>VYZT01034581.1:242500-254803 GCA_013400735.1 Pomatostomus ruficeps | reverse complement strand
CTCTCTCTCTCTTTTCTCTTTCTCATTTCAGAACAGGTTTAGATGTATGCAGATAGCATCCAGTGCATTTATAGCTCATGCATGTAAGCGAAATGCAGATAGGCAATGTGAAATATAAAATGCCTCGTTTTTACCCCCCAACTTCTTGTTTGTTGTGCTTTTGTATACAGTGGATATAAGATTATTTGTGCTGTTTATATTGGCCTTAGTCTTCCTGTGAGTAGTTGTCTCAACAGGGAAGAACCCAAATAAAGTTTGTCCTGGTGTAGTTAATGAAGGTTGCACAATTCTGGTTTAGTGCACAAAGAATTGGGGAAGGATCAAACTATTTAAAAAATATTCAGGTTAGTTTCTATAACTATTACAAAAATAGTGAGATATAGTGAAAGGTTAATGGCACAATTGGGAGATATTTCCTAAAATGTCTGAGCGCTTGAGCATTTTCCATCAGGTTCTGTCAGGGGGAACTGTCAGTGCAGCTTTGCCAGCAGGTTTGATAGAAAGCAATGCTGAAATCTAGGTGGGTTTTGGAAGTTAAATGTACCTGAATCAAGCCTGGATAAACCAGTGTGAAATAGCTCCCGTATAATAGCTTAAAATGGTCTCATGTAAATTTTGCATTTGAATGTAGCTGAACAAAATGCGTTTTTTTATCCTTAAATAATCCCAAGGAACGGTGTAACCCATGTTGATAAAATTGATAAAGGGTCCTTTATGGTTGAGAGAGACTGTAATTTCCTGATTGTTCTTCGTGGCTCCCCTTGTGTTTTTCACTTTCATACAGTTGTGCTGATCGCGATGCATCGTATCCCCAAAGACCGCTTCCAGTGGTGTGGATCAAAGCGGTACCTCTGAACACCCGAACTACCCAGAGCCATTTCTGAAAAATTAACCATGCTATGTTTGCTTGCACGCTGATTGGGGCACTCGGGTTGCTGATAGCAATCAGTCTGAACTTCCCTACTGCTGATGTAATGATGATGAATGCTGTGACACTGCTATTTCAGACAGCTCTTCTCAGCGGATGCAAACCACTTGTTAATGAATTGAATACAACCATAGGGGCATCAAGTAAAACAGGGAAAGGTTTTACTTGTTTGTTCTATTTTTTTTTTTAATTCGACGTGTTAAAGTATACCCCTCAAAAAATAAACCTTCTGCCTTCCTTTGCTTTTTTTTTAAGTTCACAAGAAACATAAGCCAGTCTAACATGCAAATTGAGAATTTGAAACACTTACACTTCAACACTTGGACCACAGCAAACAGTCTTCCTGAAGTCAGTGAGCCTGTTCTTAGGAATAATTATTTGCATGGTCTCGTCTTTAAAACTAACGTAGGCAATATAAATAAAATTATTTTAAAAGTAGTCCAGAGAGGAGAACTGACCCAGAGTGAAGATTTCTTGGAAAATTGAAATTTATGTTCATAAAGGGTCAAGTTTCTTGTTTTTCCAAGTGCAGAGCTGGTCCACTGGTTTTGGTTATTTGCACTGTGAGTAAATGAACAAAAAGATGTGGGTTTTTTTTTTCCTCCCATGTATTTTAATAAGATTGTTTTTACTACTGTAAGGCACAGATTTATAACCAACATCCATAAGGACCGGAAATTACATAATATTAAATTACTTGAAAGAATTTTTTTTGTTTGAAGTAAGTTTCCAACATATTGTCATTTGTTGACGCTCCTTTTAAAAGAGACAGTTTTCCTCATTTAACGAGTTCATTTCAGTAGCTTGTTCCTAAAACTTCTCCAATATAAGATGCAATTCGGGAAGGTTTACATTTCTGGTTTAAAAAGAAGAGACACACCTGCAGGCAGGTTACTGTTTTGAGAGGGATTAGGTTTAAAATGGGGATCTGGAATTAATTGTGCAGCGGGTTCAGGCTTCAGGGAAATTACAAAAGGTTCAAGCATGGTTGAATGGGAAAAAGCCATGAATGTTTGCTCTCAGGAAGGAATGTTTATCCCTCTATTTACCTATGGAAGTTCAGGCTCTTGCCCATATACTGTTATAGCATTTTCTTGCCATTCATATGCACATGGAGATGCTGGATGGCCGGAGAAAGTAGCTTTCAGGTTTTTTGAAAGTGGAACAAACTCATTGCCGTGAATAGATCCATATTGTCTCAGGCCCGGAGGCAGGAACTGGGAAGTCACTGACCCACACACTGGAGAGAAACATGTACACCTTAATAGAAGCCACTTTGTATTTTAATGTGGAGGTGATGTCAGGGTGGCTGATTTTTAGAGTGCTTTTTGATAGGGGTTAACAACCAGTGGAAAGAAATCTTTACATCATCCCGGGATTTATTTATTTATTTATTTTTGGTGAACTACAGCTCCCATATTTCAGTACGGTTTCTGAGAGGAAATAAAAACCAGCCAAAATGAAGGAGAATGATTCTAGAAGATGTGTGTCTGGCTTGTGTTTGATGTTTATATTCATTCTTGGCCAGTTCTTGGTGATTTTCTGTCCAAAAATGTAAGTGCTGCTTTAGGCCTCTGTTCCGTACTGTTGTCCACACCAGGTAGCACAAAACAGAGAAGTGATAGCTGGTGACGAAGAGTGTGGAGTTATGTTTGCCAGTCTTTCTCCCAGTAAAGAAGATGACCCAAAGCACCAGGAAAATCTCATGGATGGGCTGTTGGGGAAGGAAATAAAGTAGCCAAGAGAATGGATGATGTCAGTGTGACCAGCCACGTGTTGCTCTTGAATTGCAGATAACCCGAAGATGCTTTTTGTGAGATTAAGGCTGTCTTAACTCCCTGAATTAAAACTCCTTCATTACCTTCCTTTCCTGAGAAGGATCAGTTGGAGCGGAGGTCCTGTCCTGTCACGATGGCGAGGGGAAGGGGGTGGAGATGAGTGAAGCCTCCTTGCACGTACCTGCATGGACATCTGGGTGGCAGGAGGCAGTGGAACTGCTCCAGACACCTGTCAGCATTTTTGTGACCTCTACCCAAATGTTTCATGCCACTCTGCTGGCCTTGTGGAGGCAGAGTATGAACTTTCTTCCTTTCTAGTTGAATAGGGAATATAATTGCTTCCTTTCATGACTTTAGGTCAAAAGAAAGACGCTTGTGAACCAAGGACCGAACAAAAAAAGGGGGGTGAGTTCTGCAGCTTCCTCTTTCCCCCATTTTTCAAAGTCCTACTCTTTGATGTAAATGAAGATGCTGCCTCAATAGCAGTCTTGGCCCTTAGAAGAAAAATAACCACAACTGAAGATGAGTAGTTTTTTTAGTTCCTTCAGAGATGCACAGAAAGTTATTAATTTGAGAGGATGTTGACTAACTCAGAGGTGGTTAGTCTGAGGATAGGAGGGTCCATTGAAGGGCTCACTCCTGCGGGGTTGGAGGCTGGGTAGAGGCAGGACTCGGTGTTTATGTGGCCAGGGCTGTCTAGAGAAAACAAACACACTCCTCTCAGTGTGGGGTAGACAACTTGGCAGCAGTGCCAGCCTCCCTCGTCTCTACTAATGCAGGAGACTGAAAAGCAAGATATTTGAGCTGACTGACTGAACTGGGGATGCCCTTGCAGGAGGGGAAGAGGGAGGAAGCATATGAGAAATCTGGAAAGGTGCTGTTTACAAAGCTCATGTGAGATCTCTCCTCAAGCAGATCGGTGCATTGCTGGTAAAAATCAGGGCTGTTGCAAGCTGAGCGTTGTTAGATCTCTCCTACTCCCTGTTTGAAGATACCTGATGTTCCCCACAGCATTCTGGTAGGAAGTTGTTCCACAGATCACAGTAATATTTATGGCACTTGCACAGATAGATCTTGAGAGTAGTCCTAGAAGTCCTCTTCTATGGCAGGCAGAGCTTTGTTACCCCTGTTTTTAGCAAGCAAGAAACTCAAGGGAAAAAAAATTTCTTGCCGAAGCTTAGGCAGGAGGTCAGTGGCAGAGAGTCTCTGCTATCTAGCCCAGTTCCTTGGCTGTGCTGCCGAGCTAAATAATGATTCATTTTGTGATTGGGCTCTACTTTGATCCCTACTGTATAACAATGAGGCTTTGGAGTGTTTTATTGTACTGTTAAAAAGAACTCCTACTAGGAAGGTGGGAAGGGGAAGGTTTACTAGACAGCTGCGTTTGTGATGAATTGACTTTGTAGCCTTTTTTTGTTTTGGTTTGTTTCGTGTTGTTCCTTCTTTTTTTTTTTTGTGACTGTCAGAATTGGGGCAACAGGTTGCTGATATAATTACACTTCATTATACTTTAGTTTGTGGCTTCTTGAAGCTTTTTAAAATTTTATTTAAACAATTTTTTAAATTTTATTTAAATGCTAGGAGAGTGTGACTTCCTTCCCTTTTAGACCCATTTGACTAATGAACAGTGTTGCTCAGAGCAGAAAACTCTCTAGTAGTATATTTTTTCTGTTGTTGCATAGATTCATGTTTCACCTACCAAAGTACCGAGGTTCTAAGCATGATGTGTGCTGAACATTGATGATTTGTGTAAAGCTTACGTGGACAGACAGGTGTGCATCAAGTTAAGCTGCAGATCAGTGCTTGGAAACAAATGTTTGTGTCCTTTCCAGCCTGAGATCGCTGCAGTTTTGGGGCCCGGCGTGCCCGCGCTGCTGCACAAGCAGCGATGCCCTTTCGGAAGTTTACAAGCTTCTCGGGTTTCCATCAGGAATGTGAAATATCTGAGAATAAGGAGAAATTATTTGCGGGGTATAAAATGGATGTATCACTGGAGATACCACTGAGAACATCCAGGAAAGGCAAAATAACCAGATACACACCTCTACAGCGCTTTCTGTTTCCCGTGTTTTTATGCAAAAGAGCGATCTCATTATCTGCCACCAGCAATAATATTTGTCTTTCCCTGTGGTTTTTGGGGTGTTTCGCCAATGCAATTTTGTTTGAGTTAGATTTCTGAACAAACAAAGTGAGAGGTGTTTACATGAGTAACAAGGTGTAGAGATAGACGGGATAATTCTCCCTGCACTGTGTTCCAACACAGTGAATGTTGAAATTTAAATATTTGGCTTCTAGAGTCAACATGAAGGTCTGTCTTGATTTTTTTTTTTTTTCCTGCCTTGTTCCAAAGTGCTCTGGGCATAAGAGAAAAATAGTGGCCTTTTTCCCCCCCTGGATCCATTAAAACCCTACAGAATTGAAAAAAAAAATGGACCTACCCATCAAACAGCATAGTGGTTTGTGATGCTGATTCTCTTTAAAGGGAAAAATGCTTATTTTTGGTGTTAGTGTTTCTTTAAATTCCTCAGGAATTCATGCATGCAAACATGATTTGATGAGCTTACAGAGCTGTGAACTGCTAATTCAGTTGTGCTCCAGGCTCTTCTTCAGGTGAGAGGGGTGAGAAGATTTGGGCTGAGCTTTCAAGTAGCCTTTAAAGTTTATGACTCTCTTGTTTCGTTCAGGTATTGGTGCAAGGAGAGCTGAAGTAATGAGAAGTCATCATGGAGGCGCAGTCCCATAGCTCTGCCACAACCGAGAAGAAAAAAGTGGAGAATTCCATCGTGAAATGCTCCAGTCGAACAGATGTCAGTGAGAAAGCTGTTGCCTCCAGCACAACTTCCAATGGTGAGTAACAGCAGGGATTTACTAGCAGCCAAACCTACAGTAATTTTATGTTCACTGCATTCCTTGTGAATTGAGCATTTGCACCTGGATTAGTGTTTGTTCTACAGAAAGGCGAAAGAAAACGAACGGAGGAGGGGTGCTGGTGGTGGAAAGTGGTGGGATACAATAAGGCCTGTTCTGGCGTCAGGCACAGGCTCTTTCTTCCAGATGTTCTAATTTGAGATGTAAATGTGCTAAGTTATTTATTATAGGAAGTTCCTGGTTTTGGCGTCTTGGAAATTGTCTTGATTAGCCTGGCAGGGCCTGCAAGTGCTTTGCATTTGGCCATTGAAATCTCTGACACTAGTTAGGTAATTACTTATTACTATAGAGACAGGAGTAGGTCTGTCAAAATTAATGGCAAAGGGTTTTTTTTTTTCTCTTCTTTTACAAATAAACTTCCTTCTCACAAAGGGCTGTCCCACCTTCCCCAAGTTCCGTAATGCCCATAACAAAACATCCAGCTAAGTGTGTATCCTCTGGTGGATTAGTTTCAGAGTTGTGAATGTACAGCTTGTAGATTTGCAGAACTGGAGTAGTTTGCTTAATTCTCCCCAGAGATTATCTCAGTTGACAATTTTACCTATTCCCTGTCTCTCTGAAGAGTGTGAGCTAATCCCAGCCCTGGACCTTTCCATTGTTTGGTGTAAGAGGGCAGAGCATTTTGGTTCCTACTAATGCGAAACTCCTGTTGCATTAGGAAAAGAAAATTGCTTGAAAATGGTGTGAGCAGAGTTTAGACCTGTGGATTTTGGATAGTTGCAGCTTAAAAGTTGTTTTTTTTACAGATCAGTCTAGTAATGGCTAAAAACAGAAGATGCCTTTCTGTCTATTTTGTAGTCCTGGCGTATTTCTGGCAAACCTTTTCTGATCACACTTTCTGCTTCTGTCATGCTCACTCACTCATCTGGGCTTGTGGTCCAGGTCAGGTTCTCACTTTGATATCTTGAATAAAGGTTTCTGCTTTCTCAAAGAAACAGGTATCTCCCACTAGACTGCACAGAAAAGACATGAATCCTGCAGCCATGCTAGAGGGGAATCTCCGTGGGTCAGTAAAAATCAGATGGCACATGTCCCAGTATCCTTCTGTGTGACTGGACTTCAGATTCAAAGCAAACTCAACACCTGCTGACCCACTAGATGGAATTGATCCCCACGAGAGTATAAAAACTCTCGAGCAGCTATGGAAAAGGTTGCATCAGTTTTCTAAGGCATATGAAATAGGATCCTCAGCTGGTGTAAGTCAGCGCAGATCCGTTGCTGTCAATAGAATTACAGTGGTTCACGTTAGCTGAAGAGGTCCCCATTGTATTTTTTTTTTAATCGATTATAGGATTTTCCACTTTGGCCCAACTTTTCAAACAGATGCACAGTTAAACACATGTGCTTATTCTTTGATGTGTCAGTGGTTTGTACTCATTCATCTCTGACTGAATGTTATCGGTAAACATTTAGATTTAGAGGGCTAAAATGAAAACCTTCAAGATGGTTTTGCCTAATTCTGCCCCGGATCTACCCTGTGGTGAAGTAATTCACTTTCTTTAATGGTAGTATTAGTTCTTAACTACACGCTTCACCTCTGTGGAGTATTCCTGCATGGCACGGGCATCAGACTCCCAGGAGCTGGGAAGACTTAAAGTCTAATGAATGACTCCAAAGTTTTATCACTGGAATTATCTCCTGCTAATGGAAGGAGATGCTAATGTACTACACATCCTGGGGCCCAAGGCTTCGTTTTCCTAATGACAGTTAACTTTGTTTTCAGTGGGTAAGCGTTGGCTTTGTTAGTCTTTGTATTTAAGGAAGTCACCAGGACCTCCAAGGTTTGGGTTTCTAATCTACCTTCATGCATAACAGAGCGAACGACTTTCCCGAGATGCAGAGTTGGGCTTCAAAGGGATAAAAAATTCGATTCCTTCTTTGATATGAAAAATTTCCTCTCAGTCTAGAGACCTCGTGGAGCATATACCAGAACAAATACTAGTACTAAAACTTTAGGTAAAGTTACATACAAGTTTTACTGTTACAGTGTTTTAAAAGTTTGGCTTCTTGCAGATGTGATTGTCATGATAATGAATTTTGGTTACAGGGACAATTTGCATGAAAGCTGGAGCTTGCATTGCATTTGCATCTTTTGTTCTTTAATGCTGGAATGAGTATTACTACAGGAACATCATCAGTTCCTATAAAACACCACTCCTACAAAACACGCAGCTTTTGTCGATTCAGTACCTCTTTTTTTTTTGCAAAGGGCTGTGGTAATGGTAAATGTTGTGATTTGCATTTGAATGCTCTGTTAAACAAGGTAAGGTACCCTTAAAAATAACAAAAGGACAGAATGATCCCTGCTATTCTCCTTAGAAGACTGATGGCATTGCAGAGCAACATCTGCCTATGGTACCAAAGTCACCTCATAATCGGATCTAATGTCAGTGCTTCTGTCCTTCTGGACAACTCAGGAATTAACAAAGTTTGCAGGGTGATGTGCTTCAGTGATACCGGGCTGAGGGGTGATGTACAGACTGATATTTTCCCAGTAGCTCTGGTGTCTTCTGAAGGAGTCAGAACTTGGATCATGAACAGATAGAAAGCTGCAAGTTACGGCTTTTATGCAAAGCTTGCAGTCGTGAAGAAAACAAAGCAAATGCCATTATTTCAGCATCTCCCAGAAATGAGTGACACACCCAGGAGCAGGATCTATGTTCATATGGCTGTTGAGTGTGAAAACTTTTAAATCATACGGTGTGCAGACTGTATAGGGCCACGGTTTGCACATCAGCCACTTCTGCTGACCTCCTGTCACTGCAATACCACAAAACCTGCTGCACTCACCTGCCTACAAACCCTGACTCTAGAGCTGAAATGCTTGCAATGTTTTAGATACGGACCTGCCAGCATTTCCATTGTACACCCCTAAATTTAGGGATTTATAACTAAGCCATTAAAATTTGCTCCGGGACAAAACATGTACTGGAGCAAATTAAAACTTCTTTTAAAATACACGTGATCAAAAAATAAAAAAAAAAATGCATACTTTGTAATAACTAAGGAAAATCTTTGGTGCGCTTTAATTCCCAGTGGGACCGCTCTTGCTTTGTTTTGAATTCATTTTTGCAAGCTTTTGATTTTTTCCTTCTTTGTGTTTCATTTTGTGTGTCTCGACCAAACTGCGTGCAGTTTACTAGGACGCATTCCTTTGCAAATTGTTCCTTTTCATCCTTTGTTTGACTGCTATATTTACTGCTAGCCTAATATCCAGGGGGACAAAAACTGCAAAGGAAAACTGCTAATGGAGATGTTAATTCACGAAAGGCTGGATGAATAAAAAGTTTGTGCTAGGGTACAAAGTAAGCTTAGTTTTATGTGTGGTGGGATTTGGTAGCAGACTGATCTGCTTTGGCAAGGTACTAACAACAAATAAATTGCGTTTATGTCATGTATTGTATTAAATTGGAGTAGAGGCCGGTGCCCTGGACCACCTCACTAACACGGGGCTGTGTTGTCGGGTCCTGTCCTCTCACATGCACATTCGTGCCACTTTTCTCAAGACAAAGCACTGAGAAAGACCCCGTTCCTTGCCATGCCAGAGCATGGATTTAGGCTGTTCTGAAGGTTGCTGCCTGCACCCACAGGTTTCTATCAAGTTGTGCAAAGAATGGCTTTCTCACGGGCGGTATCCATTGATAAACTCACTGACATTAGTTCTGTGCTCCCACTGGAGAGGCTTCAGCTGGTGCTGCAGGTCACAAATCCTGCCTTGCTGGACCTCTGTTGGAGAGTACAGCACCTCCTGTAATTCCAAGTAATTCCTACAGACTCTGTTCTATTTTGGATTTATTGTTGGGGTACTTCCTAAGAGGCATCGACCAAAAAAACCCTTACTAACTTACCACAGCTCTCAGCTCAATGCCGTTTGGTTTTTTTTTTTCACTTAATCTGTATGATATATATATAATTAATTTTTTTGCCTTAATTTCAAAAAAGTAAAGGGAATTTCTGTAAGGACTGAACTGATACTTGTACAAGGCAAGGCTGCGCTTCACAGCGTTGCTCGGAGAACATTGGGAAATTGTGGTGCTGTATTCAAACCTGATTTATTTACTGTTGGGCTTGTGAATTTTGTTGGTGACTTGAATGCTTTCTTCTTTTGGACATTTTGGCTCAAAACTGATGTTTTTAATGTTGCATTAAAACAATGCAGTTATTGTATGGGAACTCCTTCAGTGTCTGACAGGCAAGCACTTATTTTCAGTTTGATATGTTTTGTCTAGCTTTTGACCCATGAGCTTGTTCCAGTGTAATCTGATATTTCTTATTAACCTATTACTCTGCCTTTAAAAAAAGCTAATTATAAACGTATGTAGGTTGTGGACTTGACTACCTTTATCAGAATCAGATAGTTACTGAGGACATACTTTAAAGTGATAGAAAGCAGAAATTATTATCTTAATGACGATGTAGCTTAAAACCAAGCTTGATAGATGAATAAATGAGAGGAAGTTCATGTGTCCACTTTGACTCTTTCAGAAGAAGAGCCAGCTTCATCTAGCTCTCTTTTTTTTTTTTCCTTCTTCCTGGTACTTTCAGGGTTGACTGAAGGAAATATTCAGCAGTCTGCAGCCCCATAAGAATCACATTTCCTGTGTAAACTTTCAGTTGGTTGCTTGTCCTGCTGCTTGCTTTCAAGCCTCACCATACAATAGGTGCTCATCATAATACCCATTCTCGGCCCCCTTGTTGGACTGGCATGCTCAGGGTCCTGTTGAGAGGTCAGGGTTCAAAAGAAGTTGTTAGGTATCAAGAAACATCGCCTGCACTATTTTAGTGACTTGTAAATTGAGTCCCGAATTGATTATATGAGACCTGATTCTGCACAGCGATCAGGAGCTGCCTTCCTCTTCCCCTGAAATCAAAGGGGATGGAGGGGCCCTCTTCGCTTCTCATTTTCAGGTCAAGGAGGAAACAACATCCTGTAGTGTTAGATGCTGGAGACGATGACTTCTGTGCACATGTTTTTCTGACAAATTTGCTTTTCGGCAAGACAAATACTGCAAGCGATCCCTATCTTCAAGTGGTACAGAGCAGCATGGAAGTTAAGGGTACAATGGCCCAGAAAAGTAAGGGCAAAGACCTGAACTTGCAAGATTTTTTTGTACCCTTCTGTTCTAATGTTTGCGGCCAGGTTGTAAGAGGATAAACTTAAAAAAAGGTACTTTTCCTAGGGGAGAATGGGCTCCTCTGACGCTTGAAAGTACTGGAAGTGAAATTATTGGAGGTTGTAATTAAGTAGGGACTGCGTGTCTTGGTGTATTGTAATCTGATGTGAGTAGCTGATTAAATATGTGTTCTTTTGGAGTGATGCACCCATGGTCCTTTATGCTTACTAACAAAATTTCAGTCATCAAGTTGTGGCTTACAGTAGACTGCAATAACTCATTCTGCCTGATGCCATTTTCTCGTGTTGTTGCTCAGAGAGCCGGCCCTACCCTTACCCCACTCTAAACCCGGTGATCTGCAAGTGCAATACAGCATTGCTTCATTAATTCTGCCGAGATTTCCCTCGTTTTTTCCCCCCTTCTCTCCCCTCCCTGCAGTGGTTAATAGCATAAGGGATATTAAATGTCAATCCTCCGGTATCCCTTTGCAAGTTCCAGAAAGAGATGATTGAGTGGCTTATCCCTGCAATCACTGTAATCAGTAAGTAATGACTTAACATCCTGCTGGATAACACGAGGTGGAATCAGGAGAAAACATTAGTTAGCAGCAGAATCTTGCCACCTGTTCAAGGTGGAGGTTAAATTTAGGAAATTATGCACTGGGGAGTGTTTTTTTCCTGAAAAACAAACAAAGAAAAATGATTCGACTCTAAAATAACCCAAGCTAACCATATTAAAATTGTACCCGGGTTTTGGCATAGAAGTGATAATAATAAAAGGGTTTAAACTGTGTCTCTGCAGTATGGTGATGGTACCATGCTCTGTGCCTTGTGCTTTTTGTCAGTCAGAATTCAAAAAATTCAGCCATTACAGCCCACAGTACTGGTGAGGAGGAAGCAACCAAGAGGTTTGATTTTTAGAAGGAAAAAGGCTGCTGGCACCTGAAATTTCAGTGATGCTGCTGAAATTAGCCTTCCAAAAAAGGGCTCCCTCACTGCCAGGGGAAGATACTCCAAAAGAGAAGGGGCCTCTTAAAGACCTTGCACTGCTGTGCCAGCCCGTGCCACTTGAAGTGGGGAGGCTGCATGGAGGCAGCTCCAAGTGATGGATCTTCCTCCCAGCTGCTGGAAATGGGCATCAGCAACCCCCCCCGGGTGCCAGGCTGCTTGGGAGGGTTGGAAGGGCACTTAAAAAATTAAGGCAGAAAACTTCTGGATCCTGGGTCCCAAAAAAAAAAAGAGAATCTGCAAGTCAAGGAGCTAAGCAGAGCAGATCATCTTCTTAAAGTAAATAAAAAAGAATTTTTAAAAATCCTCCTAATTGACTTAAAGCTAGGCAGCCCTTCTGACAGGCACAGTGTTTGGCTTTATGATCTGAGCTGTGTAAATTAAGGCAGTTGAAGTAATTAAATTACTTAACAGGTTTTCAAATGGCATTCGTCTTTTCTCTTCTAGATGCTTTCTATTTCATATCTGTCTCCAGTTAAAAGGAAATAATCAGGAATCAGTGTTGCATTTGATTATATCCCTGCTCTGCATGTTTCTATTTACTCGCC
>VYZT01034581.1:0-240000 GCA_013400735.1 Pomatostomus ruficeps | reverse complement strand
ATGCTTGTTCTCCTGAAAATTATTTCTTCTCCAAAAATGGATGTCAGCCTTTAGTTCTTAAAGCCGCTCTGACATTCTGGAAAAATAAGGTTATTTTTTTTTCTTTTTTTCCCTTTCTTTTTTCTTTTTCTTTTTTCTTTTTTTTTTTAATTAATGGACTTGAGGAGATTTTTAAATTCAAGCAAATGTAGTAAACGGCCTGCTCAGGATAAAATGCATGTGTAGGCTTCAAAAATAAAATCTGGAAGGATTTTGTGATGTGTTGTTTTCCTGGCTGTTTTCTAATTATTGGGGAAAGAGATCAATCCGTTGTTTGTGCTTGGTTGCTCTGGAATGTGCGCCGTACTGCTTGAGGAAGGTGGGAAGGGATAGTTTTTCTGAAGAGGGATGCCAGTGACTTCTCATATTTCACTGTGAATTGTATCCTAGGTGTTCCTTCAGCCCCTCCGCTGCTGTGGGTCAATCTATCCCCCTTTTTAAGCTTGAAAGGGGAGCTCTGATCAAAGGCTTGGATGATGTCACTGATCTCTGGTGATTGATTAGGAACAGAAGTTCTGGAGCATTTTGCATGTCTGCCTTTACCTTATCGCTTCAAATCCATTAGTGCCTTCCCATTAGGGTGGCTTTCAGTCAGGGGGAAAATAACCCAGGCATGTATGTGTGTATGTACACACATGTACGTCCCACAGGTAAATGCACATGTAGAGAAAAGGAAGAGGAAAATGTCCAGGCTCTGTGGTCTGAGATGCAAATATATTTCCCTTTAATATAAAAGGAAACAGTTTTTATTGGTCTGTGTTGACACAGGGACTGTTTATTAATTGCTAAACTCCTGGGTGTAATTCTCTGTTCTTCTGGAGCTGCTTTCACAGATTTAAATCCTCACAGGTCTCTCTGTCACATTGGGTTTTTAGCTGCTTTACTTTCATTTGCTGTAGTTCACTCAGAGAGGAATCATGCCCCTGCATGTTACTTGTTTTCTGTGCCTGGGGTGCACGATAAGATCCACCGTGCATGTCAGTGGCTTAGAGATATTTTTGAATTAGTTAATGAAAAATAAATATTTTAAATCTTCAGTTTGGTGGTGGTTTTTTTTTTTTTTTTTTTCAGAAGGTCAGAGCTAGCCAAAATGTATGTTAAGCTGCTAAGAGAAAAGATCTTTCATTTGTAAAAGAGTAGCAGCAGTCCCCTGACTCTCAGTGGTGTGGGAGGCTGGACAATGGGGTTTGCTTGTCTGCAGAAGAGTGGTGTGCATGAGCAAGCAGGACAGGACTTGAATCTGACTTCACTAGATGAGGATGGGTGGTGTGGAGCTGGAGCCCATTCCTAAATATCCTCCTCCTAACGGGATATTGTGATTTCAACGAGGAGCTCAAAAACTCCATGTAGATTTTAAGAAGCTGCGGTTAATTAATGATTCTGTTAAATGCAAGTTTTCACTATATGTAGGGTCATTCAGAAATGTCAGTGTTATTTTTGTGTATCTCTTTCCCCCTTTCTTTTTACTAGGTTGTTTTTCTCTCTCTCTCTCTCTCTCTCTCAAATCTCCTTCGCTCTCTCTTTTGCTGTTGTGCATTTCACACCAGGAGATGACAAGTCTTGTGATTGCGGCAGAGGCAATTGAAAGAAAATAAAAAGAGAGTTCTTTTTCTCTGGTGCTGGCCCATGAACATACCGTAAAAATTGGATTAGACACACCTAGACTTGGGATTGATTGCATCTTGAATGGGAAATTAGAACATCTGAAAAATTCCTTTTTGGATGGAACAGAAGCACAAGAAGGAAAAGTTGGATGGAAACCAGAGAAGAACTGTAAATCACTATTGAAGTTACTTCCTATGGTTTACCATTGGCTGTCAAAGAAAATTGCCTCGGGCTTGTTTATAGCTAATTCCCTCTATAGAAAACTTCAATTTGTGGACTGGCCTCTGAACGGGATTGATAACTCTGTTTATAGACCAGGATGGGTATCTAAAGATAACAGATAATGCAAATGAGCCTTTTTTTGATAAGCCAGGGAAGCAATTATGGCTACAACTTGGTTGATGGATTTCAGAGTGCATTTTCACAGATTATAGATTTTATTTCTTTTTTTGCATTATAGTTTTCTTAGCAGTGTTAGAAAAACAAAATCAAAGTCATTCGAATAGAGCTAAAAAGATGGAGTGGCTGATATAACCAGCTTTCCTACCACTTGTAAATACAGTGAATCAGATTAAAAAAATAAACAGGCAGTCCTCAGCCTTCTCTGGGAGAAATATGATTTGATAAAAATGTGTGTTTAATATTCAATTTACGGTTTCATCTGAAGTGTGTAAACCTAGATGTCCCATGGGAGTTTACAGCCTGTTCCAACTTTAACTCAGATAAAATGCTCCTCATAAACTGTCTTCCTGCTTTTATTTTTGAATTTGTGTTTCTGCTGGAGAGGAGGAGGGTGAGGCTGGACCCTGCCAGTTGCTGGAGGCTCCCTGGGGTGCTCAGCATCTGTGCTGAGCCCTTCAGCCTGGGCTGGCTGCAGTGCTGGCTGCACGGCATAAACGATGCAGAGTGGCTCACTCAGGAGATGGCTGCGCTGCGTGTTGTGTTTCTCTCTCAACTCCACAGCTTTTCCCTTTGGAGGTGTCTGGGAATCGTCAGCCTCTCCCAGCCAGGATGTCTGTGTGCCTGGGGATTGCATCTGCCAGGGGTCAGAGAGAGGTTTGGTGTTCTCTCCCCACCTCAGGTGTTTTGCTTGACTCTGTGAGTTACAGGGGGTGTCCCTGGTGAGGAGCCTGGGCTTTCCTTACCCCTCAGCCTTCCTGGGGCTGCTCCAAGCTGCCTGCACCCTGCAAGTCAGGGAAATCCATCCCTTTCTAGGGTCAAGGCTCCAAACAGGGATTATGACTTGCAGGATCCACGGCGAGACAGGAATGAGACAAAATGAACCCCGTAAAAGGTGTCTGGAAGGTGTGTGTGCAGTTGTAATTTCATATGGTGCTTTAGTGGTTAGATGGAACTTTATTTCATTCAGGCCAAAGTCCGCAACTTACTGAAATACTGAAAAGATTTTTAGCAACTTTAACTAGGCCAGGCTTTAAATATTTCATCTTAAGCATCTCTTTCCAGTCCTTACTTAAGCCATTGTCTTTGAGTTGGTTCCCTTCAGGAAGATGTCTGGGCTCCCAGCACCCGTGATCACTGCCTTAGCTCATCTCTGAAACCTGAGGTAACTCTCATGAAGCTGTCTCAGGACCTCATCCCGGAAAGACGCTTTCTTTTGCAAATGTTCCATTTGAGGGCTCTTCTTTATGATCAGAAAGAAGGGAAGGAATAACGATGTCTCAGTTCCCACGCAGTTGTAATAGAATTACTCCTTGTAGTTTGAGCTACTCCAGGTTTCAGAGATTTGCTAAGATATGGACTTGACCTCTGCTGTGAAGTCAGCTGCCATTGACTTCCATGGGAATCCTTTATTTTAATCGCTATTTAAATATTCAAAATGCTATAAAACCTGCTGGTTTTTACAGTCATTTGCAGGGCCTTCATGAAGAACCACACCTCTCACAGTTTCTTCAGCAAAATTGGAAACAGCACCATGCCAGACTTGTAAGCTGCTTTCTGAACATGATTTTAAACCTCTTTCCTGAAGGTGTGTATAAGGAATTGTTCTTCAGAGACATTTGACTGAAGAGTTTGAGTGAATGGACATCGGTGTCTTTCAAACACCCTGATGGATACAGGATCACAGTGTCCCTGCCAAAAACCCGTGGATCTGGAATTGCTCGGGGGATTTATACCAACTTAATTTCCAACATTCATCTCAGTTTAAGTCAGTGCCAAGTTTTCTGAGTATTGGTCAAAGAGAAATATGAATAGTAGGTTTTATTTTATATTTTCAATTTGAGGTGCATTAGCATCTTCTTCTGACAGTCACCCTGAGTTTAAAATATTTGTTTCAAGACACCATTTTGTTTGCTGATATGGTAGAGGTTAATGTTGCATAGAAAAGAGTGGAAATAATTTTAAAAGTCCTGTTCTCAGCTTTGAACACTTTCTTTTGATTGTTCAGAGGATAGGGGGAGGTAGATTAGTTTTGCTGTTTAAATTCCCAAAGACCTTTTTCTTCAGCCATCAAACTTAAATCAGAATTAAAGCCTTGCATACATTTTCTTTGGCACCAAGAAATTATTTTTTTTTTCCTCTGAGAAATAACCTTAGTATGAATGCTACCAAAATATCTCAAGTAATAAAATATTTCAAGGGGCTGTAATTATTGCTACATTTATCTTCAAGGCTTAAGCAGATGCTAAAAATAAGTCTACTCCTAAAAAAAACAATAATTATGTCTATAAGTGAGCAAAGAGATCAAAAATTCCTCCACGTATTTAAAGAGTAAAAGAAAAAGGAAGAGAAAGAAAAAGAGGAAGAAAAATAGAAAGGAAAAAGAAAAGAAAGAGAGAGAAAGAGAAAGAAAGGAAAGGAAAGAAAAAGAAGAGAAAGAAAAGAGAGAGAAAGAAAGGAAAGGAAAGAAAGAAAAAGAAAAGAAAGAAAAGAGAAAGGAAAGAAAAGAAAAAGAAAAGAAAGAAAAGAGAGAGAAGGAAAGAAAGGAAAGAAAAGAAAGAAAAAGAAAAGAAAGAAAAGAGAGAGAAAGAGAAAGAAAGAAAAGAAAGAAAGGAAAGAAAGAAAGAAAAAGAAAAGAAAGAAAGGACCTAAAGAGAAAGGAAGACAGGAAGGAAAGAAAGAGCAAGCTCTGCTCCTGCTCCTCTGTGAGTGCTCCTCTGTGGTGTTCTCATTGAAGCAGATTTTTTTTAGTTGTCAGCTTGGACTTAGAGCCTATCAAAAATCAGTATTTTAGCATTGTTAGACAGAAGTCATAGTTGTTCATGGGACCAGTACTTTAGCTGTGGGAATGTAAGATCTTCCAGGTAGGTGCAGAATAATTGACATAGAAAAACTTAATTGTATCAATAGGTGAATCTGAGAAAAATATTGTATTTCAGACTCCTTAATTATGGGGAAAAATGTTAGTTTTAGTTGTAAATCTTAGACACGAAGGAAGAGCAGCAGAGCTTTTTGTTGAGTGTGTGAACACCAGTTGGGCTGCTGGTTTTGTGTTTGCGTTTGCACAGACACTCTGTGCTGGATTTCGCTTGCCCTCTGGGAGGTGGAGGCTCTTCATTCCTTTGTGAGGTGAAGACAGAACCTCAGCCCAACAAAGGAACACTTCAGGATGTGGGCACAGCATTTTCTGCTGGATTTTGACATCCCAGAGAAGTCAGCCTTACTGGCCAGGCCTCTGTGCGAGTGGAGTTTCCGTGAGCGGGGATGTCGTGGGCATCCCGTGTATCTGCACAGTCTGGCTGCATGCAGCATTGCCTTGTACAGATGCTTCTGGATTTCCAGGAGTCTTGGCTGCTGGGGAAACCAAATCCTTGGCAGTCTAGTAGTGAAAGTCCCCTGTGTTGCAGGGTTGAACTTATTTTAATGTGGAACATACCTAAACAATGAGAAAATTAGAGGAGTCGAAGTAAAACCCTTTATTACGTTGGGCTTATATTTTGTGTAGCACTAAAGCGAGCGGTGAAATTGCTTTTCCTGGGTTCTGCTGGAGGACTTGCAGAGGGCAGCGTGTGTGTGTTGCAGGCTGTCAAGCTGGAGTTGAAAGGGAGAGCTTTCAGAACTTAGCAGCAGCCAGTTCTTCAAAATGTGAAGAGTCCTTGAAGCGAGGTGGATATTAACTAGAGTAAACATAAGCCGTGAAGAGGTATGAAATGATCTCTCTGAAAATCTCTTTCCTGGCTTTGTGTCCCTTCAGGTTATAGACTTTTCTTCTACTTCTTCTGGCGTTCAGACAGAATCAGTCTCCAACCTGAAAAATGAGACATAAAAATAAAAATGTGTAATAAAAATCAGGATGTTCCAAACAGTGACCTGTCTCCTTCAACTGTTCCCTTCTAGATAGGTCCATCCAGTCTAAATTTTCTCTTAAGAGGTCAGCAAAGACTATGAAGTTGGCTCATGTGACTGCCACCATGTGATCCCAGTAGACTTCAAGGGATGGAATTGAAAGAGAGAGATAGAGGGCAATAGAAAGGGACAAGAAGATTCCAATTAGCAATGTACAGTGCTTTCATAAAAATTCTATTTTACTTCCTTTTTTTTTTTTAAATTTGGAATGTAGTACAATATTTCTGTGTTTTTAAAAAACATTCAGACAGCTTCTATCCATAAACATGTATTTCTTTTTGTTTCAGTGCTGGAAATGCTTTTGAGTGTCTTAAACTAAAAGAGAGCATGAAGGCAGGTGAAGGGAGGAAGATGTTTTACATTTCAGTGTTTTAGGAAATAAAAATTAGCAAACCCTAATAGGTGTCTGTTCTTTTCTATTCTTTATTAAAATGCATGGGATGCGGATCAAATGACTTTATTCAGCAGTTAGCTTTTCCAGCTACCTTGAAATGGGAGACTGCAGGCAGTTGGATAAATTTTCTGGAAAACTGCCCAGTTTCACTGCTGCTTATATAAGCTTGCCTGTATCCTCTGGGGAAGACTATTTTGTAACTCGTTATATCAGGATAAGTATCCCTATGTTCCCTTTAGCTCTGGGATGACAGAAGCAGATGAATGGCAGTGATGATGATGAGGCTGTTTCTCCTTTCTGGGGTTAATGAAAGACAGTCATTAGGAACCTTGGCCAAATCGGAGTGCTACCCCTCTCTGCTTTGTTATCATCTGAAAAGAGCGTGCAGCGTACATTACTCACGATAAGCAGTTATGGTTGAGTTATACGGTATTTTGCAATTGCCGTGTTTTTGGAATTGCCTAAACGACAGTCAGGCTTGTTCTGGAGCCAACATAATTAAGGATGTGTGACTGCCTTATTAGAGCGCCTTGCTGGAATTCAAGCAACAAGCCACCACAGCTTGTTTATGTGCTGGTATTTGATCTCTGTAGATGCATGTTCAGCTCTTGGCTCTGCTGCAGTTAAGATGGGATTTGAAGTCTTGTCCTTACTCCACTGCATAGCTGTTGATGTCAAACAGAGATTTGGGAGTTCCACACTTTTGAGACCACTATTGCAAAGTCACCACTGAGGCAAAAGAGACAGTTTGAATCTCTGAGCACAGCAGACTGTACTTCCTTGTCTTTGCCAGGGTGGTAGCATGTCCCAGTGGAACCACCAGCCTGTGGAGGCAAACCCCTTCTTTTATGAACGCACATTTCTCACTGGAACCTGGAAATGAGCACATGTTGGTGCAGCTCTACATGTTCCAATTTACCACTTCATTCTTCTGTTTGGATTATTTAATGCAGAAGCATGAAGTCATGCTCTCAAAATTCTGTGCCAGCAGGTAGCAATCTAGCTTCGTTATCTACTGGCCTCATTTAATATCAAGAATTGCCCTCAGCTTGGCAATAAACACTTGCAATTGGGTACTGAGTCTGATGATGCCAGTTATTTGCATTTCACAGTGCTTGTTGAGGGTTGGAATGCCTTGAGAGGCTTCGAGTGAAAAGACAATACATTCTGAGATACATTTGAGAATAAAAAGAAGCCTGTTAGGGTATTTATGATCCACGGAGTCATTAAACATGAAGGTCCTCTCAGGCAGAGCAGAGAGGCTTTCCTGGCAGAACAAGACAGCCCTGCAGTGGAGCAGATCTGGTGAGGGCAGTGTGAGGCTGGGAAGTGGGTTGGATAATGACAGTGGTCACTGAGCTCAGGTGATCCAGGTCACCTCATGGGGTTGGACAGCAATCAGCAATGTTCCCTTAATGCCTTGTCTGCCTAACTGGTGAGGTCCATTCCTGTTCCTTGAGAAGTCCCTTTTGTTCCTTGCCTGAAGTCCATCAAGCTGAGTGGAGGAAATCTCATTGTGTAGGGCTTTGCAAACTGTCCTAATCCAGCCTTTTACTGTAAAATTCCCTTGAAACAGTGATTGCTTAAGGATAAGAACCTGACCTAAAAATCCCAGATCCACATAGTGTCAAATGATCTTTGGATGCCAGGCTGCTCCCCTGGAGTCATTTATATTTACGTATGTTGGCAGGACTGGGATGTTGCACGTAAAATGCCCATCTAAGAATAGAGTTACCAGTTGGATGAAATGAGAAGAGAATCTCTTGGCTTCTTTTCGTTGCAGTTTTAAGAGGAGGTTTCTCTCTCATGATTTACATGGTTCAACGATTTAGAATAAAGTGGCAGGTGTGATTCTGAACACTGGCAGAAGCCATCGTTCATATGGCTTTTGCATATGCTCTGGTAGATGCTGTTAAGTCAATATTTACTTCTCAGGGTGTAAATGGCAGAGTTGTTTCTGAGATCTGCGGCTGCTGCATCACTGGCGGAGTTATTTGCTATGTCACCAAGTATCCTACGGTGCAGATTCCTGGAGTTTTGGAAGCATTGTGGTTGCCAGCTTGTGGACAGTAGCTGGAAACACAAATGGCGTTTTGCAGCAGCTCTGTTCAACTTTGCAGATCGTCTACGTAGAATATGTTGCACCGTGACTCTCTAATGTTTCACAAAAATTACATAGAGCTTGCCAGTTATTTCTCCTTTAGGGCCTTCAACACCATCAAGGAATGTGTATTCCAGTTGACATCACTGAACTTTTGGTTAGAAGTTTTGTTTTGTTTTGTTGGGTGAGAATGATGGGGGAGAGAATTTGGCTAATGACTGCTGGAGCTCTTTTAATTAGTAGGCTTGACGTAACGGACTGTGTTTGTTCTGAGTAAGAGACCCTCCCGGCAGAAAAGCAGTGGGCTTCACTGAAGATTACAAAGGTCTGACACACAGGGTAGGAGATGTAAAATGATTATTTTGTCTGAGTGCAGAAGAATGCTTTCAAAATGCCTTTTTTTGGTGTTAGATCACCGTTTCCTTTGGAGGACCCACCTGTGCCCATCTGTGCAGCCAGGTTCTCTGTAAAGGGTGGGAGCAGGCAGCCTGCAGGTGCAAATGTGTGCTGCAGCGGCACATCAGTGCTGGGCACACCTGGCATTCCTTTGAGTTCCTGCAGAATTGCGCTACTCCTGCCTCCCTTCCCTTCTGCAGAAGGTGGCCCCCCACTTTGCCCGTCTGGGAGGTAAACGGGGGGTGTTATGCACTATTTAACCTCTGTCTGCGCCTCATGGGACACTTAAAAATCTTCTAGAAGAGAGACTGCGGCATGAGGCTTCTCATGTCTTCCCCCTCTGCCTATAAAGCCAGGGGGAGCATAACCTCCCTGGAATCTAGAGACTTCTGCGGCGTTCAGGGCCTGATCCACAGCAGATTGAGGTCAGTGCCTTCCTAATGGGCTTTGGCTGAGTCCCTCTGAGAACGGGAGCAATTGGCCCACAGAAAGGCTGCTAACCCATTTTTCACGCTTGCCTCCTCTCTGCTGAAGGAATCAAGGGGGAAAAGCATGACTCTTAATGACTGCTGATTATAAATAATTACGAGTCATTCAACATTTACACTAAGATATTTAGGTTGTGATGTGTTTTGCATTTTATTAGAGTGTTGGCTTCTCTCCTGTGGCTCGGTGCCTTTGCTTAGTGTCTCCCATCAGTTCCCTGTGGGAACACTGGGGGTTAGATGGGAAGATGGGCCCCCGGTTTGGCATCCCACAGAGGCTGGCTGCCGTGCAAGCCTCTCCTGTGCCGTGGTTCACTACTGAACAACCGATTATCAAGTGTTGAGTTTTATCTTTAGCACTTGTCCTTCGTGCAGTAGGATTTTGCATGGAGTGAGAATTATTAATCTGTGGGTGATGCACAGCAGAGTGCTTAGATGCTTGAAACAGAATTGCTTGTGCAAGCTCTTAACACACCGAAATTTGGTAAAACCACATTTGTGGTGTAGGGTCCAGTAAGGAACCACCAGTCCCTGTTGCTCCAGTCATGGTATAACCACGGCTATGTTTTTCCTTCTTTGCAGATCATGTAGCAAAACGATCACAGATGAATCTAATAAATATTCCAGCAATGCTTTCATGTGCTGCTTGCTGTAAAATAAAATTAAAACCTGTAGTGTATGTTAGTTTTTCAGGGAAATAAGTAAGAAAAAAAAAAAAAGAGTAAAAGAGTAACACCTCAAAGGCTAGATGTTAGCATTTATGTGCCAAAAGGAATTTTTAACAAATAATAAAAAATAAAAAAGTTTGAATTTGCACATCAGAAATGGTATTGTCTTCATCCAGTTCATAAATGTGAAGCTGAGGTGAAACTACACAGTTAAACTGTGAAGTGACAAAGGCAATGTATAACCTCTTTAAAGTCTATATAAATCAAACCTTTAACCTACTGCTTTTAAAAGGGAATGTCTAGAGGATGCTTTTGAATAACATTTTTTTTTGTATTCCATTTAAATGTAGATTTTTAAGGCCTTTAGTATAGTGGTGCATCTTTTGCAATGAAATGTTAATCAGGACTCTTTTGTAGCAACTTGGTTGGAAGATAAAATATTTAGTGCTGTTGTATATTGAGCCCAAATTCCTCACATACACACATGGGCCCTCTCCCCCTCCCCTTTTCTTCTCCTCTTTCCTTTTAATATATTTTTTTTTTTTTTATTCTTCACACCATCAGAGTTGTATGGAAATATTTTATTTAATATTTGAAGGCATGATCTGCGCATTCCCATGCTGATAACCTGGCTTGGTTGTGGTTCCAGCAGGCTGCTAGCAAGGAACTGTGATACTTGGATGACTGAATAGAGTTAATGCCCAGGATCAGTCTCTCTCCCGTTTATCCCGTGTTACTGAGTAGAAAACAGTTTTAGCTGTCTCTAGTTAACTCTCTTTGCTGAACGAGTTTGTAATATCAGCGGAAATCTGGGTTTCTATTTCCACTGATTACAGTAATTCTCAACTCGTAGATACGGCTGCATTGTACAGTCACACAGATCCCGTGGGTTTTGGTTTGTTCTGCTGTAACCAAAACACTCCGATATTCAAGGTAGTGTGTGTGTCCCGAAACACACACGCTCCTAGGAATTGGGTTACTTAAGTCTGTAAATCTGAGTATATGCACAGACTGCTCACAGGCTGAGGGCTTAAATAATCAGTTCATTTAGTTATTAAATCCCTTTTTCAGAGTTTGTAAGTTTTGAATAAAGAAGCATGGAAAGTCAATTTTGTTCTTGCTAACGTTCCACCATAATGAGCCTAAGCTGGTTTTCTCTGGTGTGATGGGTGAGAGTTTGTTCCAAGATAAATACTTGTTTCACAGAAGTCATATTTCATTTAAAGTAGGATTGCTATTTTTTTTCATATTTTTATTACTGATATCTTGATCTTTCTGGATTTTTTTTTATTTTTACTGATTTGATTATGTGCATTTTGATGGAAGCCAAAATGATAGGGATATTGTAACACTAGACTGATTTAAACTGAGTTATGTAAAACCTTACACTTCACCATACAGGAATGGTCTTCCTTGATGGAAGGATTTTCTTCAGTCATGTCTCTTGTGTGTCATTTTCATTTTTTACTAAAATAATAATAAAAGTAATAAAAGAGGTCAGGAGCCAGTCTGTCACAGAATGGAAATGTGGGATTAAGGGCGTAGGGTCTGCTTTCAATGAGCACACGTTTGGACTGTGAGGAGGAGAGGAGCAAGGAAGATTGTCCAGTATTTCTGCATTGGCAGGAATTTACTGTGGGATTAGAATTTGTCTTGTCTGATACTCTGCTTTCAGGGAAATTGGTGGGTTTTCTACAGCACAGCCTGTGTCAGCGCAAACACTCCTTCCATCCTTCTCTTCAAACTTCATGATGGCCCCTGCACTGAAAATACTCATCGTGGGGTGTTTTTGTCTCGTTTTTAACACGGGGGAAAAACCCCACCAAAACTCAAGGGGACTTGATGATGAACACTTCGCCACCTTCCCAGACTCTCATGTCTTAGACTCTTCTTCTGAACCAAATGCTGTCTTCTCAGCTGCACCAAACTGTTTGCTGCAGGTGGATGGGACTGTACAAACAAATGCAAACCGAGCTCAATGTCTGAAATCAAAAGGCAGATTGCACGCCAGGTGTTTCAGTTTTGTATTTAGCAGGAAACTAGTATAAACATTTTCTGATTTTTTTTTTTTTGCCACTCTCTTCCTGTTCTGCAGGAATCA
Organism: Pomatostomus ruficeps; assembly: GCA_013400735.1. Taxonomy (NCBI): domain Eukaryota; kingdom Metazoa; phylum Chordata; class Aves; order Passeriformes; family Timaliidae; genus Pomatostomus; species Pomatostomus ruficeps. Next base: position 227,906 of record VYZT01034581.1, on the reverse strand, counting down.
CCAGAGCACAAGGAAGAAGAAGTCTTTGACTGTTGTGTATGTAGATTTTGTAGATTTGAAAGAATCGCTTTGGTATGGAATCAAGAGGCTAAAACAGCCCATTGCTGTGTAGATTCCAGATTTTGTTTGGTCCTGATAAGCCCTGAAATTTTGGAACAATGTGTGCTCCCCTCGTCTGTGAGCAGTTTCTTGTTCCGTTTCACTGAGAATTTTACTGGAATCACGGACTAAATTTCCGTCTGGTTTCTTACAGCGCAGTTACAGCTCCATTTGTCAATGACAAAGCATTTTTAATGACATTTTCTTCGTTTTATAACGAGGAATCTTGGTCTTCAGACAGGGAAACAAACCAGCAACCTGTGAGAGCTGAAATCAAGCAGGCAATGCTGTTATATCAAGGTATGGTAAGAGCCATTGTGCTGTGGGCCAGGAAAGGTCAGCGTGGGTGCCAAGAGGGAGCTGCTGGTGTTTGCAGACGAGCTAAGATTGGCTTAGCAACTAAATCAGTGATAGTCTGCCCTAGCAAGGCTTTACTACACAGAGGGTAATTTTTGCTCATGAAACTTCATGAGATAAGAGTCACTGAAGTCACAAGTCAGCAGTGAGAACAATGACACTCATTGATTATAAGCCAGCCCACGCCAGGGGGAAGCTCGTCTCCCCGGGGCAGTGCTCCTTCGGAGGCTTGGATCGGTTTTATCTCAGCGTTGCTTCTCTGAAAGGCTCCTCTTGGTTTACATTGGTTTTAAGTGAGAGTGTAAACAAGTTTGCAGTGTTTAGTTCATAGCACTTTGTGTCATGTGCCCTTTGCAAGTGCTTGCTCAGGTCTTCCCCAGGACTGTTTGAGCATGAGGTGGGATTCTTAAATTTTTAAACAGCGATTGTGATTTGCCCTGGCTGTAATCACCTCCACCCGGCCTTTCAGTCACTGAGCACAGCTTTACAGAGCCTGTAAATGCTGTTCCTTAATTGCTTATGAGCAATAAAAGGAGCTCTTACACTAGCCAGATTTTCTTGAGAAAATGACTGTTCAATATTAAGCTGTCTCTTACGGTTAAAACGAGGCAGCCGTGTTTTGTAGGGAATGAAAGCTGGGGACCAAACCAGTTGCAATCTGAGTCTGATTAACTTGCTGTGTGACTCGGGTCTTTATTCTTTCAGAGCATGTTACTTCCCTCTGTAAAGGGAGGATTATGTATCTTACCCTTAATCGTCTCTTGTTTAGGAAGAATTTTGCGTGCAGAGGGCTGCTGGATGTAGATGTTTAGTTGGTACCTTGATGAGCGTGAAGCCTGTTGTCCTGCTTCCTGGAGGACTTCGCTGTTAATCTGAAGCCATGTGGCATGCAGCGTCAATTCCCCAGAAAAATGAGATCTTTTTCCTTTCCTCACCCACCCCGCAAAAGGAGGAGGAGGAGGAGGAGAGTAGTCGGGACAATAGAACAGCTTGCAGTGGTTTCCTCTAGCTGCCTACAGGAGGGAGGATCTCTCCAGGCTCTCACTCCCTGCTGCTTGGGAGTGGAGGAGTGGGAAGCAGAGGGTGGTGCGCTGACTGCATCCCCATGAAAGACCGCTCGCAGCTCCTGCTGCTCTCTCCTCCCAGGCCTTTTGCCTCCATGGTGTGTTGTCTCTGTGGTAACAGGCGGCAGATATTAGAGCTGGAGGTGTTGGCAGAGGCAGCAGCGTGGATCAAACTGGCCTGGCTCAGAGCAGGGCTGATGCTGGAGATGTTCCTTCTGCCAGGGCGAGGGAGGAGAAACGGGGAGGCACCTCCTGTGTAGGTCCTGTGCTCTCCTAAGACAGCAAAGGGAGTGAGGGCCCACAGGCTTGGATGCCACTGCAGCCAGGCAGCTGCTCCTCTTTTTCAGAAGAGGGAACGGACTCCCAGCAGCTGCTGGGGGCATCAGTCCAGTTCTGACCATAGGAGTTTAAGTCAGGGCTCTGTTTATTTGCCTCCTGCTTTGGTTCATCTTTCCTTGCCTATGCTTTGCACTCTGCTGGAGGCACGGTTCAGTCCTTGACTGTGAAGACTGGGCTATGGGATGTTGGAAGATAAAATGGGAAGTGGTGAAAGATGGTAGATCAAAAACAAGGAGACTTCCTGACGGTAAGGGGAAATGATGTCTGGATTAAAAAAAGAAAAAAAAGGAGAAATACCTTTTTAAAATCATGATAGATAGAAGGTAAGATGGCCAAAACAAAACTAAAAGTAAGTGTTAGATAACCAGGAGAAAAAGATCAAGTTGGTAGAGGAAGGCAGACAGCTTAAAATTAAAAGAAAGAAGAATGAGCGTGTGACCATTTTTTTGGGAAAGGACATCTGTGGCAAATCAAAAGCTAAACAGAAAAGACAATAGGGTAGCAGAACTAGGATAGAGAGAAACAGAAAATCACCAAATAGAGAAAAACACAGAAGAGAGATCTGTGTCTGAAAAAAAAAAAGGCATTTTAATGACAAACCAACATGCTGTTGATTTAACATACCAAACCCCAGTTTCTAGCCCTGCTTCTCAAAGTCAGAGTTTCCTTCTGATTAATGAAGTAATTCAATCCTGTGTGTGGAAAAGAGAGATGGCATTTTTACACCTATAGAAAGGGTGATGTCACATGTTTTGGTTAGGATGGTGAGAGTTAGAAAAACAGTCTGTATGAGTGTTTTTAAGTTGGAGGAGATGGTGAGATCACAGCTTGAGCTGAAATCCAGACATTCTGCTGAAACAACCTCATGCATAAGAAGTGGCCTGTAGAATTTTTTTTCCTTAAGAAAGCCAAACAAACCTGCAACAAAAATAACTTCTCACACAGTTTGGTGGCAATCTTCATTCAGGCCCCAGCTGATGAGTCCTCACAACAGGAAACCTCAGTTTGCAAGTATTTTGAGAGTCACCAGGGTTCTCATTATTTTAAGTCTACAAGTGATGAGTGGTGTAGTGTGTAGTGGTAAACATGGAAGTAGAGTGGAATTTACAAAACCAGCACAATAAATCAACTACGTTGGCTTCTCAGTGGCAGAGTTCCTGGCAGAGCTGCCCAGGGGAGAATGACAGGAATTGTTACTGGTGCAGGACGATGCCCTGCTGCAGGAAAAGGAGATAAGGCTGCAGAAGTGGGAGAGAGGGAAAAACAACACAAGAAGTTGCTGAATTTGCCAGAATTTGGGACCAGAATTCTGCTTGTGTATGCTGTGGCAAGAGTGACCATTTCTTTTTCTTCCCTTGCCTTTACCTCCTCTTCATTTTTCTTCCCTTCCTCACTTAGTTTTCTCAAGTTACCCTGTTGTCTGATCTCCTTGCTGAGTATTTCCCTTTGCCAGGTTCCTGTTGTTTACACCTCATTTGTTCTCTAAATTTTTTGGTTTTGTCTTATGCTCATTTCAATTTTTTCCCATTCCCTCTAATTTTTCTGCCCATTTCTTCAGCTGACCCCATTTAAAACTGCCCTGCACTTCTAAGGCCAGTGCCTGCTTTGTCACTGGTTGGAGATCTATCAAGGTTTCCCTTTTTCTGCTACCTATATGTTTTAGTTTTAGTGAGAATCTTGAGCACTGAATTAGTGAAGTGACTCTCACTCTCCATCCTCCAGTGACCAAAGAGCGAGCATTGCTGGAATATTTAAATAAAAGATAGAAAGTGTGTAACTAGATTTTATTTCTCTTCATTCACCATCCCTAGATCCTTTATGCAATTGGCAAAATGAGAATGCTTTTAATATATGTCTTTTCAAAAACTGTTTGGGACAAGATAAGGTGATGAATGGATGCCTCAGGGCTCTGATGAAAACCTGTATTTATTGTTTTAAAAAGTCTTCCCATGTAATGAAAAACAGGCAACACACTAGACTAAGCATGTCTTCAATAAATGCCAACATACACAGAACACAGAAAAATCTGTGAATCACATCACCTAAGTGGTTGCACATACTGGCACTGCAGTTCTCCACAGACACACAATGGGGATGTTTACAAGCCTCAGGCATTCAAACTTGGTTTAGAAATGGGTGTGATAAAGATTTGATTGTTGCAAAGTTTGCAGCAAGCAAACAGCATGTGTTGGTGTTTTGTGTTCACTTGTTGATAATGTGTATGCCCAAAGAAAACTGTTTCTTTTTTTATAAATGTTTCCTTCAATGCCAAATGTTGATGTAAAGAAAAGTGAATTTCTCAAATAAAGTTCTGCCAAGGTTTGTTAGTCTTTGATTAGTCTTGTGATTACTGGTCAGTGATGCTGAGGTGTTGCTCTTGTGACTGTGAAGGGGCTGCACTCTGACAGGTGACATGGATGCCACAGAGTTTGGCACAGAGTTTGACAGAATGTGTTTAAAGAGACATTATTTCATAATTGTCATTTCCCTCACCTATACACTGCTCATGCTGCTCTGTTTTCATTGTCAGTTATTCTGATGTGCTGATTGGTTGTTACTTTCCAGACGAAGCTGATGGGAAAGTTGTTAATTCCCGTCCCAATAGTGTCCTGCCTGTAAGAATTGGGAAAAGCTACCAGAAATATGCCCAGCATAAAATAAGTGTTTCCTTTAAGGCCAGGTCCAGCTGTTGAGCAGCTTTTTCTCTCACTCTGCAGCCATGGTGGAGGCTGGTTTGAGCTCAGTCAGCAGAAAAGCTGTCAGTTCTGGAGATCTCAGGTAGGAATGTGACCTTTGAACAGGTCATTACTGATGCACCAGCACGGCAGGCGTTGTCTGCAGTCGCAGTGATGGTGACCAGCACTACAGAGAGCTCTGGGGAAGCTGAAATGACTGAACTGAACACCACTGAGCAGGGCGGGTGCTGCTGAGCGCCTTCTGTGTAGAACTGGTAGCAGTGATGTGTTCCGGGTGGTTTATAAACAGAAGTGATAGAGAACAAATGTGTGTGATGCTTCATCAGCTGTTGGCACCAGATTCCTTGAATATGATGATGAACACCACGTAATTAACTAAAATGTGCATCTGTCTAAATGTGTTTTATTCTGTGGTGTAAAGCTGCAGGAGAATATCCTCTCTGATTTCTGTGCTGTCACGTTTCTAGGAATGATACAACCTCACCATAAAAGGTCAGCACTTCGTCTGATACTCAGAACAAAACATGAAAACAGTTTCTTCAGACTGAAATTCAAGTATTTTTGGAGAGGTCATGTTGTAGTGTTTGGGGTAGTTTCAGAGAAGGGACAGTGCTTCCTCTCTCAGCTTGCCGAGACTGATCAAAAATCTGGGAAATAAAGGAAAATCCCATTCTCTTCATATTTCAAGTTTTTCCCACAGCTCCCATCTGCAGCCTGGATGATACGAGTGTGGGGAAGAACAGCCTTTGGTTTTCATTGCTAAAAGGAGAATAATGACATGTGTGTAACACGATGAGTTAGCACTGGTGAGGATTTGAAACTTGGCTACTTGTGCTGGTCAGCATCCCTTTGGGAGGCCAGGAAGGCGAATCCATGGAATCCATTGAAATCTTTTAATATATTTCACAATATTTCAGTAACCTGCGGAGACAGAATCACGTTTATTGTTTGCATTGTGCGTGCTGCATGTTTGTACTCATCACACTGTAATACAGATGCTGATGATTTCCCCGTGCTGAAGCCTGTGAAAGATTTGGGGTACTCACTCTCCACTGCGAACCTGAAATGGTGTGGAGAAAGTCACACCTGTGTGTATGGAGCAGCTTGAGTGTGCCGTGTTGGCTGTGTTTGAAAGCACAGCTCCATAAGTATTTTGTTAGTCCACACCAGATTATTTCCAGGAAAAACCAATGCACTGCTGCTGAGCAGCTCTGTCTGTGCTGCTGCTCTGCTGCCTACTCCAGTGGCTCCTTGCTTGCTTGAAGCTGCTGAAATGCATTAGGCACAGCTAGAAGGTGCGTGTAGTTCCTCTTTTTGGACAGGTAATTTCTGTAGTTGCTGTCAGTTTATGTGATGTAAATATTAAAAATGTTAGATTCAGAGCCAATCTAATGACTTCAGTTCTGAGCAACCTCGTAAGAAGTTTGAGGCACCCTGCTGTATTTTCTTTTTACTTGAGTGATTTCTGGGGATGTGAGTAGTTTGGGGATTTTTTAATACTCCGAGGCAACTCTGGCCTGGATAAATCAAATCTTGGCTGTCACCTAGATGGTGTTTACTGTGTTAAACACAAGACTTGCTGAAAACTTTCTCTTCTGAATGAGCAGGCTGCACGTTTTGTCTTCACCCAAGAAGGTGGGAAAGTTCTGTAAGTGGAATAATAACAGCACAGATGTTAAATGAAGAGGTATATATTGAACAGAAAGATATGTGTTTGCTTCATGTTTTTCAATGTTTAAGATGTTTTTTCAAATGGAGATATTACTGGATGATGCTGTTTTATCTTGGCATATGTTAATAGCTGCCCTGAACCCACTTATGCTCCTGTGCAAGAAGAGATTTAATGGTGCATAATCAACTTTTGCCAGATGCTTAACAGTGCAAAGCCTTTAACAATTTGTACAAGAAAGGTATAAAACAAAGCATTTGGATTTGGGATACAAGAACTCCATCTGACTTGATAAAAATTGATGCAAGAGTGGTTGGCACATAATGTAGGCTGCTCTGAGCTAATATTGACCCAGTCTATCAAGCTGGTGTGTCAGAGAACCACAGAGGTCACACAGAGTAAAGACTGATCTTCAGTGGAGTAAACACGGAGTAAACAGCGTCACACTGAGTAACCACTGATCATTTGGACTGAGGGCTTATTTTTTTTTGGTTATTAGCTTGCTAAAAGGTGTGGGACTTATCTCAACAACAATTTTGACTGCCTCTACAGAGAGGAGGATTTTCAGCCACATGGACTCTTGCTGTTTAAAATGCTGGGTGTTTTGGGTGTGGTTCTGACAAACTGCAGCTGCTGGAGTGTTCTTCCAGCACTGTCACTGATAGCATAATCTCTCTGCCTTGGTGTGCAGTGTTCCAAAGCCTGGAACCCTGCGCTCTGGGGACTGGCTGATGTTGCTGATGTCCTTTAAGGGTGTAACTGGAGCTGTCACTGTCTCACTGGGAAAATCTCGAGGCCTTGCAGAATGAGGTGCTGCTGTTTGAGGAATCCTCAGTAGTGAGACTCTGCTGTAGAAAGGATGGATCTTTATCTCTCACCATTAAAGTGAACTTTATTAATATGTGAACTTTTTGTGTCCATAGACAGGTGATTTATTGTCCTGGAAAGCTGGTCCTGGCACCTAATACAATGGACTGAAATCATATTCTGTTTTGTTTTTCTGTTCATGCTGGGAATTGAAAGGACGTAGAGGAGAAAGAAGGGGGAGTTTGTTGGAGAGTATCAGTTAAAACTCTTCCTCAGTATGTCTGGTGTTGGTTGAGGTATTGCAGTGTCATGAGTGGGAGTTTATGTAGCCTGGCCTAGCTGTGGTTTCCTGCTTATTGGCATGCTTCAGGAATGCGAGAAGTATTTGGACTTTTTTCCTTGTTGCTTAATTCCATTCACAAGAATCTTACATTTCTGACATTACTCCTCATACTTCAAAGAAGAAACACTTCAAAGTCATGTCCTTCTGGATACCGTGACACCAAACTTGCTCCTCCTTTAGCCTCAAATTTTGTCTTTTGATTCCAAGAAATGATCATCTCCACTAATGAGGGATAACTGGCAGGGGCTTTAAAGAAGTCCTGTGTTGAACCCTGCCTACCTCCTCTCTTGCTGGCTAAGTTACAACTTCTCACTGAGAAGAGCTGATAAGCAATGATGTGATTGGATCCTGAGCGGTAACGAAGGCCAGCAGCACATGAGCTGCCGTTCTCTGTTACTGGACAGTCCTGCCTTTCTTTTGATGCTGTAACCGTCCTTCCGTGTCTGATGGGGACAGTCCCTCGCAGTGAGACATTCCAGTCAAGTTGTCACTCGACAAGCTTTGCTTGCACTCTGCCTCCTGCTAAAGACCTTCGCCACAGATGGCCAGATGCTTCTAGAAAGGAACTCTAGAAAAGCACAAGTGCTTTGGCCAGGACCCTTCCAAATGGTGTGTAGACACAGCTCAGCTGCTCTTCGTGCCCCTACACATTTGAGTGGTCATCTGTAGTGAAAGAAATGCTTATTATATGGACAAGACTCCTGACTTAAAGGCTGTAAGTAAAGTATCAACTGTGATGGGATCTGTGATACACAGTTGCGTGCAAACCTGCTAAGAGAGTATCCTTGTTTATGTGTATTGATTCGGAGAGGGAAGAAACCTTGTTTGTTTCGTGTTTCTGTCAAGATACCCACTATACCCATGAAGAAAAGGATACTGTTGTGATGCTTTTGTGTGAAGTGAAGTCTGGGCAGTTTGACCATGGGAAGAGAAGTATGGACAAAGCTGGAACAATGCACTTCATGCTCTTAATTTAGGGAATGGATGCATGCATGAATGGATGGACGGATGGATGGATGGACAGATGAAAAAAGCTGTTAATGAGAGAGCTTCTGCCTTGTGATTATTTAGTACGTGCGTTTTGCTGGGAAAGTTGGATGCTTCAGAGAAAGTCGTTGTGATTGGCACGGTAGCAACTGTGGAAATAGCAGAGTGAGAGGCTTTCAGGGCACAGCACTTTCCAGAGTACGGTGTTGATGCCAAGCTGCGATAACTGAGATCTGTAAAGATGTTAAGATCAGATAAATGACGGCTGCCTATAGCCCCACAGTACAGCCTCCTCTTGCCGTGCTGGTAGCAGAGCCCAATTAGTATCAAGTAACCATTCTGTCAGAGTTGGGTGGCCACATCAGATCTTTTTGTTCAAAATTACTGGCTTGTAGTTGTTGTTTTGGCCCTTTCCAAGCTCATTGCCCTGTACAGTCGTCACCAAGATACTGCTGGATGCCACCACTGTGGCATATTTTTCTGTTGTGTCTATGGTTTTTGAAGTCCATTTCTAGAGCATTTAAACATTTGTTTTATAGACTGGTCTTGCCCAGTACCCTTCTTGTCTTCCACTGCAGACTTGTGCTGCTGCTGGAAGTCAGTGCCACATCCAGAGCTCAGTAGCCCAAGGGATTAAGCTTGGATTTCCTTTTTGCCGTGCATCACCCCACCCCCAGTGCTTGTTTTCATACAGCAGAGAGCTTTTTTTTTTGCCTATATTTGCATAAGCTGCCCCCAGATCCTGTTATCTCTCTACATCTCAGTTATGCTCTCATTTGCTATTGGGTTTCTGCCAGCTGGTTTGATCGTTAATATTAGCAAGATGTAGCTGCTGAATCAGTTTTTACACATTTTTCTATGCAGATTCCTTGCTTTTTTTCACCACGCTCTGGGTGCCAAATGGACAAAGAGCATTCCTATCAATCTGGACTAGCAATCCATTTATATGGACAGTCAAATTCACGACTGCATTTGATATGAAAGTGAAAAAGTTGAGAGGGAAATGAAATACATTGGGGCCAGTTGCTGGAGCGGGTGGGCAGTGCTCTGTAATGTTGGAAACATGGAAACCTGCGATATTTCATTTGTTAGCCTTGTTTAAAATTGCTATCAACTTTTCTTTCTGAGTGACTGTATTGCCTTCAGGATGGCAGAGGAAGGGGTGATAGGGCAGTGGGAAGGAATTATCTGTTCCCATGCTAGCGTTTTATATTTTACTCAGCAGTGACTTTTTGTTAGAGAAAAAAGGCAACTATGAAAGGGGTGGCGTATCAAAGAAAAAAGTGGAATAAGGAGAAAGGTGGGAAAGTAAGCTTGGAGGGGAGGAGGTAATGCAGGTATTCTTGTCAAGTTAAATTCAGTCTTTGTTTAAGTACTTTTGTGCTAGACATGGAGCTCCTCAAATGCTAGTTGTGTAAGGATGAATTTTTATCTAAGGCAGTATTTTTACCTGTTGGCTCTTACAAAGCCATTCAGCTGATGCACATGGTCAGAGAAATCATTTCCTATTTAGTATACCCGTGTTCAATCTACATTAAAAGCAAGAAAAGTTTTTTTTGTTGTTAGTTCTCATAAAAGCCTTGATATGTTTACTAACAGGAAGAAATGTAGCTCTGTTTTAAAGAAAAAATAGATGCAAGCCATATGTACTGTGCACGGAAGGAAGCGTCTAAAATCTGGTTTGAGTAAAGAACTGTTCTCTGATCTCTTTGTAGAGCTGAAGGGAGAAGTATTTTTTTGTTAACAATTCCCTTGTTCCAGTTTTTTCCTGTGGTTGATTTTCTCTCCAGTTTGGTTAGATGGTAACAGTGTTTTAAAACTCATTATCCCTCAGTGGTAAATATGGCCTCCCCCAAATTGGAAATTAAACATTTTGACAATGCAAGTTAAAAGTCAAAAGATAAAATCTAAATGGATCCCAGCTAAGCACAAATACTTGAGAATTTTTCCTGAACTACTAAGATTACCCTCAGTCTTATTTACAAACACCCACACTTACAACAATTCTTGGATGATTTTGTATCCCAGCATTGGGCTGCTTCGAAGTTACCCTAAGTCAGACCCTGCAAGTAAAGCAACCTAGAGTTTTTCTGTCCTATTTCTACCCTCATTTCTCCAATGTGTGGAGATTGTCCTGGCTGTGTAAGAAGAAAGACGAGATGTGATTTAATTACTCCACAGCTTTAATAACTCATCTGGGAACAGTGACAATTAACTGTACTGTACAGTTCATCAATCTTCACTGGGTCCTGGATTTTTTTTTTTTTTTTAAAAAGGTGTTCTCAGCAAGATAGGTCACATGTGCTTTTTCTTTTCCATTTGATCAGACCAGTGATACCAGACAGCTCCCCCCAACTCAAGTGATGTTTCCTAATTGTTATTGGATGTAACAGTGATGGAGGTAGAGGGAAATACTTGAAAGTTCACAATTTTTTCTTGTCCAGGCAAACTGCCTCTGCAGTGGTGAAGAAAGGCACATTCAAATGAAAATTGGAAGGGAAGGGTGAATATTCTGAGTGTTGCACTCAAGAGATTATTTCATCAAACGCTAGAGATGCCAGTTAAACGTAAGAAAATTTCTTGTACTTCCAACATGGGTGAGAGAGACGTCACCATGTTTTACACTCAATGGGCACTACACCATTTTTTTTTTTTGCAAAGGTAAAAACCCCTATGTTATTTGGGTAACTGATTTTTAAATACAGGGTCTCCGGGAGTTCCCTGAGAGACTCAAATTGCGTGGCCTGAAAAAAATCAAAATGTTTTTGTGGTGCTTTTTGAAGGACCCATTCTGAGAGGCCTCACTTTGCTCATTTGTGGATGTATGTCTGATAACAGACAGTTCCTGCTGTGGAGAGTTTAGAGTCTGAAAAGCCAAAAAGGGCAGGGAGACAGAAGTCCCAGAAGTACTGGCTGTACAATGTGTAAGGAGATGGGGGAAGGTTTCTGTTCAGTTGCGTGTGGGTTGGAGAGGGGGAGTCCTGTCAGAATGGAGAAAAAGGGTAAGAGAGAAAAGATCCCATAAAGAGAAGCTGAAGAAAGGAGCCCAAGCTCAGTGTCCTGAGATTGGACAGAGAACCCAGAGGGAGAGACAGGGAATGTTCAGGATTGGGGCACAATGACTGGCATGCATGACTGAAGATGAAGAAAAAGACATATTGAGACAGAAGATGGGAACAACTGAGCAAGGAGATTCTTCTTCCCACAAGGAATGGGACAAAGAGCTGAGATTTCATGGCTAACAGATACTGGTTAAAGACAACGGGGGAGAGATGAGAGGTGTGTGGAGTGCGGTGTTGGAATAGCAAATAGGACTGGGAGGAGGAGATAGCAGTGGGGAAGATGAAGCATTTTCAAAGTAACAAGGGGAAAGATGTAACAGCAAATGTACATTTTAGTGGAAGAAGCAGCAAGTTTGTTCCCACTAGAGCAAATCTCCCCCTTAAAGCCTGGGGTGGGATTCAACATGCAAAATTTGCTCTTATCAGCAGCTGTCTGTGAACCCTTGATATGCTGTCTGTCATCTTCTGCCCTGAATGTCGTGGAAAATGATAATTTACTGAGGTTGCAACATATTTTGTTTGCTTTCAAAGGGTCAGTGGGTTGAATAAAATCACTCATTATTTATGGCTGCCGTATTCATCTTCCCATTTTGCTTTTTCCTTTGTTGCCTTTTTTTTAATACTACGAAGGCACATGCAAGTCATTAAATTAAAGGAATATTACTTATATCAAAAAATCAGGAATGCCAACATGGAATTCTCTGTGCCTGTCCGTTATAGTGCAGTCTTTAATGATATGATCACATGCATTCATCCCTTCCTTGTGTGGTGACCTGAAGAAACAGACCTGCAGCTGTAATATTTCTCTGTCTCTCCCACACTTTCTTCTTTTATAATAGTCTGTCACCCCCTTGGCCAAGTTTTGCTTCATTGACAGTGAGGTAGAGGTCTTGGTGATAAAAATTTCTGTATTTCATTAAAATACATCATGAAGAAGACATAGAAGGAGATTTTATAGACTGAACTCACCTTTCAGATAATAAAATATCTGCCAGGAGAGTGGCTTTTTATAAATGGCCCCCAAAAATGGCCCTCTGAAATTCTCCAGTCACAACTCCCACCTTTTTCTATACATTAACCACAAAAGTGCAAATATGTGGGAATTTTTGCAGTGTCATTAATTACATTGAACCTAGAGCTCTTACTCCTTGGAGCAACTCAACACCACCAATATAGAAGGCTTTTCCTTTTTTTGTCTTGGTATGTGACTTGCATTTGGTTTTCAGAAAGGCAAGCACGTGTGCATGCTAACAAATAGAGTTATAGATATTGCTTGAAAACACAGTGTAAAGTAGATCTGATGCTAAATACTCTGAAAATCTCTGAAATGGGTTCTCAGGCTCTCTAGACTGTGCATGTACAGCTAGGGACAGTCTCCGTTGGTAGTTGACAACACCATCTCTTCACCTTGCCAGAACTGTTGTAAAATACGTTTTTGTGATACTGATGAAGCACCTGGATATTGTAACGAGCGCCAGAGAAAGTCCAGGAGGAAATTACCAATCTGTTGGCAGAGCTGGGCTTCAATGAAGCCAGAATGGGGTGGAAGGGCCACGCGTTGAACTCCAAGATGAGAAGCAGGTAGTGACAAACTGCTTGTGAAACACCCACTGTCCACCCCGTGCGTGGTGCTGGATGAAGCTGGGGTCTTGCAGAAATAAAAGGTGCGTGACTTTGTAGGAGTCTTGGAGCAGATTGTTGTTACGCATGCGATGCTGCACAGGCAACCTTAACTCTGTGATACTTTTCCCTCGTGGGCTTCATGTTACTTTTCAAACTGTCCTTTTCCTTGTCACGTTATTCACGTTCTAACAGTTCTGTGTGTGCATAGATGTGTAATGCTTCACAAACGGCGCATCGCAGTTTTGTTTTACACTTGTGGCAAAAATGCATTCCTACTCTCAAGTCCTTACAAATAAAACTACAATTTGAGATGAGGGAGGATAAATTAATGACCTGCTGCTACAGAGCAGGTAGTTGCAGTGGTGTAAGGGACTTCTGTGACTGGTGTATAGCTGCAGGACAGAGTCCTACGTGATTAAGCAGTGCTGGTTGATTTTCTCTATCCCTCTGTTCAGTGATATTGTCAGCACTGTGTTCTGTTGCCTAATGATTTAGAAACCTGCTCGCTTGCCGTAAAAATTTTAACCACTGACTCATCAGTGATAAGAGAACTTGATGGACCATGGGTTTATTGGTTTAAGGTGCAGTTTGTTCCCAGCTTCCTTTGGCCTCACTCTGCCATTTTTTCCTGCTTCCACTGAAGTGAAGAGCGGTCTCGTTGAGAAGTTGAGAAGAAAACCCTGTTGCCAGTAAATCCAGCTTCTGATATCCAAGTCTGATGTTTCTGCAGCTGTGCTCCTAGTCTGTGAAGATGACAGTGATCACTCTTGGGCCACACTTTAATTTGCTGTCCTTCATCAAGGCCGTGCATGTGTAGTTTTTCAGTTTGTGATGGAATTTATGGTCACCCTGGCAAAAGAGACTCTCCAGTCGGTCTCCTCTTCATGCCTGCATATAGAGTTTCATGAGTGGTTGATAAACCTGCTGGGTATGTGAAAGTATTCCTGTGCATTCTGTTCCTCAGTGTTTGAGGGGGGGAAGACAAATGCCTGGTCCTCAAGAGAATACTGAATAACTCGCAAGCACTGTGGATGTCTGAATCATTCTTATTGAAGCCCGCGGAACCTCATGGGATTCTGTTGCACTCTGGTGCTGATTTGTTGTAAGATTTTTCCTGGAAACTTGCTCCAGATCACATCCCTAATCAGCAGCTCTGCTCCAAAGGCAAAGCTGCTTGGAGTAGAAATGGACCTTCCTGGGAATTGCCTCCAGGGCATGGCTTTCTGGGTTAATTCTCTGGTGTCTGGTAAGATGCTTGCTCTGATCAAAGTTTTTTTCTGGTGGGATGGTTATTACACCTTGCTCCTTAGTACTTTCTGTATGATGTAGAGAAATGACTCTGCAACCTCGATGTGAGAGGGTTGGTAATGCAGCATCTCTTCCACCTGGCTGCTGGCTTTTTCTTGGTAGAAATCTAGTGTAGAAACTCTTGCTTCAGACAAAAATGGTTTAATCCAATCAACGAGTTTCAAAGATATGTAGAATAGATACTAAACTCCTTTCTGCCTTCCCTTGATATTATTCAGCCTTGTTTCCCTCAGAAACGACACAAAAGAACATTTTGTTATGGCAGGAGAGCCATCCCTCTGAACATAGTTATGTACTACATTTTGTTGTATCACAGCATGCATCCTGGGCTTTGTCCTGTTAACAGGAAACATTGATAGGATACAAAACATGCTAGGAATCCAAATTTGAGCTTTTTTTTTTCTGTCTTCTTTCCACTTATCCTGCAGTTTATACTTGTAACTGGAGATGCACGTGCTATACTAGTTCAAGCCATAATGTGTTGCCCTGGCTAGAGTTTTACGACATATTGTGATTTAACATGTTCTGGAGAGTCTCGTGTAGACTTAAGTATGAGCTAAGCTGGTGAGTTAAAGCACAAGGGAACGTTAAAATTCAAAGTGTTGTCCAGCTATCTGCCTGCATTTTGTGCACTGCTTTTTCTGTAGGACTCCTGCTCAGCTGAGCGTGTTCCCCAGCTTTTTGTAAGGTCCTGCCTGTGAGCTCTGGCACAGACTCATTTGATGACATTGGCATGGTCTTCAACAAGGGGAGTGTGTGTGACTGCTGATGAAAACCCAGGTTTTTGTGGGAAATAATGAAGGTTATGAGAGCATAAATATCTTTTCTTACTTCTGTGATGAGAGAATTTGAAGCTCTGTTGGGATACGCAGACCTATGAGTGATGTACGTGATAACAGATGGAGTGGGGGAGAGGATGGGGGAATACAGGTGGAATAATACTAATCTATTATTGACATGTATTTACATAATTTCTTTATTACTTCTATTTTTTTTTTTCAGCTGAATTGTGATATACAGTGATTTTTATGTAAACCAAATAGCAGGGATCTTATCCAGGCCATGATTTGATCCAATGCAAAGAAATTGCTCTGGATGGAGACGTGAAAATTTTTTACATGTTTTGAAGGAAAAGAAAGAAAACTTCACGTGTTAAGAAATACGAACAGATAAATGGTGAAAATGCCAAGAAGTGAATTTGGATTCCTGCTGCTTCCTTGATTGGCAGGTAGTAGTAAAAACATCCAGGGATGCTGTGCTTTGAAAAGTCGGTGAGCAAATGCAGGCCACGGCACAGCTCAGTTCAGCTGTTTCTGAAATTACCTAGACACCCCTGATTTGTGCCAGTCCGATTGCTGGTTCGAGGCTTTGGTTAATATCAAAAGTAGCGCGTGTACTTTGATGTTAACACTCTTTAATGTCCAAGTTTACATCTTTGTTTCCGTGATTTTTGAAGATAGGACCCGAAAGAGAGGGAAGTACGTAGTTCAGTGTAGCTGACAGTGGTAACCTTACTGCTCTGGGGGAAAAAAAAAAAAAATTCGAGTCTTTAGAAAGGAGTTGCAACAAGCAAGCCCAATATGTATTCTGCTGTGAGAAGGCTGTGGAGTGTCAGTCTTTTTGCCATGAAAAAACCTGCGATTTCTAATGGGAATTTCTTCTTGAAAGCTAGCTGGTTTTGATGTTACAACTCTGGTGCATCTGAAATGGCTAATTGAATTTTATAGGGCAAATGTGTTAAATCTCATATTCTCTGCACTGAGGTTATGTTAATACAACAAATGATTGTGGCACAGCTGACAACAGTCATGAATAACTGTAGGAGTACCTGGAGGTATCTAGACTCCAAGTTGTCTTCTAGTTTTCATGTTTACAAGGCTTGTGGTAAAACTGGTATGAACAAGAAGATTAGCATAAAAGCATTATTCTTAATTTAATGAATTTGATAGTATGTTGCGGGAGGTATCTGTGTTGTGGTTCCAACAGGCTGTGGTTTATAAAGGAAAAAATGAATTCTTGTTGGTACCAGCAAGATGGAACTTCTGTCATGCGCTGGGGAAGAAAGAACGTGGCTGCTATTTGGGAAAAAAGCTTCTTCAACTATTTAGCAACCTGGGGAGATGCTGGTAAATCAGACCCACTGTTACTCAATAATTCAGGATGTTTATTAAAAGCCGTGATTCAGCACTTGAGGTAGTTAAGTTATGAAGAGGGGGAAGCAGCATGTTTTGGATGAGATTTCTCTGCTGCTGGTAGAAAAGCAGGGGTCTGGATAAAGCAGGCCTCTCAAATTCAAGGCAATATAACCTTAAAGATTGATTTATTTGTTTTCTTCTGATTTCATGTGTTTTTTCTTTTTTTTTTTTTATTCCCTGTGCCTTCAGAGGGACATGGTAAATAGTTATTAGTCAACAGTTATGCATTTGTGGACAAGTTGTGCAAGTTGTGGACAAGCATTTTACGTAATAGAAGTGGGAGGCACGCTCTGTTTTTTCACAACTGGAACATTTTATATGCAGGGTGATCCACAGGGCAGCTTTGGGCTGACTCTTCAACACATTTTGCCTTCAAATCTAAGTGGATATATCTGTATATAGATCAAATGGACCTTGAATCCTTCAATCGTGCTTATTTGCGGTATAAAAATCTTTTTTCTTTTATGAAATCAGTTATCAGTATTTTATGCATTTGGTGAAGAAGAAGACAAAGTTGTGCTGACTACAGTTTTGCATTCCTCTGCAGCACACAGGAGTCAGGGAAGTGATTACACTCCATTACATGGTGATTTTTTTTCTCTTTTGCTTCGTATGTAGCCAAATGAACTTTGCAGGTGATTGATTCCCTTCCCCAACCTTCCTTCCATACAAATCATGCTTATTTAATGTTTTAGAGGGATGAGACTTAGTTTATTTTTCTTTAAAATGGTTGTTACTTGAAAATCTAGGTAGCCAAGTATAAGAATGAAAAAAATAATAAGGAAACATTGAAATCTCCTTCTGCCAGATTGTGCACAGATGAAGCCAGCAAAACCTGAGTAACATTTTAAAAATGCCTTTTTTGAGCTTGCACGGTTGCTGTAGTAGGAGGAGGGTGCTGTTTTAAATTGTTCTGGCATTTTCTTTGTGAACATAGCAGTGTTTCTCTGAGTTGGCTGTCTTTATGATCTCAGGTGCCCATTGCATTATGATAAATGGAAATACACAATATTGTTTAAGGCAGTTATAAGCACCTAAGTACATGTATGCAGTTGATCAGTAAAAGCTTGAGGCCAATATTCCACTGTCTTTTAAAATCTGTTCTCCAGCATTAAGGTTAGAAAGACAAATGCGTAAGTAGTTAGAAAAAAGTGAAGCCTCCAAACCGGTTTTGCTCATCCCTGAAACTCAACAGGAAGCATTAACCATCAACTTATTTTCATCCATGAAGTGATCTGGTTGGCATTCAGTTCCTCCCCCAGCGGGGTTGTGTGAGAATCTGGCAAAAGCTGGCGTGTCTGGGGCTTTCTGGCCTCTTCTCAAACGTAGCAGGCAAGGCTGGCAGACCCTTGCAGAGGCTGGAAAGCCTGGCCAGAGGTGTGCAGTGGAAGGGAAGGAGGGAGGAGAGAGGCACTGACGAGTAAGCTAGTGAGAGGTAGTTGTCTTAATTCTCCAACTCCACATGTCCCAGGATCCAAAGCTTTGAAGAGGATTCCAACCCCTAGGTGAGGGGAGGGGAAATCACGGTGGGAAGAATTTGCTGTGTCCTTTCCTTTCAGGCTCTCCACTCTGCATCCCTCCCTGCCCACTCACGTGCATCCATCCTTTGACCCAGGCTGCTCGCTGTGGCTGTTAACAGCATTTTTGATGGCTGGAATGTGAAGTCAGAACTGTGAGAGGTAGCATGGCAGCATGCACCCCTGCCAGAGCTTGTACATCCTCTTTAGAGCAGGAAGCTGAGAGGAGAGTGAGCAGAGGGGAGAAAAACCAGATTGGTCTTTGGGAAGTTCAAGATCTTCTTAAGGCTTAAGGAGAGTTTTTTCTTCTGTAAGCAGTGTCTCCGGGCAGGGAAGACAGCCTCTGAACGTTAACTGTAGAGGTAAACAGATGGTGCCAGGTTTGGGGCCTCCAGAATACACTCCCGGTGGAAAAGCAGTGTTGGTAAAAGGAATATTTCACGTTATCTGTGGATTAGTAGCTCTGCTGTTCTAAACTAATGCACTAATGTCCAGAAGATCATTCAGAGCATCAAATCGCTTGGTGTCCAGGGCTTGAGAGTTTTCCTTTGTTTGAAAACATCCTTTGCTGCAAACCTTACATTCGTTTTGCAGTATTCTTCTGAATTATTTAGACTGCTGATGAGGAATGTGAAAAGTCTCATTTCCACGCTCAGGTATCCAGCCTGCCTGTGTGGACACTTGTTTGCAGACATCACGTATCACACATCCACAATTGGTTTCTTTTTATGGAACATAAGGTAGAGCTGCATTTGTGGGTGCCTGTGACCACACTTTGGTATGTAGAAGTACATCCACATCTGCACAGGGAAATGTATTTAGCATTCAGATTTTGCCCTGGAACATTGATGAAATCATTGTCCTCAACGGAGATTGCAGCCGCTGTAAATCAGGGCAGAGTAACCCATAACATATTTTTAAACAACTGGTATGCTTCAGAGGCCAGAAGTACAGAGATAGACTGGAAACTAAACTCTTACTGCAACTGTGCAAAAGGATGCAGCAATAAGCAAATTTCGCAACTAAATAGGTGATATCTGCCATCTACACTTCAGGGTTGCCTGGGTTGTTGCAAACCACTTAGTGATTTGCCATGATTGCATTTAGCAGTTTGAACCCACCCAAGGAAAAAGGGAAGAAATACAATTCTCTTGGTGTGCAACACTAGAAATAACTTTTTTTAAAATTCGCTCGAGGCTAAGGTGTCTGTGCTGTAGAGGTTGCAAAAGGAGATGGTGCACCAAAGGGTTTTTAACTCCTCTTTCACTCTTTTGTGGCTTTTAAGCATGGCTAATCAAATTTATATCAGGCTTCAAACAGCTTTAAGGCCTGGTCTTGCTGCTGGCTTGGTAGCAAGTGACAGCACAGAATGTGTCCCCTAGTGTCTGAGTGAAATGAGGCAGTTACCCTCAGATAGGCATAAATGTGCTATTAGATGGCTGAGAAATATATCCCCCCCAAACCCTCCTGGGAATTTATTGTAGTGCCTTTGATGTAACTAATTAGTCTGCTCAAAGTAAGCAATGACTAACAGTCTAATAACTGGCTAATGGAAGGAACTTCATAATGTTTTTAAATAAGGATCCTTTTGAGAGTTTTACAATAGACTGAGGAGCTTTTTCCTTCTGAGAAATGGTTGCCAACAATCAGATCCTGATGTCTGTTGTTGTCCTTAAGTTGTATTTGAATCTCTTGGCTCTTTGAAGAGTCTAGATGTTGGAGAAGGGCAGTGATCCCGGAGATATTCTGAAAGTGCAAAGCTTGAGTTTTAGCTCTGATCAGCAGGCCTTCAGCAAATGTTCTAGTTTGCTGAGGCTGTTGCACAGTAATTTGCAGCCTGTGCTGAATTTTGTAAGGTAGAACAGTTTTTTGAAAGGGGAAATGAAAAAGTAAGTTTGTTTCTGAAAGAAATATTTTTTTCTTGGTTGAGTTTCCCAATCCTCAAGTAGCAAAATCAAAACATCAAATTTCTTACACCAAGAGAGGGAAATGCTTTTGACTGTCTTCTAGTTCTGCAAATTTAAAAGGAGAAATGACAGACTACATATTAATTTTGCCAATTAATTCTACCTCCAAATGTCTTCTACTTTTGGATTACAGTTTTCTTTTCTTTCTTGTCCACTGAAACTACAAAGCACTTGCACTACTAAGAGCCCCTTTCTGATCAAGCCAACGATACAGCATTTCCACATGCTAGCCAACTTCTTCAGTGCGTTTTCCACACAGACTGTTTGTGCCCAATGGTTGAAGCATTTCTGATGCTGGACGTGAATCCCCCTCGTTCCACTTACACAAGTTGTTCCACTGAATCCCCAGGATTTCAGTGTGAGTAAAGCACACAAAATTTGGGCCTTGCAGGTCCCATGAAGGTAAATTTAAAATCTTGTCACCTGCTCGGTACCTAGGCAGGGCTTAGTGTTTCTCCTGCTGCAGGCGATGTCGTCACTGACACCTAAAGCAGAGTGCTGGGGCTGCGCTCGCCAGCGGTGTTAAGTATCACCACAATAATCCACTGTCTGCCACGGGAGAAACACGTAGCCCTGAACTTGGGAAGGGAGAAAATGGTTTTCAGCTGTTGCGATTTAAATTGTTTGTTTTTGTTATTTTAAAGCCTGTGTGGAAATGGGCTGGGAGAGGGCTCGCTCAGAAGTGAGGCTCCCACTTCTCTGGAGGCTGACCTTGCGAGTTGCTGAGAATTAGTCCCTCCATGAGCTTCCCAGCAACTCCGAGCCCTGCAGGCTGCGGCTGGGGCTGGGCATTGCAGGGGTTCAAGCTCCACATCTTGGCTGGTTGGTGGTTCAGCTGGGCAGCTTGAGGCAAACTTGGCCAACAGGATACTGCGGGAATCTGGCTCACAGCAAGCAACTTCCACAGCTTGTTCCGAAGTCATTGAAGACAGTGGGATGGCTCAAGTGTCAGGTCAGTAACTTCAGGCACATACCCAAATGTTACTCTCTTTTTTTTCCCACATGTCCTGCATGATCAGCGAGATGCAGGATCGTGTGTAAGGCAGCCCAGCCCTGCCTCCTGCCCTCTTTGTCCTCCCTCTGAGGCTGAGTCCTGCCACTGATGAGGAAGTTTTGTGTAGGGGTAGCTGTGTCCACAGCTACCTCTTGTGTTTCCTAACTAGGATTTTTTCAGCTTATATGAAATTTTTAGCATTTCCGTATATGCAGGAATTTGTAGATGCAGACTCTCAGTTAAATACATTAGGTGTTTCCTTGCATGAAATTCTAAAGGTGGTTTTATTTTACATAATTTCCTATGTGTCTGTTTAGCTTCAGCCGGTTGGTTTTAGTTGGGAGCGGTTGGGGAGGTAACAAGCACTGTAAATTAATCTAGATAATGAAAAAATTGAGATAAAGACATTTCTACTAATAAGTCTCTCTAATTTAGGGGTCTGAAAAAGTTTACCTGAGTTTTTTAAGCTGCTTCACGCCGTGCTCGGGTTCCCCATCAGTCTTGGGGAAGAGTTAGGCACACAGCTGGAAAAAGCTGGGAGCGATGTTCTCCTGATGGCAGCGTGTTGCTGATTTAGTGTTGGAGCGGTGTGAACTCTGTACAGGCCCAGTTTTGTCTCGTCCAGGTCAGTGGGAACTCTGCTGTTGCCCCAGAGGAGTGCATGATTGGGCTCCGTTTCCTAAGTCATGGGCACTGCGTTGATGCACTGTGTTCTGTCCTCTGTACTGTCAGAAAAGGAACTGAACCGAGCTGTGCAGCAGATGCAGCAAAAATGAATGTATGTCTCATTTGAGGAAAATAAGGGAGTGTGTTTGGGGTATTAGGTAGGTATTGTAGGGATTGGATCCCCTCTCTCCTTCGCTGATAAATCCTTTTTTCTTCCAGTGAAAGCTAAAGTTGACAAGAAAAGAATATAACATGTTTTTCAAAACAAACAAACTAAGCCACAAAAGAACGGTGTATTCAAATTCCAAAGGGCACTAATCAGTTCTTGGGAAATACTGTACATAGGATAATGGAAAAATAACTAAGGTAAAAATCCATTGCAAGTGGGAATAGAAAACTGTAAATTTTCAGTGGTAAGCGCAGATAATGTACGGTATTTATAAGCACAAATGTCTTGTATGAGGTATGTTTAAGCATTGCAAATAAAGTGAGTACGGTATTGTTATCTAACAGATTTTGTAGCCTCTCGTGTGATTGGAGTGTATTTTTGAAACCAATTATGAGCATTGTCCATCATAGCTGTGTGTTTCCAGAGTGCTTCTTGTGCAGTTGCTCCAAATGCAGGAAAATCCTAAACTTGGGACCAGTGGTGTCCAGTTTAAACTACTGTACTCACCCAAAACCAAATTTCACGTGCAACATGTGCTTTTTTAAAGGAGGGAACAATCCTACATATGTTTCCTCCTCCTTTGCTCTTAAGGTGGTCAGAGAGCGATGAAAAGTGTGTGCATGCAAGAAGGTGCAGGGACAGGTATCCTAATGAGCCTGGCAATTGCTCTGTGGCATCATTTCAAGGAAGAAAATATCAAGTGTCAAAAACTTAGACTTTCTGAAATGGGAAGGAAATTGCTTTCTTACTTAGGTATCTGTTCTGTTAAGAATCTAAGTAGTCAATCTTTTTTACATTCCACCTTCCCCCTTCCTTCTGGCTCACAGCACCTAAAATGCTACTTTTCTGGGAAAGACTGATATTCTGACTTCAGTTTTGTAATTTAATGATGGAGAGTTTCCTTAGTAAACCAAATTTAGAGTACTAGAATGCTTATCTTATATCCAGACCTTGAACATAAAAGGCATTTTATACCAGCAATTGTTCATTTAATGAGCAATTGCAGAGTGCAGGACGGTTAAGGGATTGAGCTATATGCACCATTATTGCAAGAAGTATTCTGAAATACCAGAAATAGGACGTAAGCTCTGATCAGGGGGACTGTGAGCACAATTACCTTCTTTTCAAATCCTTCTGTGACACTGCGGGAGGAAAAAGGACTTTGAAACTTGAAAGGAAAGAGCTTGCTTTCAACCTCAAAAGCTAGGAGGAAAGGGCTCTGAAATTTGCTCAGTATTCCCAATTCACCATTAGCCTGTTTCTTCCTTTAGCCTCAAGGCATTCTCCGCTTTTTGAAAAGATGTTAAGAAATTCAGTCACAATAGAGAGCCTAGTTTTGAACATGTTTCACTCGGTCCATTGAGGTCTGGTCTTCAGCCTTTGTGTGGGGTGAATTGAGCTGAGCAGCAATCTGGTTGGGGAGAGGTGAATGAGCAGTCTCTGTGCAGTCACAAATTCTGGCAAAGAAAAGATTACCCTTTCCTTTATTTTACAATATGCATTCCTGTACAATCCTGCTAGTGGCAATATGCAGAGCCGAGCTTGTGCTTAGGTCAAAATGGAGCACTTGGTTTATAGCAACTCTTGTTAAGTTTGTCTTGTAATTGAAGCTGCTGTTGACCTTGCTTGGAGACCATTTGTAAAACCGTTTATTTAGCATAAACTGAAATAATAAACCCTCCTTCTCTTAGGCTGATTGTGATAGGGTGACATTAGTTTGATTTAATGATTAGCCGCCTGACCCCTCAGCTAGAGAGAGCCACTTGAATAGGGAGAGTTCACTAGGAAGCACACAGGAAGAATACTAATGAGCTTGTTAAATTTAGCATGGCACCAACCACTTTTAATTCCTCTAATGGGAGAAGCACTGCCTCTGAGAGAGAGGGAGGGAGATGGGGGCGGAGGGGGGGGAGAGAAGGGAGAGAGAGGAAAAGAGGGAGGAATGCCCATGTCCTGGTAGCCAGAGAATTTTGGTCAAGAGAAGAGAAAAGCTTAGGGGGAGCATCAGCCAGGGTCTCTTGGACTGAGTTGTAAGTACCTTGTTTTTTCTCTTACCTGGCTGAAATGTGTTGCCGGATCTCTCACGAGACAGGAATGCTCTCTGGAAGTTGCAAGCAGAAATATGCTGATGAAACTTAATATATAAAGAGATTTAACTGGGCTGGTGTTGTCTTGTTTAAGCAGGGGTGTCTCTGAAGTGTGTTGGGATTGACTTTTAGTGTGCCCTATCAATAGATTTCAACTTTTTCTCAGTTGCTGACTTTAAAGTAAAATAGCTTCTACTATGTCTTGGTCTATGATAAAAAAGGCAAAAAAGTTCAACAGGTAAAGAAAGTTTAATGGATTTTTGCATTAGGCTTCGGCTTGCGCTCATTTTTTTAAACTTTCTGAGTAAATTAGCTGTGCAATTAAACGTGTGTTTATTCAGGCATGCTGTCCAGTGTGAGTTTTTTGAGAAAGCTTTTTGATTAAGTGAGAGGTGCTCCATTAAGTGCGGTGCTCAGCACTTCTAATAAAAATGCCTTCTGATCAAAATAGCAGGACTAAGTCAGGTATTTCTCAGTGGATGTGAGAATCCTGGATTAATGTGATCATTCAAGACTGGGCACTTCTAACGTGTGTCTCTGGCTATTGGCTTGTTAAGTCAGAGTGAGGGTGGATGTGAAGAAAGAGAAGCTTATGCAGATTGCTCTGGGGCATGATTACTTTTTTTTCTTTTCTTACTTAACCCTTCACTCTTACACTGTCAGAAGGTGGGAGGAATTACATTGGAGTTGGTGAGCTGCCACCAACTTCATCGTTCGCTTTGGCGTTTGTCTCTCTGCAACATTTTAATAAATCTGATGTTTCTTTTGACCCCAAAGCTGGCCACTTCTAAACCGTGAGGAGAGCAGTAACAGAGCAGTTCTCGCTTATTTGGCTGTAAAACCCCTTTGGCAGATGCCGCTGGAGAAGTGGGCTGTTTGCTTACATTTTTGCTTTAGAATCCCACTTGTTGCCATGGTGGACAGTGTGTTTCTGTCAATAATTTGGCCTGGCGCGCCTTGCCCGCGCTTACTCTTGAGATTTTATTGAAGGATTCAGTTGAACCAGAACAAGATTAGACAGCTTTCCCCTTTTGGCACGCTGGAGTGCCTTGCCTGCCGTGAGAGTCGGCAGCGTTACCGCAGGAGGAGTTTCCCGCTCGGCGCCGGGGGAGCTCCTGCAAACTGCTTGGCTCTCCGTGTCCTGGAGCGTGGGTGCTGTCAAATTTCTCATCTGCCCCATATCAAAAGCGACCCAGTGGTGTGAAGGAAATGCTTAGCGAGCTGTTTGGCTGATGAATAAGCCTTCTTATTATTGCAAAAATGCCGTCATGTTTAGTTAAATACTTCTGGGGCAATTTTTGTGCAGCAGGAAACATACAGAAACTTTCTGACTCGTAATGGCACACAGCGGTAACTTTATAATGGGGAGAGAGATCGTTGATGCAGGAGGAAAAATAGTTCTGTTTTCTTTTTTTTTTCTCGAGTAACCAAAAAAGGGAAAAGCTTATTAAAACAAACCATATTTTTCCTGGAGTTCCTAAGTTACTGAAAGTAGGTTTTGAATTTCATTCAGCAATTTGAAAAATCAGCCTTTTCCATAACAGTCACTAGTACCTTGATTCATGACACATGCATGTTTTGAGAAGCAAAGTATGAAAGTGGAGCCCGCAGACAGATGTCAGCTTCTTGTTGTATCCCAGGATGGCAGTTTTAACAAATATTATCTTTATATGGAAGAGTAAAAGAACTGAAATCCTATCTGATCATCTGAGTGATTATACAGCCCCACAAATCACTCTGGCTTTCTTCTTTCCGAACTCTTGTTGCACTGCTTAGCTTGCTCTGCTTAAAAGTCTGTCAGAATTTCAAATGGAGTGTAATACCCTATTTTTATAGGGGTTTACGTCTCATCAGTGAAAGTTCACTCTAGGTTGAAATTTAACATGAAAGACTCTGGCTAAAGAGAAACCTGATGGAAAATATATCTTTGGGGTAATTTTTTTTTTTTTTTTTTAAGTTATACAAGCGGGTTTCTGAAAACCTCATATAAGTTTTAATGTTTTAGTCCCCGTTTTCCAGTTCTCTAACTAAAACCAGCTTCAGTGTAAAAAGTTGAAACCTTAAACCCTGCTAATCCAGAGCAGGGACCAGTGCCTGTGCATATTAATAAAAAGTAGAAAAGGGCAAAGGGTTTAAACTCTGTAATGTTGTTGTCTATCTCCATTAACTCTTTCTCCTCAGACCCAACCCTGGAAAAGCTCTGCATGTAGAATTACTGCTGGCTGTAAAAAGAATTCCGTCCCTGGAAGATGCTGATAAGTCAGCAGAGCCTGGTTGCTGTAATACTTGGAGATAGAAAAATAATTAAGTGCTCAATAGGCTACGCTGCTGAGTTTTTGTGTTGTTGCTACTTGGGGGGAGAGGGGGCAGGGAAAAAACTGGTGAGCATTTCATTCAAAGCAGGGGTGTAGCTAGTTTGTGCATAGAATGGCCAGGTATCTGCATGTACAGAGCCTGTTTCTAATCTAATTCGTGTAAAGGCACATAGGTTGAGCTCTGCTGGTGTCAGGCTTGCTGAAAGTAGTCACCTGGTGGATTGCTGGCTGCTGCTTTTGCTCTGGGAACAAGTACACCAGGGAAAGGTACAAGTGAAAACTTAGCCCTGACCTCAAATCTCTGACAGCTGAAGTGCAGTTTTGGCGCTGGTGTCAATCATTCTTCCTTGCATGTGGGTTGTAGAGTAGGAGCACTTTAGTTTTATTTCCTAAGGGTGTTTTAATTTCCTTTTCTGGTTACCATTTTGTGCCCAGCATTTAATAATTTGAGATTCCTTGTGTACTTCCACAACTGTAGGGCAGCTTTGAAATGAAGAGTCTTTATCAGTGCTCCTTCAGGATGTATTGGTGTACACATGCACGTGCAGCGTGTTTAACGGAACAAGGCTGTACCCGGAGCATTGATGTTGGCCAAGGGTTACAGCCAGCAATCAATGGTGCTCGTTTAGAGAAACGTCTCTGTTTTAAACCAATAACGCAACTGGAGAAGAGCATTTACATTAGAGACTCACATATGTAGTAAAGCCCCTCTGCCACTTGGCGTGTGTGAAATCTACCTAATATACTGTGCATCCTGATTTTGAGCAACAGAACCATTTTGTCTGGTTTTTGAAGGGTGTGCATAGTCCCTAGGAGTTAAAATCCACGTGGGAGCAGAGGGTTGTTTTAGCACCGAGTCCTGGAGCTGTCTGCAAGGAAGGCTGGTGGAGCCATGGCCAGGAGGCTGTTTTCCCCTTACAAGTGGTACCACTGGCTTAGAGGCTTACTCCAAACTAGGGCTTGGGTTTGACCCTCTTAGTTGTTATTAGTTTTCCCCTGTTGTTTCTTCCCCCTTACTCATGAAGGGTTTGTGGCTTTGTTTGTGTGGATATGGGAAGAAGAGGCAGGAGGAGTGAACTCAGCTATCCTGCATAGGCGCCGACATGGTGTCAGAGCGGGTGGCGTTGCTTGTGCCTGCCTGATGCTGCTGCTCCGGTATCTTGAGCAGTTGTACCCATTTTATTGCTGCCCACCTTGGTTCTTGTCACTGCTGATCTCCCTGCGAGGTTTCAGCCCCTCACACAGACAAACCCCAGGGACCTGGCACCAGGCTGCAGAGCTGTGGTGGGTGGCTGGGTGTGATTTAGGCCCAGCTGGTGGGGTTCATCTTCTCTGTGTGACAAATCATTCCTTGCCTCCCCATCAGGGAGCTCCCAGCCTCCTTGTCCCAGAGGCAGGGAAGCAGCAAGCCTCTGTCTGTGCCCGCACAATTGATAGCCCCGCTGTAGGAGCATCCGAGCATGGGTGACGATGATCTACTGCTCCTCTGCTGCCGGCCCCGAACGGGCAGGCGTCCCCCGGCCATCCCTCACAGCCACACAGGCACCTCCTGTCACAAACTTACACCGCGAGGAGGAGGAGGGCGGCGGGGGGAGAACTTTTCTTTATTGTGTTTGCTATAAATGGGCTAAAAGTGTGTGTCTCTCTTTTTTCTTCCCTTCTCTCTTTCTTCTCCCTCGTTTTTTTGCAGAGGATGAAAGTCCTGGGCAGACCTATCACAGAGAGAGAAGGAACGCGATCACAATGCAGCCGCAGGGTGGGCAAGGCCTCGGCAAGATCAGTGAAGAGCCTTCCACGTCGAGTGAGGAAAGGGCCTCATTAATCAAGAAGGAGATCCATGGATCTATATCGCACCTTCCCGAACCTTCCGTACCTTACCGCGGGACGCTCTTTACCATGGACCCCCGAAACGGCTACATGGACCCTCATTACCGTGAGTATTGATTGCTGCCTCGTTCGGGGATGCAAAGTTGGGCGGCTGTCAAATTGAACGTGATTCTGTCACTTTGCATTGTCCCCGGGGAGAACTGCTTTGTCTGGAGGGAGCGGTGTTTGTGGGAAATGCAGTTTTTTTTTCCCCTAAAGTTAAAAACCAGGGTGCAGTTGCACTGCAGCTAGAAATCATTGCAGGCCTCTGCAGAGCAACTTCCACAGGACATCTCATCTGTTGCTAATCCTCCTCAGCCATCCAGAGTTGTGTTTTGCTCCACCTCCTTAATACATGGAAAAAAAAGGGCCTCATTATAGAAAGCAGAGAAGGAAAATGAAACAGGCCTTAAAAATCCCTCTTTTAAAAAATGCTAAAGTATGTTATTGAGAGGAGGAAGGACTGTGCCCTGTACAGTGAGATTTTGGGGAATTGGAAGGCTTATTTCTGTGCTTTGGGACTTTTGTTTTGGAGGGTTTTTTTAAGACTTTCACAAGTGTGTTTGAGAATGCAGGCTAATGGAGTGGTTTTGCAATTTTCTTTCCCAGCTATAGTTCCCTGAAGTTGTAAGGGGGAGGGAGAAAGGCAAATGGTTTCAACTTCTGAATTCCTGCTCAGGCATTAATAAAAAAGTAAGAAATTAACTGACACTTGAACACAGATGTGGAGTGGATTTCTCCACAGGCAAAGTATGAAGGAGTTAAGCATTTTTTTTTTTTTCATCTGTTTCTAGTTTACAAAAAAAGAGAGAAAAGATCATTTAGTTGTGTAGTAATGAAGTACATCTTGAGGTATCAGGGCTTGTGCCTTTTGATTATAGATTTATCACCCAGTCAGGATACAGATTTGCCATTTAACCTTTCAGTCTCCAATTCCAGATGATAGGCTTAAGACCCACAAAGAGAGAGCAGTCTGCATTGGTTTTCTTTTTTTTTTTAAACATCATTCAGAAATTTTAGTGTTTTAAGGCAAAAGGTCATTAACCAGATGACTGATTAGTGAGGACAGCTGATTAGTGCATGTTTTTTTGCTAAAGAAAGTGCCAGGGATAAAAGCTAATTTTATCCCTTCATTAGTTGGGCTAGCAGCAAAGGGGAATGTTCACTCATCAGGGTGCAGATCAAAGTATGTCTTGCACAACCTTAAGTCTCACCAACCTCCTTTAAAAAAAAAAAAAAAAGCCTGATTGTTAATAAGGATGGCGGTATTATGAGAAAACGAACACTTGTTGTCTGCATAGTTTCGATCAGCATTTAGGGAAAAAGTTGTTTGCAGTTAAGCTTTTGAGCTCTTTTTCAATGGAGCCGGTTGGTTTTTGTACACGCTCCTCTCCTGCTCTCCCGTACAGACCCGCTCAGAGCCTCTGGGGGAGTTACTCACTCTCTGCTGAGGAGGATGTGCTGCAGAGGCATGAACGTGCAGTGCAGACGGCCACTTGTGAGCAGCAGTGCATACCATCATTACCTCGGGGGCTGCAGGCACCATTCCTAGCTCCTGCTTAACAAATGCCCAAATCTAGCTTAAAAAACCCCAACAAAACAAACAAGTGTTACTGGGGAAGCAAAAGAGCTTCTCTGTCTGTAAGGCAGTACAGCTGGGGAGAAATGAAATGGGTGACAAAACCAACTCCCAAACAAACAGCAAACCTTACGCTGAATTTAGTGGGGAAAATTGCCATTTCGGCCATCTGACCAGCTGCCAGCTCGCCCCTTAAATCTTGTTCGAAGTGTTATTGAAATTGCTGAAAGTTCAGTCGGAAGAAAAAGATCTGGTCAGTCAGCATGTGTCTGAGTGGTTTGCACTGAGTTTATTTTTCATTTTCTCAAATGCACCTTTTGACAAGAGTTGTGAAGATTTTAATGAAGCTGCTGTGTCTGCATTGTGACTATCAGTGCTAGCTAGTTAGGCTGTGTGGACTACTGGAGAAGCACTGATGTCAGAAGTTGAGAGAACACCAGAAGTTACCCAGGATACAACAGCAGAGAAACAGGAGATGAGTTAATTTTAAATGAGCAACGAGATCTTAAAGCAGAAATCTAAGTCAGAAAGCATCAGATGGACGGACCTGCTTCCCTCTCCTGTAGTGAGTAGTACATTTGTATTCACTGATTTCTAAAGTCCCTCAAGCTATTAATGTCATAAAAAGAGCCCTCATGCTTTTATTTACCTTAAATAGCTATGATACAGAGAGACAACTAAAAAGACAAATGTCTGGTTAGATTTATAGGAAAGCAGACAGTCGTACTGAAATTTTCATGGTACTTGTATCATTTATATATGTAAGATAGGCTTTCATCAAAGCGGCGACTGTATCCAGACTGACATTTTTAGTGGTCCATATGAAGGAGGCTGAATAATGAAAACGTGTGCCAGTGCCACTGTAGCAACAGGTAAAGAATCAGAGAGGCTGTTCTTTCCTTTCTTAGTTCCTTGCCAGTTTTGCTGGGCATATGGATAGAAAACATTTTAATTCAACATAATCAGATTGTAAACACTCACAGTAATTTCTTAGTTTCCCTGTGGCTGGAAAATACAGACTTTTCAAGATACCTAATTTGTGCTTCTATTTATACCCACTTTGTATTTAAAAGTTGTGGGCAGGCTTCCTGTAACACAGGAAAAGGGAAAATAATATTTTTGAAGAAGGACATCTGTATGTTTTTATGACCAAAAAAAGGAGCGTTTAAGGCAATTGTGTGTGGAACGCATGTTCCTTCCATGAGCTGCAGTTATTAAAACAACTTGAGTGCTTTGCATTTTTACATGTAAATATGGATGTGTCTGTTTGTGCGTTGCAGGATTTTGTTTTAATTCTTTTCCTAATGAAAATGACTGATGTTGTAAATGTTGGTAATAATAGTTACCATAAATGTGGGATAAATCCCTCATTGAGGGGGAGTTTGCTCTCCTGCAGAGTGTGGGTGGGGATAATGGTTGTGTTTCAAGTGAACTGGCTTTTCAAACAGCTGGGATGAAACATGCTATGAAGCTGCACCGCCAGAGAGCCCCTCAGCCATTTAGCAACTGAGATGTGAGTGCAGTCCCATGCTCAGCTCCCAGCCTTCCATCCTCCAGCAGATAAAAGGGAAAACACAGGCCTGAACCAGAAATCTTCCTTTTTTGTCTTTTTTGTTATGGATTTCTTAACCACTGTTTGAACACAGCTCAAAAAGGAAGGAGGGGATGCTATTTTTGTTTGTTTAACTTTTTAAAAACCTTTTTTCTTAAAAAAAGCTGTAGGACAGATGACAGAAATGCTGGCGTTTGCTTTCAGGTATTGCTCTTTTTCATTGTTGAGGAGAGCAGGGTTACTGACCTTAACCACAGTGTTTCTTAAATGGATTTAAAATCCTGCGTTTCTCAAACACTAATTCCAGTGGTGGTTGGAGCCCCTTGTTAATGTAAATTCTGTCCCTAGAGTTGGGGCTGAGGCAGGGGAGATGGGGAGAGCGACTTGTTTTTGTTACTCTCTTCCACAACTTTAATTTTCGTGTAGATTTATGGCAGTGCTAAGACTGCCTGTCTCACAAGTCATTCCTCATGGAAAAAATGAATCATTTCTGGTGTAAACACTTTGATTTAAAACATACTGTAGATATTCTTCCCTGGGTCTCACAGCTCATCTGAAAGAATTGTTAGTACCTGATTAGCAAAACCTGAAGAATTATCTTGAGTAAAAAGCAGTGACAGTTCACTTGGCTCTGATCCAAAAATTTATATATATACAGGAATGTATGGCCCTGGCAGGATTCTCTTTCTAGTAGATCACTTCATCTCGAAGAAGTTGCACTAGCTGAAAACAGGAACTCACTCCTTTATTTTTTTTTTTTTTTCCCCTTTCCTTCTTTCCCCCTCTCCTTACCAGAGATTTATTTTGCTGGGTTTGAAGCTTCTGTATCTCTCTGGGGAAGCGCATTTCATAGGATTAGCCCTCCAAAGGTATTGATTGCCCTGAGTTCCCACTGACTGTTCTTGGGCTTAGCTTTGTAAGGCCTGGGCCTTGCATAACTGCCCGAGTTAGATTACCCAGCGGTAGTGTCATCTCAAAATCAATTTGCAACATGAACGAAAGACCCCAGCGAGGAAAGTACAATGCTGCTTCACTAGGTGCACTTGTTGATTTACTGCATTTTCATTTCTGTTGACAAGAATTCCCCGTCCTTCATATCCCCATAGCAAAGGAGAAAGGAGTATGAGGGAAAAAAAATAGCTGGGAAGCAATAACTGTTCATGGCAGAGAGTCTTGAACCACAAAGGCCAGCTCTGTGTGGCAAATTTGGCAGTGAGAGCGGTCCAGGTCACCACCAGCAGATGAGTTCATGGAAGGGGCTTACCGAGGAGTGGATGGTGGCCTCCCTTGTCATCTCCCTGGAGTAATTTGGGACTCAGGAGAGGCAACCGAGACACTTCTGGAGAGCCCCAAAGCAGGAACTTTTCTTAGCTCACTTCTGGTTTCCCAGTGCCTTTGGGTGATGGGAAACCAGGAGAGCTTTTTGTAGAGTTTATAGCTGGCCTGGTTGGACAGTGGTGGGAGAATGTCAGTGGAGAATCCCTGTAGAGATTTAGGGCCAGAGTCTGTAAGTGCATTTAAGCGCTCTTCAATTTCAAAGGGAGTTTGGCCTCTGAGAATCTGGGTCCTACTTCAACTCTGCAGCATTTTGCAAGGGAGAGGCTTAAGCACTCTAGTAAAAAAACTCTCTACTGACAGTGATTTATGGGGCGGTTTTAAAATGTTGTCAAGTAGGGGTAGTTGAAAAAAGGAAAATCTAAAGCTTTTAATAGAACTCACAAGGAAAAAAGCCTCTATTATAAAAATGAATGTCAGGCTGCTCCTGTCAGCTGAGCAACTCAAGTGTGGGTCTTTAAAAAAATTAGCATGTTTGCAAAAACATTTTTGGGATTAAAAGTCGAAAATGTAATAGTATCTTTCAATAGCCTCCAAAAAAACCCCATTACTGTTCTTAAATTCAAACTTATGGTCAGAGGCAACTTCAGTGTGAAATTTAGGAAGGTGCTGCAGACCTTGTAAGCTTAGCAGCTCACAAGTTGAAATGGCTTCTCCAAGATGCCTTCCAAACCTCCCGCCTTGTTTGTGAAACTGCTCATTGAGAGTACTCCTGCCCATTTCTCTGGAGGCCTTTGGGGAAATCAGCAGTGTCCCTCGAGAGCCCTGGGACTCTCAGCTGCCTCTGTGTGATGGTCTCATTTGGAAGTAACAATTGCACCTACAGATTTGTAGAGATGTTCTTCCTTCTGAGGCATTTTTCATCTCAGCACGAGACAGACTGCAGAGCTGCCAATATCTGAAAAGCTTTGAAATGTAATGTGATT
Source organism: Pomatostomus ruficeps (assembly GCA_013400735.1). Classification (NCBI taxonomy): domain Eukaryota; kingdom Metazoa; phylum Chordata; class Aves; order Passeriformes; family Timaliidae; genus Pomatostomus; species Pomatostomus ruficeps. The sequence continues at coordinate 194,384 of VYZT01034581.1, read as the reverse complement.
GNCTGCCAATATCTGAAAAGCTTTGAAGTGTAATTTGATTTAAGCAATTGAAAGGTGATCTTGTAGGTTTGGGTGGTTTTGTTTTTTTGGTTTTTTTGCTTTGTTCTGTTTTCAAGTTTATGTGAATACATATTTTTCTGTGTGTTGATTCTTTTCCTGTCATGACCAGTAGCATTAATTTCAGCTGCAAAGTTCAGATAATTATATGGAAAGATATATTCTACCCTCCTGTTTGTGGGGAGGGTAGAATAGAATAATTTCTACAATTTCTAAATAAGAGATAAGAAATCGTAGAAATTATAGAAACTATTTCTAGCCCTATAATTCTCTTGGACTTCAAAATCCTAAAAATATTTTGAGGAGCACATTAAAAATGTTCTATTAATCTCTCCTTGTTTTGGTGTTCAAGCGCATGTAAGGGAGCTGTGGGGTGAGATTTTATGCGTGGTGGTTTTTTTGTTTATTTGTTTTGTTTGCTTGTTTTTTTTAAGAACAGAGAAAATAAAGACAGGACAAATGCAAAAACCCTTCTTTAATGGATTCAATTTGGTTTTTTTCAACTAAAGCTTTTTTAGCTGCTTTACAGTATGGATTTTTTGTATTCTTCCTTCATGGAAGGAGAGAGAATTTGTTGCTCAGAGCCACAGAATCACGGTTAAGAACTGTGAAGAAAAAGTGAAGAAATAATGTAATCCCTCTCTTGAGCATCGAGGCAGATCAGCTGTCCCTAAATCAGGAGAGAGTGAAAAGCTTCTTCCAAGTTGTTTTATCCCTTGATACATGGACTTTTGTCACAATTCTTTTAAAACAGGAGATCTGCAGTGGATTTGGGCTGATCTCGTGTGCCTACAACATAACTTCTGTGGCATCAGCAGCTGGAAGGCGGGGAAAAATGTGACCTGGTTCTCTTGCAGTGGTGTTCTCTCTGGTTAATGTTACAGAGGGAATTTAGTTGCCTAAGGAGAGATTGGGACTTGAGTGCCATTTTCATGCCCATGAGGATCCTAAGTGGTCTGACTGCGAGCCTGGCCAACCCCTGTATCATATCTGTTAGGTCTGTATGAATGTCTTGGATATATTAAGGATCTAAGATGGCCCTTCGTGTCTGTATTTAGGCAGCAGAATCCTTAGTTGTGTCTAAATGTAGAAAAGAAACATTTAAGTTCAGATTTATTTTTTCCATCTCTGCTGTCATTGTCCAGCTTTTGTTAAGAAAACCACAGCAATTAGATTGCAGAGTAGCTAATGTCTACAGGATGCTCCTCTGTTACGATTCTTTTGTGTTAATTTTCTTGCATTTTGGGTGCTTGAGATCTGGACGTGCCCTATTTTTCATTGCACTTGCCCCCTGGCCCTCAGGGCTGGGGTGAAGCCCAGATGTGTGGCCACAGAAGGAGGGCACTGTGCCACAGAGGATGCCTCAGGTGGGCAGTGGGAGGAATGGGAGCACCACGGGCCTGCTGTCTCCATGGCATTGACCATGGGCTTGTGAAGATCTGAAAGGCAGCGTGGTCCCTGGTGTCAAAGTGCAGTTTCAGGCTTGTCCCACGGAGGTTTCTCAGTCCCAGCCTCAGGGTTGAACAGGCCTTTACTTTCAGGACACTTTGAATGCTTTGGTTGCTGAACCATTTTCAGGATCGCTAGCAGATACAGCTTTATTCCTATTGATTGAGCTCAGTACTTAGGAGGAGAGCCACTTAGCCATAGCCTCTGCTTCCTTTTATTCACACCTAGAAACACAATTAACTTCCTCTTAGTCTGGCTCTTTACCTCTTAGCCTTAGTTTACACAGTACTCTCTAAACTCTTATTAAAACACTGCTCAAATTACTTACAACTGGGGCTCTTGAGCTTGCTGAGTGGGTCACATCTGAGTCTGGAGATCGTGTCAGGAATGCTTACCCCTTCAGTCAGACTCACACAGGCTACCTTTATTCATTTCTGATAATACAGCTTACAGCGGGGAAGCAGTATTACCCTAAATATCGATGTATTCATAGCTGTGTTTTAAAGAGTACAGCTGCTGTGTTGCCACGTGGTCATTGGCACGTGTGGTGGTGGGTACACAGCCGCAGGAAAGGTGATATGTGCATGGGAAAGTTTGTATGTACAGGTTCGTACATCTTCCTTTTAAAAATAAGTTATCACTTACAAAACAACCTTTTGATTTTGCTGCCTTTGTTGTTTTTTTTTGTTGTCTTGCAGTTTTTTGGAGTTCAAAACAGATAGCTCACCAGATGACAGAATTGCTTTCTAATCCCAATTATGGGGTTTTTTGTGTTTCACACTGAATTAGGTGGTACAGAGGGTCCCCTATTGTTTATTCTATTTTCCCTTTCACATTTCAGTGCTGCCCTGAGCCATCATTTTTCCCAAACAGTTGCATGATGCTGATCCAGAACCAGTGAATTCACTGAATCAACAGCTGCTGGCTTCAGTGAACTCTGAAATAATCCCCAGTTGCCTTATATTCCACCCTTTTATCTTACCTGTTCTCCGTGCTAGTTGTAATTTAAAATCAGAATTCCCAAGGATCCATGTTACCGTTTTGCAGATGAGGAGCTGAACGTTGTTATTCCTCTGTCTGCAGTCCCCGTTGAAGTAGCCAGTGGTAACAAGCCAAAAGTGATGGCATATGAAATACATTCAGATAAATGGCTGATGATGGTAACAGCTGAGTGTAACACCACATCAAGTGGTGTTACAAGCAATAACTAATGAGTTGAATTAAATGTGCTGAATTAAATTTCATTCCAGCATGTCGTACTCCTCAGTGTGAAAAGGTACTGAATTTGATTTGTATGGAGGTGTTTTTTTTGTCACCAACCTATCTACAGATACAGCTTTTGAAAGCTTCACGCTTTGGCCTGGACTTCTGTTAGACATTGTTGTTGAAGTGGAATTGGGTTACTTGGATGAATGAAATTTGGATCAAGGCCTGTGTTATGGATAAACAGTGGTTGCTCACTTTACCGGGATGGGCCAGCGTGGTACAGCGATAGGACGCTGCTGGCACCAAAGCTGTTCTTCACGCTGGACGCTGTTTGAATTGGCACTAACACCACTGATCTAACAGTGCTATTAACAACAACATTTGTGCCAGACATCAAAAACATTAGTTCCCACTATGATAGGGGTGGAATTTTTTTTCTTTTAACTAGGAGGGAAAAGAGGAGCACTAATTATACATTGCTGGCTAGTTATTAAGCTGCCCAGTATTTGGGATGTTTGATTTGGAAAGCCTGATATATGGCCTGCTCATGTAAGTCCCTACATTGCACGAGACTGGCAATGGCCATGATCTGTGCTTTTTTCCACTCTTACAAGTTTTTGGTTGATTTTTTCATGTTTAATTTAAACACATAAAGCAAACTGGAAGAACCTCCTTTAAATAAAGGCAGAAGGCCTGATTTGGCTTCATATGATCCCACAGAAAAGATTAAAGGCAGATGTGCCTGACCATGAAGGGGTGGCCTCTGGGCTGCCTTGAAGAAGCGATGTAGACATGGATGCTGTTTGTTAAGGTTACACAAGGTATTGGCACAGCTCTCTGAGGACGACACTCAGCTGAAATGGTGTGCTCTGCTGTCTGTTGAGAAATGATTTTCGTATTTTCCTGTTGCTTAGCCTGGCATCGCTCTGTGGTCTTGAAGCACAATAGCCTGTTGTGGGAATTGTTATACGGATGGGAAGAAGTCATCTTCAGATTTGTTCTGAGCATGCCTCTGGGCCACATTAATTTGGCAACACGTGCCAGTGGGTCTTGGCTCCAGAAAATGCTGGGGTCTGCTCAGTGTTTTCCATGTAATGCCTTTTTTTTTACGTAACGTTCAGACTCTATATATCTTCTCATTGTTTGCTGCAGTCTTTCACAAAGTCTAGCTCAGCTGTTTGATTCAGAATCGTGCCATTTATATGGCTGGTTGAATTCTTCCAGCTGTGATTTCCTAGGGAGCTTCAAAATCACTCAGGAAGGTGCTCTCTCTTCCTGCTTCCATCCTGCTGCATAGTGCTTCCCTGAGTCCCACCTAACTGCAGCTAATGACACTCTTTTATTTTGTCAGCGCAGGGAGCTGAGAGGTGCTGCTGGCAGGCAGCAATCCTCTTCACCTGAGCTATATTTTGCTTCTTGTTCTTCTGACAGTGCCATGTGCTTAGAAGAAAAGGACTTACAAAATAGTCCAGAATTAATTGAGTGCAAAAGTGGGAAACCAGAGGTGGGAGCTGTTGCAGTATTCCTCCTCAGGACACTCTTTTTAGAACCATGGTGGATTGTATATTATGGCTTGTAGCTATGAGAAAAGAATCTGATGATATTCCCCGGAATTTATCCTCAGCTCTGTAACTCTGGCTGATCCTACTGCAGATACACATCACCAAGTCAGCGGGAGAGTGGCTGCCAGCACATCACTGGTTACAAACCAACCTTGATGCACAACACTCATGATGAAGCCATATCCCTTCATGAGAGCTGGGTGTACACCTCATGTCAGTGTAGGCATCTGGCTCAAGCAGAAGATCTGCTATTTTATTTGTAGTGACCAGTTCTTTCTCTTTTAATCCAGGGTGATTTGGGCACTGGGTGGTGGACACTGCTATTAAAGGCTATTGGTGCACAACATGGGATGTAAATATATCCTACAATAATTTGGTGTTTTCTCTGAGGCCTGGTGCTTCCTGGTTATTTCCCTGCTCATTTTTGTAATGTGATTTTTTCATATACTTCTGTATTATGAACCTTTTTGTTTTTTTAAGCTATCTCTGATATGCAGCTTTCATATCTTGGCTCCCAGCAATGTTGAACCTCATTGTAAAGTCCCTTCGTGTAAAAGCCATCTAGTTATAACTCTCAAAAATAAGAGGCTTGTCTCCTGAGGACAGCTCCATATTGCGGGTGAAGTATAATCCTTAACATTGTTTTTTTGCTTTCAAATAGCTGGGGACAGTAAGTCAAGGAGTGAGAACTCCCTTTGTTTCATGTAGTGTGTGTTGCAGGGAAAGAATGTAACAGAGCAGAAAATGAAGAGAGACACAAAAGAATCTCAGCTCAAGGAGGTCAGATCCATCAGAGGCTTAGCGTTGCCTTCAAAGATGTCTGGGACAGGTGGCAGTTCAAGACAATCAGGGGAGAAGCATCCGCCAGCGCCGAGATAAGGGATTCTTGCAGAATCCTGCTATCTGGTCCCAGTTTGCTTTGATGTAACTCTGCTAGAGAAGACTTCTGGGAGCAGGCTACTGCTTCCCTCCGTCATAGGCTGCTGTTGTTCAGCCTTTTAAGGTCTCATTACCGTGGTCCTTGAGGATTAATCCTCTTTAAGGTTTACACAGGAATGGTTTTGTCTGAAGGCCCAGACAGGGACCTTACTACCACCTGTGCAAAACATTATTGGATTCTTTCATTCTATTTTTTTTAAGTGGCTCATATTTAACAGTATTTGACAGAAAGTAAAGCCAAACATCTTGGCTTTTTTTACTTCCCTCTTTGGCTATTACTGAGTTTTTGTTGAGCACAGCTTGAGCAGTCCTTTGCAGACACTGAACCATTAGCAGTAAATTGTACGCTTCCGGTTACTCTACTCGGCCTGCTGCTTTTGGCAGTCTTTCTTTCTCTTTTCTTTTCTTGTCCTCACCCCCCTTTCTGCTTCTAAGAGGAGGGGAGTGATGATGTTTGGCTTCAGAATCAGAAATCATCCTTTTGCCGCTTTATTCCCATGCCTGCACTAGTGGATTTTAGATTCATGCTGTTCTGCTCAGTGGTCAGGGTATGGGAATGCCGTCAGTTATCAGCATTAATTTATTGAAGGACACATCAGCACTTCATAAGGGTTTGTTTATGAAAATACATTTACCACTTTGGAATGACAAAGCTTGCCTTAGCTGAAATTCCCACTCGTGGAAGTCATACCTGGTTTTGGAGCTGCTGTAGCAGGCAAGTGCCTTCCAGCTCCCCAAAACATTCTGTTCTTGGGATTGTTTCTGTGTTACCTCTGTCACAGATCTGCCCCTTGAAGGTGGGAAAAAGGCATGCATCTTTAATGCCAAAGAGAGGAACGTTACTCTGAACTGGAGTCTCTCTCCTCAGTGTCATTCATTATTTCCCTAATTGAACAAAGTGTTACAAAGTCATTTTGATACCATAACTTTGAGATGGTGGCTGAAGGAAATGACAAAGGTGCTGCTGAAAACAGTGATCCTGACAGCTGAAAGTGAAGTTTCTGAGGGTAATAAATAGTTTAAGGGACTCATGTCTATGTTGCAGTGGAAGTCCTGAAGTTTAATGCTTCTGAACCCACATCAAGCAGCCTGATGGCCCTAATTAAAATTATTATGACAAGTGATAGTGTATTTTAATTTAAAAAAAAAAAAAGGCAACAAAACATTTCTACCTAGAAAACTCAGCAGTAGCTATAAGGTGAATCCTTTTGGCTTAAAATAATGAGTTGTGCACTGTTGCCTACAGAATAACTTGTCACGAGTCACACAGTGATTCTACTTTATGAATAAAATGCAAGCAAAATAGCACCTTGATAAACTTTCTGGCTTTTGTTTAGAGTGTACTGTTTGGAAGTTATCTGGTGTGTTAAAGAGTGCTTGTAATGCCTGTATAGCAGATTAGCTCTCTTTATATATAAAAATATTATAGGAAACCCTATATCTAATGCTGGCTATATAAAATTGCACGGTGCCATTATAGCCATAAATACGCCTGCTACACTGCACATAATTTAAAATTAGTGCACGTGTTTAATTTTTACTGTGTTTGTGAAGATTGTTAAATTCTGCCCATACAATTTTTTCCCCGTTAGCTAATTCTGAGAGGGTGGAAGGATGAGAGAAGCAGAAAGTAAGGAAAAAAAATAGTAACTCAAATAAAGGTAACGAAAAGTCACAACGTGAGGTGCTGTAGAACCCTTCAAGAAGACCTGGTGTCTGATGAAATACAGACATATTCTTGGCACCCTGACTTTATATAAATCAGACAGGTGTGCCATTTTCTACACACACAGTCAAGTGCTGCAGCTGTGGTCTTGATGCACGCATTGAATATGTTTATAAATAAAATATGCTACACTTACCGTCTCTAAGACACAAAATACTTGGAATAACATGACTTTAAATTCCTGTACACCTTCTTCAGTTTCACGTTAGAGCTGGTTGTCACCAGTTTGCACTTCTATAGGACTAATCTGAAGGTTGCTGTTTCATTTCTGAGTTCATGAAACACAGGGAGTGTGAGGTTTTTTTATTCCACCTGATCATAAACGCATGGAGACTGGCAGTGCTAAGTTTAGCTGGATTTAGTGACTGTTTGGTAATTTCAGTGTGAAGGTGTCATTGTGAAGCATCTTCTCAAACTGAACGTCACCTGCACTGCAGTTTAACAATGGTTCAGCACAAAGTTAAGCGTTTTTCAGGTGAAAAATTGTGCTTGACGACATCAAGCCAAGTTGTGAGGTCTTCTCTAAAGAGCACCTTTTTCACTCAGACACACGTGGGCTGGATGGGACAGAGCTGATTGCAGACAGCTGGCTGGGAATGCGATGCTGTGGTCCAAAGATTCGCAGTCTACAGCGAGGCCAGAAATGGATGGAGCTTCCTTCTGGGCCCTGGGCTCGTCCTTATCCAGGTTGTAAGAAATAATGTTCCTTGGAGACAAGGAAGTGAAACGGCCAGCAGTTGCACTGTTTGTACAAACACCATGGGAACATTTACTAATAATAGCGTTAGTGTTTTCTAAATAACAAAAGTAACTAGAAATCAGTGGGAGTTAGCCATCCTGGGAGTTCACAGTGTAAAGTTCAGCCATTCTTTCATTGTGAGACTAAAACAATCTATGAAAATGAAAACCTTGGTGTTTGGTTTTGGTTTTTTAAAATATAATATTTGATTCTGCTCAATCAAACAATCATGGAAAACTTAACTCCTGAAAAAGAAGTTTTTGGAAAGTTATAATGGGCTAAAAATAGGGTTTTGTAAGACATTATATAAACCCACTTCAACAGGTGCTACCCAAACTTCTCCCTATATATGTGTAAAAACACATATACGTGTGTGTATATATCTCTGTATTAACTGTGTTAAAAATTCCTTTGCAGATTTGGGGCTTTATGCCTCTCATGAGTCTGAAATTTTTCAATAGTAGTAAATTCTGCATTTTATATTATTAGCAGTTGAATATTACTTTATTTTATTTTTTTTTTTTGCGCTAGGAAAGAACAAAATTGTGGTCAAAACTGATCTCACGCTAACAAATTGTCTTGGTTTGAGACAAATTTTTGGGAGGAGATGTGGAGCAGACTAGCAGCTGTTCAAAGTCCAATTGTTGCACCACAGTGTCTATATTTGTATTTAAAAAATACTTAACAACCTGCAAATTCAAAAAAGCAATGCACCAGAAGTGTGTGTATTAAGTATTTTATTTATTTATTTACATACACAAAGTCCAGTGGTTGCACCACAGTGTCTATATTTGTATTTAAAAAATACTTAACAACCTGCAAATTCAAAAAAGCAATGCACCAGAAGTGTGTGGTGTATTAAGTATTTTATTTATTTATTTACATGCACAGATGCCATACAGCTGCTGAATGCTGTTAGCACATCTGAATTACTCTCAGAAGGGGCTGTAGGAGTTGTAGCTGCTAGCCCTGTAAGAAGGAAGATATACTCAGAAAATCTGTTAATATGCAATGTGATCTGAGAACTGTAGGAGTTCACCTCAGTTCAGTTGCTTCAGTGAATTTTAGCCGCTAAATTGTGTTAAACACAGAGTAAATATTCAAATCATATTAACAAAAAGTTTGATTAGGAACAAAAAACTGGATGGGTTTTCAAATTGTCTTCTTTCAGAGCCCTTAAGTCTCCCTGTGCATGACTCTTCCTTCGGTCTTGTCTTCCTGTCAAGGTAATCCAAAGTTTTCTCCTTATTTTCTGTGAAATCTTGTGCGCTCTCCTTATCTCCCAATCTTAGTCTCATAACACTTCACTATGCACAGGATCACTAATTTTCCTAACTGCTCTGTGTACTTTTTTCCTGGCACCTGTCTCGCAGAGCCAGAGCTGCTTTGGATTTATTGATCTCTCTCCTGTTCATGCTAAGAGAAAAACCCTCAAAACTGATTGTGGACTCATTAGAGATGAAGTCCCACCACAGCCAAAACAGCTGAAGGCTTCCTGGTATGTTCAGGATTAGATTTTATAATCTTCAAACAAGAACACAGATGAGTACTTCTAAAAATAGCTCGATTAGAAGGTATTCTTGTTTTGAATTTTGATCGACTGTCTATTTTGCTGTTTCGTGCTACAGATCTTGGTTTTTTCAAGGTGTAGCTTTGGTGAGGGAAAACAATTTTTTCATCTGCTCATGCAAGCAGTTTTCTACGATCGTAAAGGACTTGATAAACGTGATTTTTCATAAAGTCAGTATAGAACAATGGTGAGTCGAGAATGTTTTTTCATCACTGACCCACATTTTTTTTTTCCGAAAAATAAACCAAACTCCAGGATTGATTAAGAAAGGCCTCATGTCATATTCTGTAAGAAGTGCTATTTTTCTCTCAAAGCAGGTATGCACAGACCCATTTCCTGTTTGTAGCAGCTGACTGGCAGAGTTTGAGATTCGTTGGAGATCTCCAAGGAAGTTTGTGGCAAAGCCACAAATAAAAATCTTTGTCCACTGTGCTCTGCTCACGCCTTAGTAATTAAATAGAAAAACTTCCAAACTGGATTCAATCTCACTTCCTAGCCTGGGTTTCAAGTTGGGTAACTTCTTTTAACCCTTTATTTTTTAGATGCCCTTTCAAAGTGTCGTTTGCCATGATTTTTTCACACGAAGCTTAAAAACTGAGATTGGGACAGTAATTTGAGGGTTGATTATTATTTAGACTCTGAACATTGCTTCAAGAACTACATGGAGTCAAGCTACAGCTTGATGCAGCAAAATAAATGGCTGAATTTTCACAAGTGCTGAGCATCAAGAAGTTTTTCTGGAAGCTCTTTGGGGCTTGGTAATTTGAAAACGAAGAGTGTTTTCTCTAACTCACTCTTAAAGCCTGACTTAGAGTTCCGATTTCTAAAAATCTTGGTCCTAGTTTCTAGTCTTGAATTTGGGTATCTTTGTGTGTATTTTGCCAGTAACCAAGGTGAAAATGGACTTTGCTGTTACTTATGTGGTTGATTTTGCTTCATAATGAAAGTGCAGATGATGTCAAGGGTGCAGTGAGTGCATCACGTCTCAGAGGAGCAATTATCAGCCTGGCCAGCTTTACTCACACCTAGATCTTTACATGATGGGCTCTTTTTTCCCCCACTTAGTGAAAGAGAGATTTTTTGTTTGTTTGTTTGTGGGTTTTTTTAATTTTGTTTTTTGGTTTCGTTTTGTTTTTGGTTTTCTGTTTTTGTTTCTGGTTTTGTTTGTTTGTTTATTTGTTTTTATATTTAAAAAAAATGAAATACTCTTAAGCTTATTGTCATATTGCAGCGTACTCTCGTCCTTGTAACCCACAAACTACAGATTGTTTCAAAAAGTCTCTTGTAGTTGAGTATTGCCTTAATTGTCCCTGAGACAGCTTTTTCATGCAATAAGGCTGAAACTTTGTGTATCCCTTTGTATCCTTTCTTTGGATAGAAGAAAAAACCAAAGGAGCTTGGACACAGAAGGTAGTGTAGGGACCTTATGGGGAAAACTCCCTAAAGAAAACACTCATTTTAATAGTTACAGTTACTGAATGACAACAGTGGGATTAACCTGTCTCATAGTTTATACAATCCCTGCACTTATAAATGGGAAAATGAATAGTTAAGGCTGTCATAACTCTTACACTACCCACATAGTAAATAAGCACATTATTCTGATCAACTTTAAACTACATTAACTCGACCCCAAATAATCACTAGTCGAAATTTTCATATTCTAGTAGAAGGAGACAGGCTAAATTCAGACTCTTGGTTGGAAAACTCCAAGTGCTCCTCTTGTAACTGCAATGTCAAATATTAAGAACTACACAGAAATCTTGTATGAAAGATTACTAAAACTTTAGTTTATTATGCTAAGTACTTATAAATGATCTGCTACTTAAGACCCCAAATGCAAGTCACTAGCTATTAAATTTTTACCAAAAGTCTGTGTTATAGCCTTTTGAATTTCATACAGAATTATACAGGAATTTTGTGGTTTTTTTGGTTTTTTGACATTTTAGGTGCCAGACAGGAATGTTTGCTTTCAAATAAACTTATAGGACAGAGAATGTGCTCTCTTAAAACAAAACAGTTTGATAAGGTGGTATCATACAATTGTAAAATCTCGTCAGTTTAGACCATGATGTTGTAAGTTCAGATAATGGATAAGCTGTGTCACAGGTGACAGAATATTCTGATTTGAAAGGGACCCACATGGATCATCAAGTCCAACCCTGAAGTGAATGGCCCAGACAGGGATTGAACCCACAACTTTGGTGTTCTAGCACCACGCTCCAACCAACCAAGCTCAACCCAGGGCCCCCTGATCTGGTGAGGACACAGGGACAGAGTCAAATTTTGTCTGTGGCAACTCCTTCCTTGACTTCTAAATTGCTGTGGTTTTTAAAGCCATGTGTGAGCTGGGCAGACTCCTGTCACCCAGCAACGTTAAACACTTTTGAAATGCTGTATTTGGAGCAGGCAGTTTGGAACCATCATTGAATGGAACAAACCCGAGTATCCCTGGCACTCTCCAAAAGCAGATATTGCTGTAACTTCTCCAGGTGTTCCCTTTGTTAGGAAACCTTTGGAAGGCAAATGGCTTTCAGATTGCCTTGAACTTTAACAGAATTTTTTGAGAAGTGGGTACCACGAAGGAGGATCCTGATTTTCCAAAAACCCCACCTGTGCTGGAGCAGAATGAGGGTCCCACAGGGACAAGTAAATGTGCTGATATTTAGTGCCATATTTTTGTGCACTGAGTGATCTCCAAAACAACTGGTGCTTCAGCCCAGGAAGGCTTAACCAGTGCTTGCTGAACCAACACTTCAAACCTCAGCAAAAATTAACCTGATCGTTGTTTCAAAGCATGAACCTGCAGAGTATGTAGGTGCTAATAAAATAAATGGGTATTTTCTGTGTGTAGCAAGAAACACCAAAGATAGGTAATAGTAAGGTTGAGTATCCAGATTTTTCATTTTTTTTTATAATAGAGCAGATGGGAGTACAGTTCATTGGCAGAAATTACAGTATTTTATTTAATTACAGAGACAGGGTTTGTGTGCATTGTAAGATACACAAACAGCAGGCATCATTCAGTGATCCTGGTTTTCTTGCCCTCTTCCACCAGTCCTCTTACCCTGAAAGAATAAAGGAAAAAAAGCAAAACAAACCTTCATTACACCCTTGCAATAAGAGGCTAGGAAGAGGGTAATGAGCAGTACTGTGCTGATATGTTTTAATAAATATTAGTTTACTGCATACCACAACAGAGGGTAAATACGTGCAATTACTTGCAAATTTCTTCAGTGTTTGTACTTATAAATCTCTGCCTAAATCTTCCCAGCTGGGAGTTAGTCTGGTCTTTCTGCTTTGGAAGCAAGGCTTTGTTCTCATGTTCAGCTTCGGCTCAGTCTGGAATAATTCAGAAACGTATTAGATAGATTGCTGCTCCCAAAAGGCATAATGAAATAACCTTCACTCCCAGCCTTAGGGAAATAAGCACACAATCAGGGTTTGGGCAGATTTCTCGATTAAACAAAGAACTAACTGTGCACAAATTGCTCCCTAACAATTTGTAAAGAGTCCACTTTATAAATTTCTTGCAGATGTAAAGCTGATATTTTTTAATCGGAATGGCAGAGCTGTTAAAGTTGAAATGTCTTCAACATTCTCCTTTTGCTCTATAATTAGTATCAGAAGTATTTAGATTTAAAATGGAATTGGTAACACATCCTAGGTTATTTTTGATTTGTTTTGGGGAGTCAGTGAAATGCAATGTCAAACCTAAGCTAAAATCTCCACTTAATACATACAGTGAACTTAATCCATCTGGAATAGATTCAGGATAACTTGGTGCTGTCAATTTTTATTTTGTTTAATTTCATATGGTGTTCAGCAAAGGAATGAAAAGTTATTGCATTTAATGTTGTTGTGACTTAAGGTGTTCTCCAGTCAAATTATTCAATAAATCAAAATCAGGCTGTGGTTGTAGCTGCAAAGTGTTGTTTAGAATAGGATATTTAGGAGATTTTTTGCAGCTTTCCATTGATTGAACAAGACGCGTGTGTCATGCAAAAAGCATGCAGTATTTTGATGAATAGCTGTATTAGATGGCAAGTCAGGGGACCCAGTAAGCACAACTTCTTATTTGACTAGCCTTTGTTTTCAACTTGAAGGCTTTGGTGTAAAAGAAAATACCACTTGAGTATCATTCTGATGCCTCACTGTTTATGTACAACCCACGCTCTTACCATCCGAAATATCCCCGTACATTTAAAAATGTGTACCTATTTTCTGTTCATTAGCTTGCCACTGATTGCCTCATTCCTCAGCTAGTTAGGTGTTTCCAAGTCTTGCTCTCACCTAAATGTGCGAGGATATTGCTGCAGCTCGTGGAGAATGGCGGAGATTTTTAGGCAGTTTTCTGTGAAGCAGCGTTCCTGATCCTTCTGCTGGTGTCTGTCTGTGTGTCTGGCTGAAGTCAGTAGACCTGCAGTCACACAGCAGAGAGCAGAATCCATTCCCCCCTTTCCTGTGTCCCGCTGAAGAGGAGCTGTGCTTGTATCAGCACAGCTGTCAGCAGATGCTGGTGGGTCCTGTTTATACAAGCACAATGTTCTATTTCAGTTTAAGCAGACCTGATTGAAAAAAAAAGAAAGAAAAAAAAAAGAAAAGTGAACTTTGATCAAAATGCATGCAGCTACTTGGCGTGAAGTTGTGCTGCTCAGCTGCAGGAGTGCAGATCCAGCTGCTGCCTGGAGCAGTTCTGGGATACCAGAGCTTCCAGCGCAGCCTGGGGAGCTGCTCCTGCCAGTCTGGGGCTGAACTGGGTGTCCTGGCCCAGAACATCACTTGTCCTCTGCCCTGCTCTGATGGTGAGTTACCAGCTGGGGAGGTTTTGACTGGGAGGTTCTCTGCAGTGTTTTACCTTTTGCGGTTCACGTGTGATTCTCGTGCAGGCCCAGCTGGCCTGACATCACCTATTGCTTCCAAAAGAAACATGTGAGACATAAGCAGGAAGCCTGCTTGTGTGCTTTATTACATTCATAACAGAATTGGAGTTCTAGAACTGTGTAAGTTCAGCGGTGGTTTGGGCAAAGGATGCATTGGGTATTGGAACAAAAATACCTAATGCATCCTCACTGAAGAACGGACTCGCCACATTTCTACATCTATAGCACCCGTGCTTGTCTGGCTTATACTTTATGTGTAAAACAGTAAAAAAATACTAAAATGGTTCTAGGAGACATAAGTGAGAAAAAACAAATAGGAATAGAAGCTGGGCCCTATTCGGTCTGCTCACTGTGAAACAAAATAGCTAAATGCTAACCAGCATCTTGAGCTAAAGAGAAAAAAAGACACAACTAAATTTACCGGGAAATTAATCTTTTGCTCTGTTTCGTGTTTGACAGGACCTTCTGACAGCTTTTACCCATCAAGCAGATATGAAACACTGTTCAAACTACTTGTATTCTGATAGCTGAACTCAGGGTTAGGAAATGAACTTTACAGTTCTAGTGGACATTTAATTAAATACAGGGTCGTTCTGCCAATAGAGACTGTAACAATTGCTCGAGGTGCTCTGCTTTTACACTGGAGAATCTGCAGTGGCATGTTGAACAGGAAGGGCCCAGCTTGGTTTTCTATTAAAATTGCGCTTAAATGTATACTAGATACACATTCATCACTTTAATCTAAACTCTACTGTAAATTAACATGTATAGCCTCTGAGATCATACACTTTCACAGAAGTACTCTAATGAAACTTGGCAGCTTTCACCCTGTAACATCATTTGTTCCATTCACCAGCAAACGCAGTCCTTAAACAAGTCAAAACTGTGCTCAGTAATGCGTTCCATTATTTTTCTTCATGTTTTTGGAGTCTCAAAAGCCTCCTGTCCCATGTCTTTATTTTACGCTAAGTCAGAAAAGCATGACAAGCCTGCAGACGTATCAAAGGAAAGCTTTCTCCTGTAAGATCCTGCGATGTTTGTCATTTACCGTAACCTAGTGTGGGACTTCAATTAGCACGAGTGACTTGTTGTCAGTGAGGAAGCTTTCTTCTCAAAACTGGTACGGCAGCAGCTCGCTGTACATGGATGCTGTTACAGTTGCCTGGATGATTCTGTCACGCTTTTGCATCCCTATTAATGCTCACATAAAAACATGAAATGTTTCTGACATGAAAACCACGTGCCAAAGCGAGCTCATAAATATAAAAGTTTTATTTGAATTAACTATTTCTTCTGACCTCATGGAAAAGCACATGCTATTTATCACAGACACCCCACTGGGAGCGGGCTCAGGAGGGACTTGGGTAGAGTCAGACATTGTCATGGGAAATGAGGTGAGTTGCTCAGTCTCGAGGTGGAATGTGCAGAGTTTGATTTAATGTGCTGTGTTGCTCCTCTGTAAGGGGAAACCAGCATAGCTCAGCTTTGGCCATCTTAACCTGTAGTAGTGAGGGGAAAGTAAAAAAGCTGTGGGAAGAACCTTTTATCTTTAAAACACGATGTGTCGGGGGAAAGCAAAGGATCTTCCTGCAGTTGGTCCCCTGTGTGAGCTGCGATGTCTGACCTGTCTCAGCTCCGAGTCCTGACTTGATCTCACACCAGGCAAGCTGGAGAGAGAATGGGCCTGCACCTTGGACTAATTTGTACAGTCTTGGGGTTTCTGCTAAAGAGGGAAGAGAAACTTTGAGTTTATCCTAACTGCTCTGCGAAATTGTGTAGGCACCACTACTGTGTAAGAAACCTTAAAAAGCTGTGGGCTTGCATGTTTTCAAGTTTCTTTTTCTTACGCCTTCTTAGTTAAATGTAATAAACCTAATGCCTTTCAACTTCAAGATAAAAAAAATAGTCATGGCAGCAGTCACTTCTGCATAGAAAACAACTACTGGAATGCAGTCGGTACAGATCTTTCACCTTCACTAAGCAAGTGATTTTGTAGTCATTCAGTAGTTAATAATAGGTTTTATTGCACTGATTTAATGGCCTATTATGGCAGCTAAAAATAACCACAAAGTCTTCATGACATCTTACCCATATTTTTTTCTGGGTAAACACGTATAAATTTAATTTTACCTGTTAATACACGTAAATGTAGCTTCTTCATGAGTTCTGTTGTTACTCCAATGTTGAAAATACCATTAAGCGTTAGTAACCTGAAATGGAATTCTGGTTGCAAGGGAAGGAAAATTTGTTCTAAAGTAAGTGTCTCCATCTTAAAAAAATATGCCTGATTGAACATATGGACTGATGGCCCACTGAAGTCTTTCAGTGATGCCAGTGTTGGTCTACAAGCCATCAATAGGTCAGTCAATGGCTTTCATTTTATCAGTGTGGGTTAACCTCACTGGGTCTTTGGGGCTGTTCTTACGAGCTCTCTCTAGATACATAATTTTGGAAGCAGGATGAGGTGCCCAAGAAGTCAAAGGAATTCGTCTTAGAGGTGTTTAATGAATGACTATTGTGTGTGTACAAATTCTTAAGCAATCAAGAATAAAAACCGGAAAATCCATTAGAACCATGCTGATGTGTTCTGGGATTTATAGCATGCTTGGGGTTCCCACCAATTATTGTATGTTCCCCAATTTAACTGGGTTACAGACCAGCCAGAAGCAGGGGACATGGATACAAAATCTCTCAGCAAAACTGAGAACATCTTTCTGATAACAGAAAAAAGGAATGTCTATTTCTGTCTATTCCAGCTGTTCCTAACTTGTATTGCTTCTATTCCTATTTGTTTTTTCTTGGATTCTGCTCACTTTGTACTTTATCTCAGTCAGATCTCTTTCCTTCTCTTTTCGTACAGTGTCTCTGCTGCATGCTTAGATACTGATTAATGGGTACCCTGACTCAAAACACCTGGCTACAGTGAGTTTTTCATTGAACAGAGGGTAAGGCAGCAAAATTTAGGACAGAGAGCTCTCTCATGCTCCATTCTGGTGATCAGGTTTAAACAGCAGTCTCATACATTCAGACTCCGCTGTGCAGGGGAAGATGCATATGCACCTGATAATGTATATGTGCAGTTATATTTAGTTGTTTCCAGCTTGGGTCTCTCTAGTACCCCACAGGTTTTACTTGATGTGTCACTTTGTCTTTCCTCTCCATGCTCCAGAATCCATAGGTATCTCCCTCTGTTTGTGAAAGGAACTGATGATGCTCTGTATATTTTTCTGTGGCCCTGCTCGTGGTTGATTGTTTTCACATGGAAGTCATAACCAACTTCCTGGTGTGGGAATGCTTCTGCTCTCTGATTCTCCTGCTCTGTACATGTACGTGTGTGTCTTGTGTTGCAGAGCATTCATTCATAGCCTGTGCTCTTGCTCCCTTCCTCCTTTGGTTTGCACTTACTGAGAAAGGAATGGTTGAAAGATGGAGGCTGAGAATTAAGATGGACATAAGAAGAGGAGATGAATGTTTGTGACTGGTGTAAGGCTTGTGGAGTCAGTGGTGAGAGCTGGAAGCGTGCAGGGCAGCCTGGGCTGTGGAGACACCTTCATTAAGATGGAGTAAATTGGTCCTGCAGTTATTTGGGTCTTTGATTTTTCTGGCAATGTAGAAAAAAACCCCTTGGACTGAGCACTGAACTTTTGGATGGGCCAGTCTTCTCATTCACTCAGATGCTTGGTCTAAGACACATGTAAAAGGGTGTGCAAACAGCGTTCCAGAAACCGGGTAACGATCCTAGGGATGAAAACGTGTCCAGATGTCAGTCTTGTCACCAAACTCCCAGGTGCCCACTGAATATATGAGCTATTCTTCCATGTTGTGGTTCACATCTTACATGACCAAATTTTCCTGTGGAGATCTTTGTTTCCACTTTGCCGTTTACTAAAAACAGATCTATCTGTGTTCAGAGCTTTTTAGAACAATCTTATTGTTTCTGGCCACTTCCTGTGTCTGTGTTTGCTGGTCTCTAGAACACGCCTGAAGTGATGGGTTTTTCTGCAGTCCCAGCTACCTCAATAAAACTTCAGTTTAACTTTAGAAGCATGGATTCTTCTCAGACTAACTGATGTTACCTCATAGGTGAAAGAACATACCTTGATCCATCTGTTCAGCATGAAAGGTCACATCTTGGTGCTTGAGTGAACTTGTGCTGTACTGAAAATAAGAATATTGATTGAATGGTGGACAGCATGTATGGTGTCCTGGAGTTAAGTGTACACAACTTCCCAGATCCATGTGTAATCATGATACTGAATGTATAGAAAAATCACAAACAAGCGCAAACAAAAACCCAAACCAAAATATGCTGTTCCAGAAACAACAGTAGCCCTCAGGGACTGAATCTGTATTTCTTTTTAAATAATCTTTCCAAAATGAGTTTCTTCTCTTTTCCTTTTTATGTCTGCTTGAATAAAAATTTAATTCTTGCAAGGTGGCAGGACAGCACCAAAATACATAACCTTGCTGAAGGTAAGGTACTGGAAGAAAAATAAAAAGTTCTGTAAGAAATTCTAACCCTGAGAGGGCTGTTCTGCTCTTCTGCCAGCCAAGCCCGAGGTGACAGGTTGTTGACTCAAAAGGCTCTGCAGGAATGTTAAATGGTTATCATTATTTAATACTTGCGCTCTGTTAAGTGACAGCCTCTACTTTGCATCTTCAAAATGCTTTTCAATAGTTTTCAGGGCTGTAGACTGTTCTTTTTCCAGGTGGGCCTTGAGGTCTTACTTGAATCCTGCAGTGGAGCTGAGCTGGGGCGGAGTTACAGGCAGAGTTTTGTTGTCGCTGCTCCCTGCTTGCTCTCTGTGGTGCAGAAGCAGACTCAGATGGGCTGCCTCTCTCTGGGGCTTGTGGCTGGCGGGCAGGATTCCCTCTTTTACCTGTGATTACTAAAGCTGTTCATTTAGAAGCTCTTTGATGAACCTTTTGGTACACAAACTGTACAAATGGCTGCTGAAATTCCCATGGGGCAGTCCTGCAACTTTTCTGCTGGTTAGGAGAAACCTAAACTGCCTTCCTTTTGGTGGTGGCAGGGCTAAGTTAAATTTCATTTTTGGCATTCCCCCTGAAATAAATACCATTCTCTTATTTTCCAGTATCTTACTGTGAGTTTTACAGCTCTCACCAAGCACTGAAAACACTACCGAGCTTTCTGAAAACCTGAATTAGAATGTGCAGAAAACTAACTGCTCATAATGGTGAAGTTTGAGTTTGATTTGACTTTAGTGAACTATAACTTTATGGAATCAACAGCTTTTCAGTCTCTTCTGGGGAGCCCTACTCTTTTAGTCTTGGCTTTAATTATTGTATACTCCTTCCTCTTAGGTTTGTTCCCTCCTTCGAGTTTTGTGACGTATTCTGGACAGTTTTGCTTGCCTTGTTTGGCAGCTAACTTTCAAATTGCTGTAATCTTTTCAAGGCTACGTGATTATTTCAGCTTAGAATATCTCCACCACACAATTGACATGCTTTATAATTAATATACATTTGTACTTAAAAACTAAATCCAAACAATGAAAGATAAAGACAAGATTTGATCACACAGCTACGGAAATAGCAACACCTCAAACTTCACCACGTTAGACCTCTAATTTAATTTGCATGTTTAGTTCGTGTTTTCATCATCAGATGGAGTTTCCTTCTTTGTCTTGCCAGCATTGCAGTACAATAGTTATGCTTTAAACATCCTTTAGAGAAATTGTAATTTTTGCAACACCTGTGAAATTGTCTCTCAGACCTCTTGCAACACTGCTTGCTGCCCCTTTATGTTGGAAGCAAATGTTAGCTCAGCAGAAATCAGAATGAGAATTTAAGACAGTTAAGGTACATTAAAGTCTTTATACTCATAAATTCAGCATTTTTCACTTAAAGGGCTTTCCTTTTTTATGAATAGACATTTAGTATGTAAAAGTTGAATACATTCAGCACACAATGAAAAATATCTTTAAGAAAGAAGTTGGGCTGATAGAAAACACCCATAATACTAGGAAAATATCAAATTATGTGACAGTAGTTGCACATTTTTGAAGCATGACCAAATAACATATAATTCGAAGCATTTCCCTACCTCCTTGTTGTTTTTTCCCCCCTGGAACTGGGAGGAAATGGATACTACACACCCACCCATTCACAAAAATCCTGGCAGGAGGCCAGTTTCCCTCTCTCTCTTCATCCGTGAGCCAAGCTCCAGTCTCTTTTTCCCTACTCCTTTCTTACTCCTCTTTACAGTTGCTGCTTGCCAGATTGGTACCTATTTCAGAAACAAATGAGCTCTATGCGGCCTTCTCACAGAGCTTTCCTAGTATTGCTCATTATCCACAGAAATCCTAAAACATGTGTTTATGCTGGATTGTGGCTTGTTGGGGATTTTTTAAAATTTTTCTTTTTTTTTTTTTAAATTTGTACTTTATTTCCCGCTTCTCCTTCAACTTTCTCTCTGTTCTTTTCTGTTGTTTCAAAGTGTCTGCATTGGCACAGGCTGCTGCCAGCGAGTGGTGGAGGGGAAAGGAGTTTAAAAGCCCTTGCACACATCCGTATGCCAGATCTCTGCCAGTGCCTCTGCCCCAGCTGGTTTGGCAGCAAAAGTCGTACCTGTTATGGTGGCGGCTGTGGCTGCTGCAGCCACTCCAGATGCTGTGGCTGGAGCAGCGGGGCAGGATAGAAATGCACCGTCCTCCATGCCAGCGCCCGGGGCTTTGAGTCTGATGCTGTCAAATGAAAAGCAGTGTGTACTGAACTGTCCCCATGGTGATCCTCGGCCGCTTTGGGAATGTGGGTTTTGGATCGTGTCCAAAGTCTGATTTTTATCCACCACCCTCCCCTTATTTCCCTTGTTTCCTTGATGGGGTTAACACCATCTGAAGAGGCGCTAGGATATTAAATAGAGAACGTTGGTTTGAAAAGCTCTTCCCAGCAGATGCTTCTTTTATTTGACGGGCTGGAAACTCCCTGGCCTGCTTTAGCCCTCAGTCTGCCGAGGAGCTGGTGAGGTTTGATCTTCCACAGGAGGGTGAATGTGTCCGTATATGTCAAAGAGTGCCTCGTACGGCTGAGCCCCACTCGAGGTGCTGGCTCTGATCTCTGCTGCCTTGGGAGCATAACGGGAGCGTTACTTTAGCATCCTGCTGGCCACAGGGCTGGGGGGTAGCACAGAGCCTGCACGGCCGTGGCAGTCAGAGCTGTGGCTGCTGCTGGTGCTCGTGCCCAGTGCATCCCAGCAGCTCAGGCGCTGGCGCCACGGGCAGTGGGCACCACGCAGGCTACCCCAGCTCTGGGCTCACTGCCTGAATAAACAGGCCAGGATGGTGGCTGCAGTGCCAGCGTTTATATTATCATGGTTTATATCGCCACAGCTCCGCTCTCGTGGGGACCTTGTGAAGCAGACTGGGCAGATCTGTTGCAGGCATGGCTTTGCTCATGTGGATCAGCAGCTCCAGGCTTCTCATCCTACGCCACTGTCCTTGCTGTATGAGCAATGGCAGGGGGCTGTGGTGAGGGATGAGGAGAAAGGCGTTGCCAAGGCAGAGGAGGGAGGCTGTGGCCGCTTTCTGTGGCTGCAGGAGGTGGTACCTGTGATAGCTTAGCTGTGCTTGGCATTTTTGGGCTGAAGGAGTGTACCGGGTCATGGTGTGGCTTGTGCACAGGAGACGGCTCCCGGTCCTCAGCACAGCTGTGCTATTGTCTGATGTCTGCACGTGCTGGTCAGATCTCTTGCGTGCAGGCAGAGCCTCACTGGGCTGCTCTGTGCATGTACCAAACGTCCCTACTCCTGCTAGACTTGTGCTTTCCTTAAAGAACGAAATACACATTGCAGCACTTAGCAAGACTACTTTGGGTTGGTTAAGTTCCTCCTTCTGCTAGGCCTCTTTCAAGCTCCCAGAAAGTCATAACATTCCAAGTCTGCTGTGCAGTTTGCTGGGTTTGGGTAAGTGAGCTGCATAAACTGGGTTTTCAGGCAGATTTCAGTCTTATTGAACAGCACACAGGTGGCCATTAGTGCAAATCTGGTGTGTTATGCATGTCCCCTTAACATGGCTCTGGTTTCAGCAAGGTCTTCACAGTCCTCTGTGAGCAGCAGCTCAGTGCCAGAGAAGAAGGAGTTTCCCTCTGTTCAAGGCACACAGCTTCGAGCCGGGGATTTCTCTCTGCTGAGCTCACGTGCACAGGAGAAACGCCATCTGCCCGTGAGCCAAGTGCTTCAGTTAAGAATGAACTTAATTGGGGATTACTTACAGAGAGTTTGCTGCACCCCCTGACCTCTACCCTGTTATGTGCAGCTTGGGAGAGGAGGGAATGTGAGTCTCTTGTTTTCTCTCTAAGCCTGTGTCTGAAAAGGAAACTCTCCCTTGATTTTTTTTTTTTTTCAAAAAGCGAATTCTATGCCAAACCCCCAAACCCGTAATCAGATACCAATAGGAATGAATGCCAGAAGCAAAAGCAGCCAAAGGGAGTTTTTCATCTTGAAAACAGCTTTCCCACCTGGTCAAGAAGTCCCTATATGTGCCTGGCACGATGGGGCAGCTCTCCCTGAGTTGCCCATGAGGGCCTGCCTGGTGCTCAAATGTTGAGTGTCTTCTCTATTTAATCCTCGTTGTTGCTGCCTCACTTAGACCTTCCCAAAATCTTTCAGGTGAGAGGGGAGGAAAGGCTTCTACCTCTTGTCCTGAGGATTTACATGCTGCCTGGAATGGAACTGATAGCGTGGGTGCTTTAGGAAGCGCCTCCTTAGATTTCTGCCGGAGCAGTCAGAGGCCAGCCTTCTGTGTGAAGGAGAAGGTGGAAGATCCCAGCCTTTTTGAAACAGCTTCTGTTAGGTTCAGCTTCTGCCATGCCTCATTGCAGGGTCATTCACTACATCCCAGTTGAAGTTTGTTGGTAGTGGTTGCTTCTGTTGTTGGTTTTCCCCAGGTTCTACCCAGGAGGTACTAATGGGTCCTATGAAAAATAGCTTTCCACCTCCTGACCTGTGCCTGCTTTAACCATTTGGGAGTGTGCAGCGAATTCTGGAGATCCATTTTGGTAAACAGAAGAAAATACCAAATGTACTTGTTGCTGCTTTGTAGCCCTGAGGGTGTTTGTGTGTGAGAAAGGGACGAGCCCCTCTTACGTGCTCTTCATCTGCACTGAAAGGCAGCTTGTGCCACCATTATTGTAACCATCAGTGAAGGATGGGTTGCCATCTCGTTCTGACTAATGAGAATATGTCATCAAGAGGAATCTAGGAGCACAGGCTATTGTTGATCCGACTTGTTCGCATTCCTCTATCAAGAAGGCTGCTGAACTGAAGCGTGATTGAGAGTCTCTCAAGGATGACCCTGGGCTTGGGCATGGAGTGAGAGGTCATTTCCTCCGAAGAGATGTCACCCCAAGTTAAACACTTGGAAAAGACAAGCCATGGTGATATCTCATGGAGCTCAAATAGAGACCTGGATTTCTTCAGTGAATGCTTGTTATGTGTTTCACTCCTAAAAGTGCATTCATAAGATGCTTATGTGAGTTGTTCTCTTTAGCTCATTTGAGATTTTTATTGCTGCAGTATGGTTGGAAGAGATGGAACTAATTGCAGACTGCTTCAATAAAGAGAGGAGCAGAAATTCCACTTGCTCAGAAAGATGGGATGATGCTTTTCCTGTGTTTCCAGGATTCTTCTCTGTGTTTGCGTGTCAGAGGATGTGTGATTTCCTTTGCTCCGAACTGACTCTTCCATGCAGGCTGGACATTAATGGCAAGAGGCTTTAATGGATTTGGAAGGAAAGCTGTGGTCTGTTGGCTGGTTAACTCTGGCACCTTGAACCACCAGCCCCACAAACCCATGTGCTGTTTGGGCAGGCATAACTTTTTTCAGCTACTAGCTGAACGTGCTAGGGAACGAAAAACTGCAACAGAGGACTCGCTGGAATGTTGTAAAAAACTGCAGAAGTGGTCTGGTTTAACTTGAAGATTGGGAAATGGCATAATAAAAATAAATTGTTTCTCCCCTTTTTTGTATTAGAAAAGCCTAATACTTTATTTCCCTTGAAAGAAATGTCAATCAATCTTGAAAGATTTTTATTTTTCTTTCACCCTTCTGAACGGATCAGAGTTGCTTGAAAAAAAATCATACTGTACAGAAACCACGAGAGCAGCAGGGTTTGGAGTCCTATTTTTAGTGTCAGTAAGTCAATCAGCTTGGTATGCTGGGAAATTCCCAACTCCTGGCACCTAAAGGTTCGTATTATCAGCTCTCCAAGAACTGGTTTAGAAGATATGTTAGTTCCATTAGGTCAGCTTGTGTTATCTGTTGCAATAATAATAGTAAATGTATTGCTGGTATTATTGTAGCCCCCAAAGAGCTGGCTATGACTGTCATTTTCTCTAGTCCATGTGGAAACTTAGGTTTTTTATTTCCACTTTAAACCTAAATTCTACTGAAATTCTCAGAAAGGATCTTTCTACCTCATGTCTTTTAGTAAGAAACTTTTTAAGGCTATAATCTGGGAATATAAGGAGAATTTAGAAGAATTCTCAACTCTTAATAGATAGGACAAAAATTAACCTGTGTACAGGAAGCATCTACATAGTCAAATAAAAAAATAATTGCAAGAGCAGTTCTGGCGTGGACCAAAACCTCTGCAAACAGTTATAAAGATAATCACAGTTAAAATGCACAGATTTGAATGCCAGCAGATACCGTTTGTAACACAAATGTTCTGTCCTGCTGTTCCCAAGTATCTAAGTGCTCAAAATAATAACTTTTTGTATGTGATCATGCAAAACACATGCATACCAACTGCAAGATCCTGTCTGTACCTACACACCTGCTCATGGATGGTTTTCTTGGATCTTTTCATTTGCTCACAGGTTATGAAACCTGGGGGTTTCTTACTTTCCAGCTTTTCTCTGCCACCATAACAGCCGGAAACATACGTGTGGTTTTCGGTTGGTTTTTGGTTTTATTTTTCCCTTTAAATGAAAGCTGAGATTCTTGCTTAGTGACATGACTGAAACTACTGGAGCTTTAAAAAAACCAAAACACTGAAAAGAAAAATAAGACGATAAAATCACAAGAGCTGGCTATGCTGACTCTGCTGAAATTAATGATAAAACAGTTCTGACTTCGTGGGACTTAATTCCCTGAGAATGGAAAAAATTGAAAAATACGTTTTGCGTCACTGTAGGGCTAAAGTCACAGTTGCTGAGGTGTCTCAACCTTCATGTCCATACTTGATAAGACTTGATTTCCCCTAATGAAGATGTTATCTGTTCCTCTTCTCTTTATATCATAGTTGGAATAATTTCAGCGCTCTCACAGCTTGTGAGCCCTCACCGTACAGCCAGGTGCAGAAGGATATTTAGATTTTTGGTTGTTTCTTTTTTTGTCTGCAAATTGATTTAGGAGCATATGGATAGCTGATAATTTAGTTTTGAAGATTATGCGAAAGTTCTGGGCTTACTGGGGGTCTTTGCTTTATGACTGATGCAGAGTTGCCATCCCTGTAGCTTGCTGTGATCACTCCGATCATGACAGTGGTGATGACCACGGTCAAAGTGCCCCTACTTATAACAAACTGCCTTGTGTCCCCTCTCACAAATGTGCAAATGACAATATTTTGATTAAAATCCTTCAGCTGGCACAAAGCAGTTCCAAACTGCGTTTCTCTCTTGAAGGTGCATTCTCAGCTCAGCAATGAGCGTCCCCAGGAATCACGCGGGTGTGGGAAGGGGCGAGCGGGGCAGAGGAGCCTCCCAGCACTGGCTGCCTTCCCTTGCCTCTCCTCCCTGTGTCCAGTTGTCTTTTTTCTCCCTTCACCTTCTGTACTTGTTCCTGCGGTGTAAGAGTACGTTGTGTGCTCCTGAGGCATTTGAATTGCCGTGTGTGTTTTGTCCAGAAGGAATTAGCTTAGTGCTTTATCTGGTGATTTGTTGGCTCTGCAGCTTTCTCACTCTGTTGTACAGCTCTCTGATGTGTGCCAGTTTAACAACTCGGTTAAAAAACGATGGAGGTGCAATAACCTTCTCATTGCTATGGGTAAAACTCGCTGCCCTTTGTGTAGCCAAATACACCAAAGCAGGCTACCAAAGCAGCACCGCTTTTCAAGTTGAACAGGTTTAGCTGATGTTGCTGGTTTGCCACTGAGTTTATTATAGTTTCATAACTCACCCGGGGCTGGCAGCGAGCGTTTCGGCTTTCCTTTCTCTGCCTGTGCAGTGGCAGTGATAGTCATCAGGGCTCTCAGCCCTGCAGATAATCTCTTCGGGTTATCATTTACTTGCAAACAGTCATGTGAAGTATTTGTGAAAAGGCTTTTGAAGTGGCGTTGCAGGCGGATGCTGCCCAGAGCTGCAGAGCAGGCGGTGTTTACACAGGGGCAGAGGATTTCTCTGCCCGGTGTGGTTCTCCTCAAGTGCTCGTATTCTGTGGCTGCGCTGTTTGCCTTTCTAATGAAGTGAACTGTTTGTTTGAAATATGTGGTAGAAGGTATTTAAACAGAGACTAAAGTAAACTTGAGGGCTGTTCACATAAGCCGTACATATCTGGTTTGCGAAATGAAGGAAAACAATTTGGCTGCAGCTTACCTCTGGGAAGGGCAGTTAGGAACTGTTTAAACAACGAACCGGGCTGCAGCGGATGTTGCTGTAGCCTCTTACAGGCCTTCAGTGATGACTGCTGCTCGTGTAGGCATTCCTCAGGATGCTGCCTCGATGGAATGCTCAAAATCGCTGTCGTTATTTAAAAGGGGGATTTATTCATTAGCTGAGAAAACTTGGGTACATTCATATTTGATTAAAACCATCCCAATTAGACAATGGGCTGTTGAGAGCCAACATATGCTATTGCCTTTATAACGTCATTAGTAACCCAGAGTCCCCACTTTGAAATCAGATCGTGCCCAAGTGCGCAGACATCTGTTTCTGCCTAGCCAGATGGAGGTCAGCAACATAACTTAAACTGCTAATCCTCATTGTGGAGAGGGGAACAGGAATCTGAGGAAGGTAGGAACAAATGAACTCGGATCCCGCTCCTGGCAAGGCACGAGGTATTGATGGTGATACAATGCCTGGAACATGCTCTGCAGGGCTCTGGTAGTGAGTTACTGCCGAACTGCAAGCACAAGTTCAGAGAGCGAAGGAGGGCTGGCTGAAGTGAAACTCTCTGTGGTTAAGGCATTTCAATTCGTCTCAGAGAACCTCACCACTGCTCCTGGCTCTGCCACAGTTGTGCCTAATGGGAGCATTAGTCGGCTGCAGCACAACGTTTCTCAACAATGACTGGCAAAACAGAGACCTTGATGGTGGGGAGTGCTTTTCACCCCCTGTCATAGCACAGAACAATTAAAACCGGGCATGTGAGGACTTCAGGAGCAGAGATTTCCAACCCTGTCCAATAGAGACCATATGTTTCCATCCATCATTTATATTTTTTGGCAGGGAAGAAAGCACCAAGTTGGTTGGGACTACAATGCCACATCCTCTGGCATTGTTTCTCTGCTCATTCTCCTTGGGAGCAAGGGGAGTCGCAACACTTCAGACTCCTTGGGTTCAGCATAGAGATTAAAACAAACAAAAAGTCCTTATGCTCCCGGAGTGTAATAAATATGCTAGAATTTCAATAGGATCCAAACAAGCGACAATAGTAGCATTAAGAGCTGGAAAATCCTTTGATGTTATTGACCAGAAAAGGACTGTTGTGGTCTCTGTCATGAACATTTAAACTTTTGACCTCCAACCTTTGTGTCAAATGGCTTTTCCATATGGAGGGTTACTATACCTCTCTCACTGCCACTGCATTTAGTAGAGCATCAAATACTTCACTGGCGGGAAACTGGTGCTTAATGCATTGGAAAAGGTCCAAGATTACCAGAGGGTGGGACTGAAGAAAACTGTCTTCCCTTCTTCTGCTGAAGTGTAAATGAAGTCCCCTGTTTTCCTATAGCCTGATTGCATCTGAACTCCGCACAGAACCGTGGAAGGGAGGATTGCATCTCTGTGGACAGGAGACAGGCATCTTAAGTTCCTGTTACTGTTACCACCACCTCTTTAATGCTGTGTAACATGCAAGCCTACAGCTGAAAGATGGGCTTTTACAGGCTGGGGATGTCTTCATTATTTTACCAGAGAGCTGAAATCCTGCAGCTCTGGCACCGCTCTTGGTGATGTGCTGGCTAAGTGTCAGGGAAATGGGTTTGCAGCCGTCTTGGCCCTGAGGGACATGCCAGGACTGCTCAGAGTATGAGGGACCATATTGGCATGCCTGGTGTCCTTTCCAGACAATGACCAAAAGCAGATGCCCAGGGCCTAGTGTGAGAACTTGACAGGTGACTCTCCTCTCCTTTTGCCCTTCTGTCAATTCCACGGCATTTTCAGTTGAGGAATTCCTTGGTCCTGTGGTTTCAACAGTTTCAGATCCTTACTACACTTCTTTTCTGTGGCTTTCCCCTTGAGGCCATTCAAACCTCCTTGTCCACAGCCTTCTGTGTCACTTGGCTGTGTGGCAGGGAATGGTGTGCCTCGTCCTCGTTTGGCCATCTTTCCTCTCTTCTGGCTCCTTTTGTCTCCTTGTAGCACCCCTGGCTTCTCTTCTAGGATGTAGAGAGGAATGAAAAGCAGCCTCCCCTTTACTGCCCCCTTACCCGTTTGGTTGAGCAGAAGAACAGTTCTTTCCCTCTTCTCTCACACTTGTGGGTTTGTGTTCCACCTAATTCTACATTTTCTCCTGTCTTGTCCCTCAGTCACCGAGCTGAAGAACGTGGCTGGGCACAGGCAGATTGTGTAACTTTTTTCCTGGTCTGCCTGGACTGGAGGCTGGAGAAAGCTGTACTGTTCTACTCATCTATGGTAGTGCAGAAAGCTCAATCAGAGCCTGAGACCCTGTTGCGGTCAGGACTGTAGACAGGTGCTGTAAAGATGGAAACTGCCCTGAAGACTCGGCTTTTGTGCTGTTGCTACACAGAAAATTCTTTGCTAATGCCACGGGCTGCTTTGCCCTCTACTGCATTTATTTGCTTCTGCCTCTTTGGGTCTCTGTTCTTCCACTTTTCCTTTTCTCTTGTTAGCTGGAGTGTTTTTTCTTACTGGTGAGGCTGGACCTACCCATGAGTCCTGGCGATGATGCTGGTGTCAGCAGGACACGGTGCAGGCAGAAACCTCAGGAGATGCTGCAGCTGGTTCTGCATCCAGGTGTCTCCTGCAGCCGTGTGCCCTTGCCCTGCACCTCTGCTCTGGACACCACTGGCTCGGGGCTGTCCTCATAAGGACCATGAGTATTAATTAACCTGAGGTGGTCCAGTTTTGCTTTGTGCTTTTGAATAAATTTTCTCAGACATACGTGCCCTTCTTCTTGTTTTTCGCAGCAGTGCCAGCGTTAAGTGGCTGATGTATAAAGAGTTGGCCACTTTGGGAAAGCAGCCCTTAGTTCCCAAAGCAAGAGAAGTCTACGTCAGATCCTGCCACTGCATCTGCAGAGAACAAGAGAGAGGGTGAAAGGGTTGATAAGACTTTACGAGGAACTTCTATATTTTCCCATAGAGAGAATGCCCTTTGGTGGGAAAGAGGAATTGGGGAATCCTAAATCCTAACAAAAATCTTAAAAATAATAAAAAAAATGTAGTTATATCTAAAGCTGATACTGTCATCCTGTGTTTGGGTGGTGGAAAACAGGCAAGTTGTCTGTAAAGAAAAATGAACTTAAGAAAAGATCATGAACAGAAGCCAGGAGAGATTATAGTAAAGACCAAGCAGTTCCAGGCAATTGAGCCAATCTTTTAAAAGAAATTAAAGAAATAATGGGGAGTTAATAAAGTACTGTCATTTTAGCTCTTTATTGGGACTTTTCACTCGAGGTTTGGAGTGTCTCAGAAAGGGTATCTCTGTGTTAACAGTGACCAGGCTGAGGCCCAGGGAAGTGATATAATTTAACTATGGCTCTTTTTGTTAAAATTATTTCCCTCAAATTTTGGCTTGTAAAAGTAACTAAGATTGATTGGAATATCGACAATATGACATTCTCAAAAACAGACTGAGTGAGCACTTAGAATAAATGTCAATAGGGCAAATTAAGGGAACTAACTGTGCTTTCCATCTTCAGTAATGATCTGAAACAAAAAGTAACCAGCATAAAAATGAAACACGGAGGAAAACCTCTCCAAGAAGCTGAGGGAAGATGAGAGAACATGGAGGAAGAAAACAGTTTAAAGTCAAGTATTTAGGAATGTCAAGAAGTAATAACCAAGAGTCGGTTTGTGTTGATTTTATTTGACTTGAGCAGTGCCCGTTTCACCTAGAAATGTTAGGTAAGGTCACTGCCACACAGTGAATGCCCTGTCTCAGAGTGGAAAAATGAAAGATAATGGTGTTTGAGGCGGTGTGTACGAAATACATACCCCTGCTGGAAAGGGAAACGGGCAGAAATAGGTGATTTGTATTATAAATTTCTAAGGCTGCCTCCTCCTATACAGTGTCAGCCTACGAGAGAACCTGATGCCCAAGAGTGCAGGGATGACAACCCAAGCAGGAAGAAACACAGAAAGCAGATAAATTTAGAATACGGGCAGAGAGATTAAAGGTTGCAATAAATGTATATTATCAAGTGGCCTGCCAGCACATGTAATAACTCTCTGCTCATCTGCAAGGGCTTGAAGAATGTAAACACCTCAGAAGGAGAGTAATTGCTAAGGATGATACAAAGAGAAGCTAAATAATTATGAATATTTAGATGAAAATTTTAAAAACCAGGTTGAACAGCAGGGAAAAAGAAATCTCTCAGTGTGTTCATCTGATTGTGCATCCCATAGAATCTGAGCAGTTTTAATATCTAAAAATAGACATAATTGATCTAATTACACGTTTTCCTCTCTAATTCCTATCATGGTGTAAAATACTCATCCAAGCTGCTAAGTATAACCTGTTTCCAAATCTTTCACACTGAGGTCCAGACCTTCAGCTGCTGAAAATCTGTTTAGCTACAGTGATTTTCACTGGGCTATACTGATACCCAACTCTTTGAGGTTTGTTTGGCCTTTCAAATAGCTTTTAAACTTGATTCTGCTTTACGGAAGAGCACAAAAGTCTCCAAACCATTGTTTAAACAAATAATGTTTGCAGACTGACTCACTGCTGCTTACAAACTTCGAAGAAAGTCACCAAAGCTTGTTGAATTACTTAATTTGTCTTTGTTTGTTCCCACATCAGATCAGCAGCAATATGTGGATATTTCTAGTTCCCCTGCCTCCCACCCCCAAAGTTTCTAGCTTTCTGTTGCCTCTCCTTAGTCACATTTACCCTTGCATCTCACAGATATCTGTCGTTGCTAAATTAATGTGTGCAGTGGATGGCAGCGCATTCTGTGAGGTGTGTTGAGCCTTAATGGACAACCAAGCTGATCTGTGGCAGCACCTCCTTCCTACTGTTCAGGAAGTCCATGTTAAACTTCTGCTTAGAAGTTCTTTGGAGTTGAAAGCCTTGCTGTCAGATTTGTGCTTTAGTCCCCTCCAGTGTGGATTAGGATTTATTTTGTTTGTAATCTTTTTATTTCCTCAGTTCCCGCTTTGTAGCTCCCCTTCAACCACAGGAATTTGCAGCGTGCTACAGCAATGGATATGAACAGGTAGATAGGTACAAATTATTTTTGTATATATTATGGTTATGGATCTAGTTACTTGCTGCTTGCAGAGGAAGAAATGCTGAGGATGTGATCCTTCATACACATCAAAGGTGGGAAGCATTCCAGAGCAGCTGGGTGAAACCGCTTGTCTGGGATTCTTGCGAGTTAAACATGGTTGCTCATTTTGGTTTTCATAATTTTTCGGGGTGGATTTTGAAGTGGTGAAGAATGGACTGACACATGGTGCTACACGAAGTTAGGGGCAGGAACAGCAAGACGGCAGCTGTGTTGCGAGGCAGAAGCTGAATTGTTTTTTTCCTGCTGGTCCTTTGGAGGTAGAAGAGGGAGGGATCTCTTTCGTCAGCTTCCTGGCAGAAGGCAATTTGTCATTTTCTTGCAGAAACCACATTATTAAGTTTTTTAAGAAATGCTGCATGTCATCCAGAGGTTATGAAAAAGATGAGCTGTGCTGTACCGAGAGCCAGCTGTGTTTGATGAAACAATTATACCTCTAAGTAATGGGATGGTGAGGCTAAGAGATCTCATCATCATCCTCTTCTCCTGAGCTCGTGGACCAATGGACAGATGCTGGGTACATGCAGTCGTGCTCCTTTTCAGGAAGGTTTTCTGGGGTTGCTTATAGGATGAAGCAGCCAGCGTTTCTTGGGTGAAAGGCTCAATATTCCTGATGCATTTCCACCCATCTGCTGTTGGTTTTTGGACAAACTGGACTGATGGAGTGCCTTGGCTTTCCTCCTCTGAAAATGTATGTCCCAAGAGGGTTGTGGAGCAGCAGTGCTTTTCCCGTCCCACTCACCAGGCAAGTTCATGGCTGCTTGATCAGGGCAGCACAAGGAGTTCTTTCTGTGCTTACCAGTGCATCTGTCCCAGTGGAAACAGTCATTTGGAAATCACTGGGCTGTGATGAATCATAAATTACGTTCTGAAAGAATTGGAGACTTTTCTGTTCAAGGTGTTTTGTACATGCAATATATTTATTACCCTGGGAGTCTGTCTTCAATACTTTTTTTCTTTTTTTTTTCTTTTTTTTTTTTCTTTCTGGATGGGCAAATGGCAGTGAGCACCGTAGTCTGTTGAATGGACTTGAGAAAGTTTAGTTAGTATTCCAGAAGGCAGTCCTACTCCTTAGACAGCAGAGTTGCATTGACTGGAAGGAATAATAAAGTGTTCAAACTGAAATCAATCCAGCAGTTATTTAGCCAATACCTGAAGCAAATCTGGCATATTAAAACACCTCTCAGTGCCAGATGATGAAATCAGTTCCAGCAGCTTTTATTCCAGCACAACGATAACTACTCCTCCCCCAAGTGCCTGGCATGATGGTTGTTGTGGAACTGCTGACAATAAAACGTGTTCCCACAAGGTGTTTAGGTTTACAAACTGAAAGTATTAAAATGGATGGCAGGAATCTAAGATGCTCCAAAGGCTTTAATTTTTGTTTTTGCAAAGATAGAAATTACCTTTCAGCCGTAACAAGAGCTGGAGCTACGCTCTCGTTTGTGAGGTTTGGCCAGGAACTCCTGTGGTTTATTTTTAAGATCAGTACATGGGCTCTGTGAGCACCAGCAGAGGGTAGAGAGGGGAAGGCTGATCATCGTTAATCCACACATGGAAGGGAAGTGATCCAATGGCAGATTGACTCTTCTCTGAATGTGTTACATCTACTGTATGTTATCACAATTAACATGTAGTGCTACTGGAACGGAGAGGACTTGCCCCTTGGAAGTTCTTTTCCTCAATTTCCTTCTGTATTTCTTGGCTTCATGCACTCATTTGACTTTTTTTCCAGCTTTGCCGTGGCTTTTCCTGTTTCCTGTTTAGAATCCCCTTCTCTGTGGAGTCAGATGGGGAGGTAGCTGCGTCCATGTCAGTGCGCCTGCTGCAGCACTGGTAGCGCGTGCGTGCACGTGCACACAGACGCGTGGAAAAGCGTCCCGACATAACTGGATGTAGCACGGCAGCGGATCAGCCTGCAAACAAGCAGGGCTTCACATGGCAGCCAGCCACGCTCGAAGCAGCAGCCCCAGTCACCGTAGGGAGACTCTTCAAAGTGCACAAAGTTAAGTGCATGCATTAACGTGTAGCTGTGGCTCAGTAATTCTTTCTTCCTGATTAAAGCCTCCGTGTAAGCAGACGTAGAAAACATAAATCACCCCTCATTGAAAAAGGACTAAAAAAACCCTCAGAGACAACATGTGCTCTTATTGAGCCCTAATGCAAGCTGTAATTAAAGAGAAATCCAAAATAAGATCTTTGCTTGGCAACTGAGAACCGAATTCTTGCCATAAAACCTGGCAATGCCATTAAGTTCAGATCAGTTGAAGCAAATGTACGTGAAGAAACAGTGGTGCCCTTAGGGACTCTGCAAAACTGAATATTAGAAAATTCTCATCTGGTGATCAGCTTGTGAACTAAAGGAAGTGTAGAAATTTGCTGGCAAACTCTTCAAAACTGTTCTGCATATTGAAAAGACATTAACAGGGAGGCTATATTTTGCATCAGGCTGTATCTGTTACATCTGGTGTGAAAGCTTGGTACTGTCGAGTTCAGCATGGAGACTCTAATGGATTTAAGCAGGAAGGAGATTTCACCTCAAATGAGGTTATATCTGAGATAGGAGTTT
Source organism: Pomatostomus ruficeps (assembly GCA_013400735.1). Taxonomy (NCBI): domain Eukaryota; kingdom Metazoa; phylum Chordata; class Aves; order Passeriformes; family Timaliidae; genus Pomatostomus; species Pomatostomus ruficeps. The sequence continues at coordinate 160,031 of VYZT01034581.1, read as the reverse complement.
GCACCTGGCTCAGCTCTGACATGCAGTTTGGTGAGCTGATTGTCCTAAGGACAAACGTGCTCTAGCATAAGGAGGGCTTCCTGTGTTGGGCCTGAGACCTGTGTTTTCTTGGCCCTGACCTCGTGACACAGGTGCAGACGTTGGGGCCACACTGGGTGAGTTCAAGCCAGTGCAGGCATCTTCTACAGCAGCAAATGCTTTCTTGATGTGCTGAAAAATGCAGCCTTGTCATTTCAGCAGCCGTCTCCCTCAAGCGTTCGGCAGGAATCACAAGGTGCTTGGGCAAGTCAGCTAGCTGAGGGCAGTGTTTCACCAGCATCACCATCACAGCCGAACTTTCCAAGTGCAGTGATCCCCTCAGAAGGATTATCTGAGAGGCTGCAGTGTGTACAGAAAAGTTATCACAAACTTCAGTGAGCTTCATAGCAGCCAAACCCCTCTGCCATCGTCTTGAGGTGTTGCACAGCACCATTGAGCCAGCTGGCATCATCCCCATTCCAACAAGGCTTGCTGTGAATTGCATCTCATCAGACTTCAATTCAGGTCTGCTGTTCAGCATCAAGGATCATACATACCTGTCCTTTCTCCCAGTTTCTTTCCCGTGATGCTGCAGCAGAGACTTAGGCTGTCGACTTTCGGAGAACAAGAGTAGGTCTCTTCTTTTTTCCTGTATGGGAATGATTGTAATTGAAGAGAGATGATCCTATTCACTTCTTTAAGAAGGTAAGAATGATTCTCGAAGGAGAAATAAAAAGGCAGGTTTTACACAACAGAAAGGCAGCATAAATTGACATATTTTCCATAAAATCTCACAGTGATAAAATTGATGAGTTTGTGGCATTTCAGGCAGTTGTGTCTCCCACTTTGTTTTAAGGAGACCCTGCCAGCTGTGCAGGACACAGGAGAGCGTCTGAAGGGAGCTTACAGTAGGTAGGCAGCAGACAATTCAGAAGGCGGCAACAGCTTCCAAACTCAGCAATGCGTGTTCAAATCTATTTCCAGTGCTTTGACCTGCTCTTAGAAGTTCCTGAAAACAGTGGAATTTATGCACAGAATCAGGTACTTTTACTGAGTTGAAGCTGAGGGCTGCAAATACACAGCCAGCATCTGTCCATGCACTGTACACTTCTATCAGGGAGTCTCTGCGAGGATGCCCTTGGCCCAGGAATTCACAGCTGCATTTGGATGTCTGTAAGGAGACTGCCTGGTGTGCTCTGTGTAAGTTTGCATCTCAGCCAGAATTTTTAAGAAGGTAATAAGTAATTTCCTTAGCAAAATAGGAAGTTGGATTGTGTCAATTCATTTTGGTGAGAGGAGTTTCTCCTCGCTTAAGGTTGAGAGGTTTGTTCCTCACGGTTTCAATGAATTAATGGAAATATACTCAGAGCAGGTATCCTGTCTTTTGCACAGCGTTTTTCCCCTGGTTGTCTAGATAGGTAAAGCATCTCACACAAACAACCAGGAGTCAGATAGGTTCAGACTGACTTCTAGCCTGACCAGTCTCACTCATTTTTTACTTACTTACAGTATAAATAATTGTGGCAGAATGTGCAGTTAATATTCTGACGGTGCCTTTAATGACATAGTTACTGGATGGGGTATGAAAAGTCCATGTGAAACTGGCTACAGCCTCAGTTACCGCTTTGTAAACTTCTTATTATCTATTTCCATATAAATACATGTCAACTGATTACATTTTATGCTGTTTCAAGTGAATTCCAAGTGAAGCCCTGGACGATGGGTGCTTTGGCAGCTCTCTGTTTGATCTCAGAGTCTTTCCATATAAATATTCAGTGCTTTTCAAAGTGCAGTGGTCTTGGGCTCCCAAGCACGTAGAATTTACCAGCTGCTTTTGTGTGCTGAGGGCTGACCCAAACACGGCACGATTTGATTTCCATCTGTAAAATTGACTCCACCGGTTCTAGAGTTCTGTACATTATTCTCCCTGTCTCCCATTTAGCATGTTAGTCTGCTGACAGTGGAGTACACAGCACTTAGCAGCTGGTTTGTGGAACCATCAGTCAGGAAATTGTATGATAAATAGGAGGTAGCCAGGTTTAGTGGCACTTTATTCTGCTTCAGCAGTTTTAGCCTGACTTTGGAAAAGCCATCATGTGGTTTTTCTTATGGGTTGCAACAAGAGATGGCTACAGTGTAGTAACTTATTACCCACACACTTGAGTTATGATGTTCACCAGCTGTATTGCTCATGTGTAAATAATAAACTGTGAGATGGATAATTATGTTGGGGTTTGATATGCAGCTCTGCTCCGGTCGGCTCAGGGCTGACGGAGACAGCTCCCTGTACCGTGATGGAGTACGGCTGTTTCCCAGATGGAAACTACAAACAAGATGCAACCGAGATATACAAAGGAGCTTAATGTGAGAGGAGTCAAAAAGATGTTCTTGGAGATTTATAGCCCATGTGTGAATGAAACTTGTTGATGATCTGCACTGCATAAGCCCCACAGAGAAGAATACCTTTTTTTGGGGGTTGTTTTATACTAAGTTTCCATTTCTCAGATAGGGGAGAGTAAATTATGCATTGAGGAGGGTCAAACGGTGTTTCACGACATAATTACTAGGACTGCTTTTAATGGGTAGGCACTCAGGCTGGGTGAGGGTGGGACAGTGAGGAGGCTTGGGATCCTGAGTGGGATTTCATGTTTTGGCCTGGTGAACCACATTCCTGATGCGAATATGGGTAGCAAAATCTCTGTGGTGTTACCTGTGCTCTCCAGACTCACTCTTTGAAGGAGATGCACAGGACAGAGAAGGATTTGCCTGTGCATCTAGGAGGGTAGGAGTTACTTCCTTTTTTTGCTGAAAAAATGGTGGCAGACTTTGTGCTGTAAAACGCCAGACATCTGCTTTGAAACCTCCTCCCTTTGGCTTACGCTGCTGTAGTCGAATACCAGTTCAGCAGGGAAGAGGGCAGGCGGGGAGATGTGCTAAAACACACTCCTCATGCTGCTTTCCCCTCCGCCTGGGTGTCTGCTGAGGAATGTGCTTCAGGAGGTGGCAGCAGGCGTCCTCCACTCAGACTGTGACAGAATGTTCCCCGTCATCTGTGACCCCCTTTTTACCTCCACTGCACACCATGAGTGCTTGGCGTGGGGAGTGAAGCCCAGAACAGATCGCATGCCAAGGTCCAGTTGGTGCAGCAGAACCAGAATTAAAAACGCCGTGAGTCTGAGCTGCCAACTTACATCATAAGCCACAATTATTTTTCATTTATGGTGCCTGAGTCGGTAAATGGCTGAAATGTGCTGTGGCTAATCACATGCTGGTGTCCTTTCACAAAATCAAGCCATGTAACTGGACAGTCTGCGTCAGATGTTTCCAGGCTTTCTTGAAATACTGGGAGTATTTCCTCAGAAATTATTTCCCCTTCATCCCCTGTGTTTATTCCCTCAGGGCAATGAGGTTTGTTCCTCTTGTTCCTCTCCCACTTCAAAAGACAATAATAAAGCAATGCAACTTTTTACAAACATGATGAGGAAAAAACCCTTTTTTTTTTTTTAAGCATCTCTAGTTGAGGCCAGGGAGCTGCTTTCACAAATAACGTAATCTAAGAGGAGGTTTACATTTTGCTGAATAGGAAAAGCAAGAAAGGAAAAGATATTTTGGTGGGCAAGACTGGAATAGAACTAGTTTTCCTGCCAGTGCATGATTGAAGTTTCCTTTTTTTTCTAGAAGCGTTTTAGTAAATATATGACATGACCCTTCCTTCTCAAGAGCTGGGGGTGGAATGAGTCCCTCTGTCCTCACACACATTCCTCCAGGTTCAGTTAAACATCTCCCACATGGCCTTTCCCCGTCGCGTTTCCCTTCGAACGCCGTTGTCTGATTTACTCCAGTTTTATTTACATTTCTCCTCACGTCACTTCGGTTTGGTTTTCTGTTGTGGGATTGTGTGTACATCTCTGACAATATACTTTTTTATTGCATTGTATTCTCTGCTTAGGCTTTTAGTCCTGGGATGATTTTTTTTTCCCCCCTTGTTTTAATACAAAATAAATAAATCAGGAATGCTTATGAAAGCCTTGATGGTCCTTTTGATCTGATGCTTCACATATAGGCACATTATTATTTATTAAAGACTTTTTCTACACCCCTTTCCATTTAAGCTATAAAAAGAGAATATTAAAATCAGTAAATACATATTCATGCAAACACTGTGGGCCAAATTCTCCTCTTAGACAGACCTGACTGACGGCAGCACGGAAGGAGATTGTGACCCCTCAGTCACTGCTAACACATGCTTTTCAGTGTCTGTTCTGTCTTTGTGAATGTTGCTTTTTGAAGAGTCATTGGAGATACTCAGATCTGGGGTCCTCGCTTGTTTTTTCAGATCCGCCTCACCTCTTCCCAGCATTCCACCCTCCTGTACCAATTGATGCGAGACATCATGAGGGACGCTACCATTACGAACCATCTCCCATTCCTCCTCTGCATGTGTGAGTATTCCGTGTTCCCCCTTGCTTCCTGAAAGAGCGGACAGATGCATGAACCTTGAAACCATGCACCTGGGGCGCTTTTCCAATCTTGCCAGAGTGCGAGATTTGCTTTTGGAAAGCATCGAGTGATCTGTTCATAAAGCAAAACCCATGCTGGTGCTTGAGGAATTCCTGTTACAATGGGTAGCTGGTACCTGTGTGTTTTGCTGACATGTATTCTGTATCGTGTCATTCTATAAAGAAGAAATTAAAAAGTGCTGAGCCCAGTGAAATACAGCCAGATAAACATATTTAATCTGTATTAAGCTTGGTGTTCTTCATAGCTAAAATTTCCTTTCATGCCAGAGGTTTGTTTAGAAAACAACGAAAAGGTTGGGTTTTTCCCCTAGTGACTGCTATGAAGCATAATGAAATTTTTGGTAAATTTTCTTAGTCCCTGTTGTGTGCACATATAGGCAATCAGTTGATTGATGGGAATGTCACCCAAACAAAATGGCAAATGTGATAGAGCACATGGTTTACACAAAGATAAAAGAAATGAATACCAGTGATAACATGCCTTGGAAAAGGGTGGTAGTGGTGAAATCCTGTAGAAATAAATTTTATCTTCCTCCATATGGGGAGACGGGTATCAGCATTGCAGAACAAACCGGTAGATGTGTCTGGAAAACTGCTAAATACCATTTAAAATGGAGCCGAAAAGCAGGGCTGGGTACTTCACTAAAAGGCTTGATGTATACATTTAATCATATCTACTAATCACCTCTCACACTGAGAAAATACAAGAAGAAAAGCACAAGTAATACTTTGAAGAATAATGCTAGTTGTTTAGATGGCAGATTGCTTTTCTATGGCTATTAGTTACAGCTGTGTAATTACATATATGCAGAAGAAAAATGAAGTTGTTTTAAAACAAGTCCTCCTCTGTGAGCAGAATTAATTGATATTAACAATCCTAACTACATGCCCAAGTACACACACAATATTTTACTAACAGGTTTTTTTGGGTCGGTCTTCTATTACTGAATTGTAATTTCAGAGCAAATTTGCCTGGAGGTAAGTAATAAATCTGTGTTGCAGTCTTCTTGGGCATTAGAGGAAAAGTGGGTATTTATAGAAGGAGAGAGCACAGAAATTTGTGATTTATTCCTCAGGGTTCCTCAGATGCATCACCGTTTACACCACAATCTGCCACATAATAAAGTACACTCAAATACACACTTAAATTTGCTGCTAAATACTGTTGTAAGCTGGAGGTGGCAGGCTCAGACAGTCATTACAGGGTCATCCTAGGTTTTGCAGTGCAGTCAATATTCTACATGGATGGATATTTCTGGGAGCTGGGGGAGATGATCCTGCTTAGAAATACACTCTGAAATACAGACCAAGCTTTAAACTCAAAATTGCCTTCATAGTGGCCATTTTTGTCCCATTAACTTCTGTTGATTCTTTTGCTCATTTGTTTTATGTCTCTGCTGGAATGATGAGCTGTAGTGGACCCTTGGAGCTGTTGTGGTTGGTGTAATTAAATACAAATAGGCAATTAAGCAACTTAAAAAACATCGGTCGGACTTCAGACTTTGCAGATGTTAAGGTTTGTCCTGCTTTTGCACTTTTCAGGAAAATAGTTTGATGTATGTACACGTGAGATAGGCACCCATTGGTTTTCTTGCAAGTTTTACAGAGCCTGGTGCGAGTTTTAGGGATCGTTTGGAGCCATTAATTGAACTGCTGTCCTAGCACCCATTAAAAAAAATTAATAAGAAACAACTGGATTGAGAAGGTGTTTGAGAATTCTGAGAGCAAATGGCAAGGACACGAGGGAGGATGCAAATGTTCACCTGCAGCTTCAACAATGACCTCATTGTGTGAGTGGTTTTCTCCTCACCTTTGTAGTACTCTCAAATGTGTGTATGCAATATAAATTAAAAATAAAATTAAAAAAGAGGCATGATTTTCGTTATCCAGGCTCCTAGAAATATGTTCCAGAACCTGTGAAGTCTTAGTGGAATTAGTGTAGGTATATTACAAATACAGGAAAAATGGGAAGAGGGCCTTGTCTACACAGTACCTACAGTGTGTGCACATCATTTTGAACACTGGCCAGTGAAAAATAAAAAAGAAAGCAGGAATTTTAAAGATGTTAAAGGGCTCTTACGTACTTGCTGCTCTGAACAGGTATTTATATATATATGTATTTATAGGTGTGATTCTTACAGTTTAATTGCTGATGGTCAGAACTGTTGCATCCCAAATTTCAGCCTGGAGCCGAATTTTATAATTTGAGTTATAAACCCTTAAAATAAGGGTTTATGTTTATGATGGAATTGCTGACAGATGCTTATGTATAGTAGGACTAGCAGGCATTGCTGTAATTATGCTATCGTATCCTATCATTAAAGATTTCAATTGAAAGAGGTTTATAAATTGCTCTTCCTCTTAGATAAACCACCCTACATTAAGGCATCAATGATATGGTGCAGAATTAAATTAAAATCTCATAAAATGAAATATGTTCTGTATTAGCTGTTTGACACTTAATTTGCCTCTGAATGAGTAGAGGAAATCACAAATTAACCTGCCTTTGTTTTTCCAGCCATGGCTTATTAGGTGTTAGAACAACTGCAATTACAGCCCAGTAATAACCCCCAACCCTTATGAATATGTGCTGAAATGTGTCACTTTGTGTTACCAAAACCTGTTAGGACTGTGCAGTTATCTCGGAATTTCTGCAGTACATCTTTGGTTTATACCTCAGGAACATGTATGAAACTTGAGTTGTTCTTCAGTGGCAATGGATGGATGGCAGAATTGAGGCTGGAACTTGTATTTTCCTTTTATTATATTTTTTTCTCAAATTCAGTTTAAAAAAAAATCCAGTAAACTGTAATTCAGTTTTGCTGCTTTACATTGAACGTAGCAGGTTAAATTACGTGCTAAACATCATATGATTAAAACAAACCAAAAGAAGCATGGCTTTAGTAACCCCATTCCTTGCTTTGTTCCTCTTTGTTGTTTTTGTCCAGCTCTTTCCTAACTTCCAAAATGGATTTCTAAAATATGGTACTAAAGGAGGAGCTGCAGCTCATTGATATTTTGGTTGTTGCCATCTGCTAGGTCATCCATTAGAGTGTGATGCCTTCTCTGGTTGGTGTGCAGTGATTCAAAATCATGCCACTAATGAGGGTGTTCATTTGAAATTAATACCGTGAGTATGCTATTTTTCTTCAAGATCCAAATCACAGGTTTATTATCGGCTTATTCTTCCAGTTGCTTGATGTCTTTGTTTGGAAGGAGAGTTGTTTGCAGTGAACAGAAGGAGAATGAAGTTGTCTTGTCTCTTTTTATGAGAGTGCAAGTGTAAATAACTTTATAGCCCCCACAACGTTGAAAATCTGACTTAGCCAGGACTAGAGGTTTTATTTATTAATTTAAAAAAAAACACTCCTAAGATAGAGGCAAAATTCTGCTGATGGATTTAAATCCAGCAGTTTAGGAAGCTCCTGTTCTTGGTCATTCATTCATTCTCACACTTAACCAAGTTGCATCAATAGGTTTTTCCCAGTGTGCTTCGTTTCAGAGTTGAGTTGGACAGCCTTTGAAGGTGATGCATGGGCAGATAACTGTGCATGTGCCGAACATGAATGCCTTGAACAGATATTTTGAACTTTGTCAGTGCTCTGGAACTAAACCAAAGCATGTGGTTCGCTTGCAGGCAGCTCCAAGTTGATGAAAAGGGAGTCTGATTTTTAGATGTGTTATTTCATATCTGGTTTATACACACATCAGTTACACAAGGGGGGAAAGGAAAGGAAAGGAAAGGAAAGGAAAGGAAAGGAAAGGAAAGGAAAGGAAAGGAAAGGAAAGGAAAGGAAAGGAAAGGAAAGGAAAGGAAAGGAAATGGGAAAGAGAAATGGAAAGGGAAAGAGAAATGGAAAGGGAAAGGGAAGTCGGGCCCAGACACTCAGTTTTCATCATCCTCTGATTTTGGACCATGCAACAAAATGGGGGATGCCCAAATGTGGGAAGATTAAAGCATATCCTTGATTAGGAGAGAAACTGCCAGCCACATGTTTGATAGGATGTTTATGTTTTCCCAGCCTTGTCACTGACATTATGATTTTTCTTTTCATTTGCATTTCTAAGCTCTAATTTATTTTTTTTTAAATCTTAGTGTTTGAACCTTTTAAATCTTTTACCTGCTGCTTTACCTCGGTGCACCTCTAAGCTGTAGACTTGGCGAGGAGTCTGTCAGCTTGTCAGAGCATTCATTGATCCTTTCACAGTGGGAAGGAGAGTCCCACCCAGCATGAAAAACATCACTCATTGAATTGGCTTTAATTACTTTACGACTTGGAATGGGTTTTATGGCTTAGCCAGGAGTCATCAAAGAAGAAAGACCGGGAAGCTCTTGGGACATGAAAAGATGACTGTAGCTACAGCTTTCCAAAATCATCCGTGAAAGTATTTTCTGTAAACAGGGAGAAATCTTGTATGAAATGGGAAACACCCCAAGAAACCTGTCCCTGGAAGTGAAGTGCAGCATGAAGAATAAGCAGCTGCTAATAGCCTGGAGGGGATTTATAGGAGGAAGGAACCAGCGTGGTCTGGTGACTCGTTAAGGTTGTTCGGAGTTCGTTATGTGCCACAGATACCTGTGCTGTCGGCTCTGCAGGCAGAGTGTGTCCCTCTTTTCTTAGTGGCATTCATGGAAGTAAAACACCAGGGCCAGATGCCTGCACATAAACTCCAGCAGAGAGTTTGCATTTTGTGTCAGACCTTCCACACAGCTGGGGAATAGGAAGCTTCCATCGAGCCAAAACTCTGATATCTCACTCCGTGTACAGTTTTACATCATTGAAAATAGTGAATCAGTGTTTTGTTTAGCTGCTCATTCTTATTTAGTGGTATTTACCTTAAGACTTGCAGATTATGAATTCTCCTTTATAAGCTTTGTAATGCTTGCAGAGTAGCTTCAGACACATGGTGTTTTTAAAAGTGATCTAAAAATGTGAGAAGTTTGAAAAGCAACTTTATAGCGGCATATATTGAATTGCTGAAAAAAAAAGGATAATTGTTTCTTTTAATTTTTTCATTATGGGTGATATTTTAAAGGAGAAAAGTAGGTTAAAATGTGGATAAAAATAGATAAATATTTCTGATGTAACCGCTTTACGTACTTTCAGTTACATTCATTTGTTTAGGTAAGCTGTGGTCTGGAATTACTGCACAGTCAGTTCAGCTCTTCTGTATTTCTCACTGATTTGATCTCTCTCTGTTAGGAAAAATCAGTAAACTGTCTGCCTTACTTAATTTCTGCCTGAAAATAAGTTCTAGATCAAATAAGGATTCCCTGCTAAAATTCATCCCCATTTTTAGCGAGCACAGTTACATGAAAGTCAACAGAACTGCCTCTAAGCACACCAGATTACGTTTGGTTCACATCATTCATCTGTTTCTGTGGTGGATAATACTTTGTGACATAATCATTTTCTCTGGAGTAGCTAATTGTAATGCCAAGGAACTACTGATTTATAAAGGAGAAACAATAGCAGCAGATAAATATTGCGTTAACAGGGGCTCTTTGTTCTTTTCCTACAGCCAGCTTGATTTTGGGCTGTCTGGGGAAGTTGCAGCGATTGAAACAAGAGGAAAATTTTGGTGAGAGTTTTAATGTAGAAGGAAGAGCTTGTAAAATGTAAATGGTTTGTTTTGCTGAAAATCCTTGGTAGAAAGTTCCCAAGAACTTTGGTTCATGTTTGTTTTTTTGGGTTTTTTTTTTTTGCTACTGCAGAAAATGGCACATGGATTCTATCNTTTTTTTGGTTGTTGTTTTTGGGGGTTTTTTTGTGGGTTTTTTTGGTTGGTTTTTTTTTTATGTTGAGAAAAGCACACGAGTAGCAGCAACCTCCAGCCCTAATGAGCAGGATGTGCTTCCAGTGGCTGGCGCTGGCTGACCACCTCTCTTCATCTCTCCAGAGTGACAGCAACTCCCAGGGCATCCTCCCCCTGATGCAGGGGAAGGAAAAATTGGGGAAAGCCCTCAGGAACACTTCTCCCCATGGTCAAAAGGGAATCGGTTGCCTCGTCCCCACTGAGACAGAGTGGCACAGGTTTGTCTGGTGGAGCCCAGCCCAGCGAAAGGGATTCTTTAAGAGGTGTCTGTGGATTATGCTGTTGCAGAGAAGCGGTTACGGGGTTTATCAGCAGCAAGGTGTCTATCAGCACTGCCACTGAGCTGATTTACCCCATCCAGGCAGTTAACAGTCCTGAGATGGATTCTTGGCTGCCAGTGGGAAGTGGTTCCCTAAGGCGGGCGTTCAAACCGGCGCGAATTAAGAGATGATGGAAGCAGAAAGAATGGCCAGCAAAGTTACGCCCCAGGTCACTGTTCAGTGTGACATTTTTCTGTAGGCTGAGGAATAGCCAGACATGATTTCAAGCTGTTTGGGTGCTCGCTGAGTGCAGATGTGTATGCAAGTGTGCATAGTTGTGTGTGTGTGCGTGCGTGCATCCTCTTTGCATAATAGGGTGAGTATCTTTCCTTACATTTTTCATGGACTGAGTAGTTTTGGATCTCTGCCATTAAAACTAATGCAAGGAGCTACTCAGAGTCTGAGAAAGATGGGAAATTAAGAGGAAAAATGTTAGCAAAATGCTTAGAAAAAAATGTTCATGGACAAAACCTTTGAGTACATGTGGATCGTTACCTTAATTTACCATTTAAACAAAAATATATAGAATAACTGCAATGCTTGAGTTCTGCTGCTTGAAATTTCTATTATCTCATTCTGTTATCAGCTGCAAAGAATGCAAGCTCTAAATATAGTGCACATTCAAAGGCTCTGAGCCTGTGGTTTCTTGGACAAAATTCCTGTGTTCTTTGTGCTGTAGTCAGCAGTATTAGTCGAGTGAGCAGATATTGACTGTGGTATTCACGTGCAGTGAACCAGAAGCAAGCCAACTCTATAGAGGCTGCTGTCAAACTTGTTGCAGTAGCCTGTGAGGTACTGGACTGTGACAGACTCCTTTTTTTTCAGTACAATTCTTCCACTCATGTTGAATCTTGCTTCAAAGAGAGCTGAAATGTTACAGTCTTAGTGGGTTTTTTCCTTTTTTTACCCTTTCGTTTTTTTTAAAGTGTACCTGTGAGATTCCTGTGTTGTGAACTGGAAGTTCCCTAAAGTCAGAGTAGGTATAAACTCCAAGACATATGAGTGATGAGTAGGGTGCGTTGTAGGAACACAGAGGATCTTCATCACCCTCTCACACGATCTTTCCCTGACTTCGACTCCATACTCCCCCAACAAAGACATCAAGTCCTAGAGTCTTGGAGTATGGATTGAATGTAGTTGAGACCTTTCCTTTCCCAAAGGATGAAAAAACAGGAGTTAAATGAACACTTTGCTTCCCTTTTTGCCATCACCTACTCATCCCACTATATATATATATATGTATATGAATGTGTGTGTATATAAGCCTATATTTGTTTATATATCTGTAGCAAAACATAGGCTGCTGAAGCTGTTCTTCTGAGCTGTAGGAGACAAACATAGGCTGCTGAAGTTGTGCTTCTGAGCTGTAGGAGACAAACAGGCTGCTGAAGCTGTGCTTCTGAGCTGTAGGAGACAAACAGGCTGCTGAAGCTGTGCTTCTGAGCTGTAGGAGACTAACGAGCTGTCGCTTGCATATTCTGCATTATGGGATATGGAAAAAACCCCAACGATACCTTAATTTCCCCGAAAGGATTGTGTTCGCTGGGTGTGTTATCAGTGCACCTCGGGCCATCATTGATGGCTGATGTTACTGATTAATAAAGGGAACAATCTAAAGAAAAATGTTATTCTGTTTGATTTTTGCTTTTAGGTTGCATGAGCAAGAAGTGGCTTGGGACCTTATTTTAGGGTAAGGTTTACATTGAAGCTGGGCCCTCTGAAGTTGCCATTGAAGAGCAGGTGTTTGATCCCTTCCAGCACCAAATGTGTAGGTCTGAATTTACAGCAGATCACAACTGCATTTATAGTCAGCTTTATAGGTGCATTGGCAATTTTCTGGAGACTCTGTGGAGGTTGGACACAGAGGCAAAACATCCTGCAGCCCGTGAGTCAAGGAGTACAAAGCTTCCGAAAGAATGAACTAACCCTTCATCTTCTTGAAAGCATTATTTATGAGGTGTTGTGACCATTGGTGTTAAGGATCAACGGAAAATTAGGGAGTGTTTCACAGAAGGGAGAATTTCTAAACAGATCAGATTTAAGTGGCTATCTCTTTAAAGATACACATCTCTCAGTCCTGAACATCCTGTTGAAATTCAGCCTAGATTTATCATGCCTTTTCCACTGGCCCGTGGAAGGAAAGATTGATAGTCTGGTCTAGTTTATAGAGGCCACCAACGCAAATAGCCCCATTTAACACCACTGTAGACAGATTTGGCAGAGAGAGCAGGAGCTGAATGACCAGGGGCAATCAGGTGCTCTGTGCCTTACCCTGGGAGATCACAATCAGTGTACATCATCAAAACACTACCCAGAAAGCTTGTGTAGCCTTCCTCTGTCCTCGTTTGCCATGCTTGTTCCTTGGACACCAGGCTTCCGTCCTGACACCTTTTCTGGGAACTGCATTTCTACTCCTGTGATGAGACTGAATTGCAGAGGTGCTGAGGGAGCAAATGTGGAGCAGAAGCTCCAGGTGTGTTCCACGCTGGCCAGTTTATTCCCCTCAGGGTTTTCATCTACACACCCAACTACCTATTCTGTTTAGAGAACTAATAATGCTTCCAGCATATAGATAATGCATTTACCTCAAACACTTCAAAACTGAATTTATTACTTTTCAAAAAAAAAAAGTATGCCGGCAGAATATTAATTTCCTTTATGTCTAGTGCTTGTTTTTCACGTATTTCCTCTACAGTCACATTAGAAATGGTATTTCCACCCATCTCTGGTTCTTGTGGTTGTTCAAAGTTGCAGCTTTGCCTGGGAAATGTTTTTTAACTCCAGTTTTTCAAACAAATAGAGCAAGAACAGCAGTGTGAGGACGTTATCACTTGTTTCTTTTGATGGCTGTGGTGTTCCAGACATTATATATTTATATTATATATTTACCATTTGTTAGGACTAGCTGGTAGTCTGGACTACATAGCAGTGCTTGCAGGGTCAAAAAGCTGGCCTGACTGAGAGCAGACTTCTCAGCCCAGCATGCAAACGGAGTGTTTTCCCAGCTCCCATACCTGGACCTTTGACGCTGGCAGAGAAAATCCAGGAAGGGGCAGTTAACAGAACATCTTCTTTCCCCCTGGGTACCTCAGCAGTGTTCACCTTTGGTGTAAGAGGTGCTTTACAGACCTGTGAGTCCTGCTGCCCTCGTGGCTGTGGGTGCTGACCTGTGACTTGCACCCCTGCTCTTGGTGGTGGTGCTCAAAGGATGGGAGAAGCTCGGAAATCATGTTTTTATAAGGCCACCCCTTCACTCAGTCCTGCGTACTCTCTGCAGCTGATACCGTCACTCAGGTGCACTCTCAAAATGCCTTTTCTTCCCCAAATCACGGATTTGTCTAGGGGAAGGGGGGGAAGTTGCATTTCAGAAAATAATCTGTGTGTTTTATGTAGAAATGCATATATGTAGAATTTCATACAGGAGTGTCTGTAGATTTGTATAATCTTGGTGTTTTTTTCCTGCTGCAAGTAGTTTAGATGAGAAATTCTTGCTGATACTCTGTTCAGTAACAGTCACTAATCCCTGTGAATATCAATTTTGGACTGTCTGTTGATGATAGTACAGAGATTTGGAGGAAATCCGGCCATACCTCAACAGAAATGATTAATGCTGAACCTTCACATCACTGTTTCTGTCAGGACTGTAGTCCTGTAAAGTTAGAATTTTAGTCAAATGTTCATTCACAACCAAATATGTGCAGCAAGTGCAATAGGAGAAATACTCAGTCACTGAATTTCTCTTTTGTTATTGCCAACTTGGTTTTGTTTTACTTTGTGAGGTTATTCTTTTAGCATATAAAAGAATTAAAGAAAAGAATTCTTTCTTCCCCAAATCCCAGTTTTGTAATATTGTGGATGTGACTTACAGTAGGCACCGGAAATGAAAGGGTTTGTTTTGGTTTGGTTTTGAATTTGGGAAAAGAGTTTCTTAGCGTCACAGAACAGATGTTGAGGACAGTGTTCACTTGAGGTGATATGCAAAGCTTTTCAGGTGCTTTTCCAGGAGAAGGAGCACCTGCCTTAATGGGAGGAAGGAGTTAAGGGAAGAGGAGGAGCTAAAATTTACTGAAACAGTAGTGAGCATAGCGTTCTTGAGTCTGAGGTAGGGAGGGTTTAGAAAAATCGTTAAGTGAATGAATGAGATGAGGAGAAAGGTTCCAAAGTACTAAAACTGGTAAAAACTTCATTCTCCAAAAATTAAAAAAAAAAATTAAATTATGAGCGTAATAACACATTAATTAAAAAATACTGTTTTTCAAGAGAACGAAGTATTTGTGAAATTCATATATCAGTTGATTTCAAAGCTTAATTTTACTGTCATGGGTCATACCCATCACAAGAAAAACTTCCCATGAGTAGCACATGAATTTTTTTTTTTTGAGATTTAGGACGAGCCTCAAGCTCTTCTTTCTGGTCAGATAATCCCCCTGGCGGATGCAGTAATCTGGTCCTCACGCTGTGGGAGTGGATCCTAATTAGCAATGCTGTTTTTCCTCGGAGAGTGTTGCTGCACACAGGCAGGAGCACTCTTTGCATGCAGGCTGCATCCTCTTCTCAGCTATGAATGGAAGAGAGAGAAATGAGGAGTAATCGTGGAAACCATTTCAGCTTTGTGCCATTTGGTTGTGTTTCTTCTTCTCCCAGTCATGCATACATCTATGGATGTGTGTGTACTTTCTCTGTCCTGCATAACAACTTCAAGGAAATTTTTTAAAGACCTACAGGCATTTTCGGAGTGTTTTTGAACTAGTTCACTATTTACCGGTATATTGCTTTTATAGAGGTCGTCTTTGATGGGCTTTTTGTCATCCGCGCTCACTGAAGTTTCAGTGTACTCAAGCATTAGAAAAGCCACTATTTGAGTGTCTTTGTTTTCTTTGTTGAGCTGTTTATTTTGCTTTCTTCCCACACAGTTCCCTGGCCTCGCTCTGACAACTGCTTTTCTGCATGAATTACATTCCTCGGGGCCTCAAGTCTCCTAATTCTTCCAGTCGATTTGATTCCTGCCTGTGTGATTAGTCCTCTGCTCCAGCACACAGTTGGTCTTTGCCGAGCAGGCTGCTTGCTAAGTGCCTTTAACATGAAGACCTAACCACATTTTTTAACCTCATTAGTGCGTAGGGCACTGCTTCATTCCGCCTTAATAACCTGGCCACTATTGAATCATCACTTGCTCTCAAACAGGTTACAAAAAGGTTACCGAAGTTGTCTGTTTTTCTTTTTATATGACTGTGCTTTTTTGCTGGGTAAGTTTCTTTCAGCACATGCCCGTTTTTTAGCATGTAAGTTGCTTTTTTTGAAAGGAGATCCATAGATTCTACTAAGGCAGATTTACGATGTTAAGAAATTTTTATATTTGTGTTTTCAAAAAGGAACTCAGCACCTATTTGGAAACAGCAAAACTAAGTAATAAAAGCAGTAAGGAAATGTGGGTTTGGAAGAAAATGGGAAGAAGGCTTGGGGGGAAAATTTCCTACTTGTTTCAGCTTTAGAATTATAAAGGCGTCATCCCCACCAGTTTAAACACAGACTTTTCACCGTAATGCTGGATTTATAGCAATGCAGCCACCGGCTTCACTTTGTCTGGTGGGTTCAATTTTTAGTGAATGCTGAATGCATTTACACTAAAGTTTAGATTTCAGTTGCAGTTGTGTATAAACTTGAATGGAAAAGACATTCCAGGGCTTCCAAATGGTGTAAAGGCAACAGAAAAGTTTCCTAAGCAGACAGCATCACCGGGGAGCTGGGGGAAGAAAGGAGGCAGTGGGTCACATGCCACTGGTGATGGTGCATTTGTGCAGTTGCATAGCACAGCCACTCAGAGGGTGAGACTTCATGATTAATGGTGTTTATTCTTGACAGAAGCCTCCTTTATTTATCTGCAATACAGTTTAGTGATTTTATCAGTCACCTGAATGAAAAATATTCAGTCATACCAATATTGCAGTGTAAATTGAGTAGAGTCACTTTTTATTATATCTTTCAGCCTTATCGTCTGCACAGTAATTTTCTAGCAGGGGTTTGATATAGAAAGGCTGGATTTAGCTGTACTTGACACAAAGCCTCTTCAATTTCCCCTAAAAGTTCAGGCTACTCTTAGAAATGGGTATAAATATATATATATATATAAATATAACCCTCTTATCCAAGCAATTTCAGTATTTGAAAGAATAAAGATAAAATGAGCAAACCTGGATGTGAGCAATGTTGTTCGTATGAAAACATCTAATAGCTCTGAAGCCACTGGTGAAATGCTCTTTAGTGTTTAAGCTTGTGGCTTAGTGCAGTTCTTTTTGCATGGCTACATAGTCTGACTTTCTTCTAATCAATCATCATCCAACTCCAATCAGCATAGAGGCAGAGCCTATCGTTCATCCTGGGTGTAATTTCAGAGTTGAGGACTATAATGGCCACATACAGCACATTAGTCACTGCGATAACAGCTAGTGGCACTCCTGAGGAAGGGGGAGGACGGGGAAGAAGGGGAATAAAATTCTTCTCATTCTCACAGTGCATTAGTGAAATAGGAGCAAATGTTAAACAAATGTTTATTCAATTTGCTGGCCTAACAGCATTAAGTGTGAGAAAGCTTCTGACACTCCTTTGACCCACTTTTTCTGAGGGAGGAGAGGAGAGGCAAGGGAGGCAAAAAAGGGGTACATTAATGCGAGCCGGGTTTATATATTTCCACATCCTCTCATGATGGTGCCTCTGTGGTTAAACACTTGAAGGGATGGCAGGCTCTGCCTGTAACCTAGAGGACGCTAAAATTTGAATAGCAAATGAGACCACCTCTAGAGCATTGGAAGAGAATTGCAGAGCAGAGAAGTTTGCTGTAGTAGTGCAGTTGGTAATTTCGCTGCCCCGTCTGTTATTGCTAACAACAGGTAATGAGTAGGTTGTGGACCTTTTAGATTTTCCTGCTGCACTTTGTGCTACAGCATAGTTTGAAGAGGAAGTGGTGTATGGAGATCCATGGCAGTCTTATTCAAATAACACTTGCTTGTCCTGTGCTTCTGTTTTATATTCATGATGATGATTTCTGCATCAAATGCAACACTGATACATTATCCTCCATATATTAATGACCAGAGGTCAGTAAACTTGGAACCAGCTGAAGACAGGGGAGGAAAAGTTTACCAGCACTGAGGTTGGGCTGTGCTCTGAAGGTGTGAGTTCTTACTTAGGGTTCAGTGCAAGCTGAGCAAAATACGGCAATGCCTGGATGAGGCTCTAGCAGAAGCAAGCGATGGAAATCCCATGGTAGCATTACTTGTATTTACTGTTTACATTGGTGCAGTGTCCAACAGCTCTGTGCAGGATCAGAGCTCTGCTGAGCGTTGTGAAAATACAAGGAGCTCTGCCAGGAGGAGCTCACAGTCGGACCTCTTTGGCAAGTGAACTCTGGTGAGTCAGCTGGGATGGCCCCAGGGGTTACCAGCCCCAGCTGTTTCCCTCGCCCTGGGGATTATCCCTTGTCCCTCAGCAGGGTTGTGTGCCTTTGCCCCATTTACAGCCTCACAGCTCTGCTCTGGCTCCCTGAAACCGGGCACCAGCTGGATACTTGGAGGCTTACACAGCTGCCGCAAAATTTGCAAGAAAACCTCTGGTGGAAGCCTCGAATGGGCAAGTGGCATTTGGAGGGAGTAGTTTAGTTGGTTACTTTTCTTTATGTTTGCATCCTTCATGCAAGCAAAGAAATTGCCAAGTAAATCCATATAATCCTCTCCCAATTGCTGATTTCTTTGCGGCATTTGGAGAAGGGAGAGGAAAGAGAGTACCAGGAGGCAGTGACAGTGGTGGGTGGACAGAAGGAAGAGGAAAAGGAGAGGCAGGTTGTTGTGGGGAGATTACCAGCCTGTGAGGAAGAGAACAAGAAGGATGGACTTGACTTGAGAAATACTGAGAGACAGTAGAAAGTTTTATTTGCATTTTTCGTAATGAAGGAGATGAAGCAGTCAAAACTGTGTCAGCACACACGTTTGAGGAATACACGTCAAGACTCCAAGCCAAGTCTGTATCACCTGCAGCAGCAGTTGCTGGCTGTAGTCAATCCAGGTGTTGCTGTGGGCTGAAGGTCACCAGAGGTACAGCTGACCTTATGTAAACACCATGTTAAATAACAGAATGAATATTCATTGCTTTTCATGGCATTCTTGAGGAAATCCAAAAGCTGATGATTAGGTTATTTATGAAGTCTTACAAGTAGCAGACACTGTATGTAAAAAATGTGGGTCTGTGTTCAGGCAGTCCATCAGCTGAAAAATCGTAATACGGTCACAGAGTAAGGATTTAGTGCCTTGATTAATGTAGTCAATTTTTAACTGTAACTCCATGATGTTAACACTTCCCAAAGAAGGAAAGGGAAACCAGAGTAATATTCTTCTGCTGTCGGTCATTGCCTAATTGTCGTGCATGATTTCCTGCACCATGAACATCTCCTGTACCATCATCTGTGTCCTTTTTTATTTTTTTTTCCACAATGATGCCTTTTAACTTTATGTAGGAGAAACTTTTTATTCTAACCCCAGGTGAGGTTATTTGCATATTATAGGAATTTACATACCAGAACTGCACACATTTTGTAAGGCATTGTCCTTGCCTTAGTGAGAAAATATTTACAATATAGGATCTCTTGAACTGACCTTTCCACTGTAGATACTGAAAATTTTCCAAGTGCTTTACCACAGTTTTAAAGATGGGGAAAGAGTGGATCAGGAAGACATCAAACTTGTACAAGGTGGAAAACAAACCAGAGCCTGTACACCTTAAACCCTGATCTGTCTTCTCCTACATGTAAACTGCATAGGCATGGACTCACTCGTGATTTATTTGAACATATATCTACTGAACAAAAGATTGCCACCAAATCGGATTCTGTGACTTACTTCCCCATGCTGACTACAGTTCCAGTGTGAATTTTGAAGGAAAAGTGAGCAAATATTCACTAGGTGTTGAAACATGGAAAACGATACAGGAAATCAAGAGGGGGTTTTTGTATTAGGACTTTAAAAAATGCTCATGTTTTCCATTTGCTTCATTTCCACCATTAAGAAAATAGAGATCACAGTGCTTACTCTTTTGCAGCACTTGAGCTGTTTTATAGGAAGTGTGCTCTGACATTTCCACGTATTCAAATAATTCTTTAAGTGTTCATAATTACTTGCTTAGTTTTCGTAAGTCCCAGAATGTGATACAGCAGCTTTGAAGTAGTGAGTGATTCTAGGGGAATTTGAAGCTGGAATTTCTGAAAAAAAATTAGGTATTAAAAATTATATTACCCGTAGTATGTATTTATGGGTTTGATTGTTTACCAGTTCAATTAGAAATGAAAAGAGAAAAGGACTGTGGAATTGCCTTTTAAAAATGCTCAGTGCTGGCCTCAGTCTCCTTGCATCGAAATCTCAGAGCTCAACTTTCTTAATATAAAAACCTTTTATTAGCCAGTTGTTGGCTGCTGGTGCTGAAGGGTCAGTCTGTACAAGCAACTATGGTATCAAATAAACAACAGAAATTTGACATGGGAGATATTACCAAAGGAATTGAGCTACGTGCTTTAGAATAGGAGTCACTACATACCAAGAAAGTCCTTGTTTGTTCAACTTCCAGGTTCTGCTAGAAATAAAAGTGTTCATGTTTTGTGGGCAGACATCAGAAAATTATTGAAGAAAAAAAAGAAATAAAAGTATCATAGGCAGTTTAATGAGTTTAATATTTTTCAATTCTCCAGGCAGGACTGAATTGAACAGGTATCAGAGAAACAGTGTGGATATCATTGGTATGAGAGTTATGCCATCAATGCTTGCTCCAGCACTGAATAACGTACTGTTAAATGATTAAATATCGAGGTTTGAACTTTGACACGTTCATAATATAACAAGATGGATGAAAAGGCAATAATAAATTAGGTTATGTTACAATATTTCATCCCACTTCGTTGACAAGCTTTGTTCTGTGAGATAGATTATTATTCCATCTGTAACCTCAGCTCAGTGTCATATTTACAATGTTATAGTTAAGGATCACTTGCTGTTTTCAATATAAATGTATTTTTCAACAGATTCATAAAAGAGCCATTTAAAATTTTATCAGGACAAAACTTGGCATTAAGATTTCCAGTCCTCGAGTTATAGTTTCCTTTAAAATCAGGAAGGGCTTAAATCACAATGATTTTTTTTTTTTTAAGATATGTTGTGCTTAGAAGAGGTTTTTTGCCCAAGCACAGCTTAAAGTTATTTGGAAACCAAACCAACCTCAAAAATATTAATCTAGATTTTCCTGTGGCACAGACCTTTGTGGCTGTTCTGAGTGGCTTTACATCTGCTTCCAGAAACCATTGCTATTGAGGAGTGCCTGTGACAAGCGTGGGGGTTGTAGCATGCCCTGGGGCCAGCTGTAGTTTTCACAATTGCTGGAGATACAAGAACAGGGACAATTTGCACTGTATTGGTATTTTGGTGTGTATTAAAACAGTTCCAGCACTCCAAACCAAGTAAGTTCCCTGAGGCCACTGATTGGCTACAATGGCTTGAGTGGCATCACCAGAGACCTCTCCCAACACCTCACGCACCCAGGAGCTCCTTTTTAGCTGAGCTGCCTGACCTGGGTTGTCAGTAATGCCCGTTTTTGATGCTGCTCTGGCTGAGCTCAGGACCTGCACTGTAGGGAGCTGTTCTGCACAGAGCCCTCAGAATCATGGGGTGACTTGTCCTGTGACCTGTCTTTGTCCCTAGCTCCTTCTGCACCCAACCCAGACCTGGTTTGTCACTGTGCCTTGCCTCAGCCTGCTGAGTGTGTTAGCAGCTCCTGGCCCTGGTCACTCGCTCAGATCTGGTGGCACGGAGTGCACTGCCCGTGTGTGGCTCCTGCCTTGCCTCTCCTTAGGGAGCAGCTGGCCTTTGCTGCTCCCCAGCACCCTGAACCGGCTGTCTTTTCTTTCCATCTCCCCCGATGTTGTCCTGAGTTTTGCAGTTTTTCGATGTTTCTCTTTGCTGTAGTACTTTCTCACGCATGCTGTTGTAAACATGGCCATGTTTTTGCTAACTATTCATGTTTTTGCTAACTATCCATGTTTTTGCTAACTGTCCTTGTTGTTTTCATTCCATTCTCCTAGGCGGAGAAATGTGATGGATTTATGCTTTAACCAGTGTGATTGAGAGGTGGTAATTTCTACCTCCAATCCACGGTGATTTCTAAGAACATATGAATAAAGTCAGAGGGTTCTGCCCTCTCTCCTTTTGCCCTCTCTCTTTGGCCTCTCATTTTGGCTCTCTCATTTGGCTCTCCTTTTTTGGCTCCTCAGCCGGGTTGGCTACGTGTGTTTGTGTCCATATAGTACAGGGACATCCACACCCCTCCTCAGTCATAACTCAGTTACACGCATGAATCCACGTAAGATAGTTTCATGGACTTTGGGCTGGTCCTTTCATCCTGTCAGGAGGGAACTGAGAGGGTGGTTGAAAGGACCCACAGTCAAGCTCTGTGCTGGCTACCTACCCAGGGACTTTCACCTCTAGCCATAGCCAGAGAGCAGTGCTTCACCTGCACAAATTAGCTGTTCCATTTGTACCAAAGGGACAAGGTTTGAATTTGGGCAATCTGATCTTTCTCATTGTAAACCTGGCTCATGCTTAAGTACAAAAAATAGCCTCAAGTATGTGGTAGGAGTCCCCGTATCTCAGTTCTTTCTGCTGATGGGAAAAATGTGTGATCCTTTCAAGATAATACCAGGTAATGATCTGGGCATGCAGATAATTTTGTAATATGTATAACTTGCTCATGCTTGCCTCATCAACTCTCAGATTCCCATGATCTTCCTTCACCAGTTAAAAAAAGGGCTGTAAGGGCTGAAAAGGGAATTGCATTGGATTCCGTTTTTGTGGTGGTTGAAATCCAAACCTGCTTCTAGTCAGTCTTCTTGTGCAGAGTTCTATTGCAGCTGTAAGCAACAAAACAAAATGCCACACCATTTTCATGAGTGGTAACTGAGATCCTACAGATAGCTCACCTGCGGTTCAGCAGCGGTCAGAAAAAGAAACATTCTATAAAAACGCAGCTTCACACATACCCTGATTTGCTCTACAACTGCTGCTGTTCACAGCTGCTGTACTGGTGTGACTGTGTAAGTTTTTAAGACTGTGGAGACACCTCTGCAACATTCATCAAAACAGTGTCATGGCTAATAGGAAAAAATACACCTGTTTTTCCTGGGGCAGGAAGAAGCTGGCAGGCTGAATTTCGGTGGGCAGTGGGAAGTCCCGTGTTAGATATGGAAGCTGCGTGGCACTGGTGATCCTTCAGCACCGTAGCAGTGAACAGGAAGGCCTTCTGGATGGAAAGGAGGAGATGCCTTCACAGCCAGCCGTGTTCTCTGTTCCTTCTCATTTACCTCAGGGTTGTAGATATAATCAAGGTTACTGAGAAAACAATAAAATCATCCTAATGTGCCAGGGTAAAAATCAGCCATAGGATCTCTTTTACACACAAACCTGGAGACCTTCAAGTATGTATTGAAAGTATGATCAGCTTTCTGTTAAATTTGAGTTAGTTTGCAGGATGTCTAGAAGTAGACACAGAGGTCCTGATTCAGAAAAGAGCATATATAGATATATATATAGATAGATATATATATATATGTATCTGCTTCTCTCCCTCCCTTAAGTGCTCTGAATAAGTTCTGTAGCAGAGAGTGAAGATGCAGGGCAAGTTCTGCCTTCCCGTGGTTTACGGGTGAGGCATAAATTGTCCAGCAGTATCACTGAAAATCTCCTTGCCGCTTCTCACACCGAGGCCTCATTGCAGGCCATGAAGCAGCCTCAGAGCCAAGGCAGAACACCATTCAGAAGGATGCATGGCTGGGTTGCAGGATGGCGGGCCGAAGGGTCCTGAGTTGGAAGGAGGGTCCCCAGCTTCTTTCCCTGCTCATAACAGCACAGTAGGACCAGATGAGCGGTAAAGGCACCTTCCAAACCAAACCATTCTGTTATTCTGTGAAATAAAAATTACGGGGATGGACTGCCACCCACATATGGAGATTTGATTTGCTTGTCACTGAGTGAGTATCTGCAGAGCCACTCCTGGGCTGTGCTCTTTGCTGCTTACAGGACAAAAGCCATTCTTTATTGGTACACAATGAGGTTGCAAAGCAACAGTAAGGGTGTTTGGCAGCAGCCTTTCTACAAGCTGCATTTGAGTTTGAAGGAGGGAGTTAATATTCGTGAAAGATGTTCAAGTTTAATCACAGAGGGAAAAGAAGGATATGTGATGTTTAGTGGAATAAATCAGGACGACTCAAATTGTGGGACTGATAGCAGACAAAGAAGGCATGAGAGAAAATGGGTCTGTAGTGAAAGGAGGATCTGGAAACACAAAGGAACGAGAAAAGTCCAGACTGAAAGTGAGCATAGAAGTTAGCAGCATGTTAAAAGCAGATGCTTGAGAGAAATTAGGAAACATCAGAGTCCAGAGCTGGGAATTCTTTGTGGAATCTGATGGCTCTTTATGTCTGCCTCAGATAATACTGTTTATATGCCTGCTGTTGATTATGTTACCCAGGTCGGTGTCCTTTCCTCACATCCTCAGAAAACTGAGGAGCTCAGAGGAGAGGAGAGAGAAAGAGGCAGGGCTGAGGAGAAGAGCGGCTGAGTCCTGGTGTCCTTGAATGGCTCTTGTTGGATCTGGAGGGAGAAGCTGACAGCCTGGCTCTTAATCTTGCTCCTGGGGCAGCGCTTGGCTGTTGGCCAGCTGGAGAGTGAATCACTGAGGCTGATACAGCCTTCCAGCCTTCTTGCATAAGCATTTAAACACTTTTCTGTTCAATATGCACCAGATAAGGCCAGGGCCCCAGCATGCCTGCATGCTCTTCGTGTTTCTAGCTATGAGTTGGGATCACATTTTTAAAAATCACTTGTAGAATGACATCCAAACTTAGTTGCATTGTTACTCTTGTATTAAATTTGCTGTACTACTGTATTTTCCTCACTGCCAGGATGGGAAATTCACTCTAATGTGATATCCGGCTGTAGTACTTTTGCTTCCTACAACATCATGATTTTTAAAGCTCCTGCCTACCAAACTTGGCCTCATAGGGAACCAGGAGACAACGAATGTTTCATGTCTGGTGGGGTTTCATAGTACCAAGATAAAAGATGCACTTCCACTTTAAAACAAAAGTACTTGAGAACCATGCAGACAAAAAGTTCTCTGAGGAAAGGAGCTGTCTGATTTGCACAGCAGTGGAAAGTGGCTCTGGTTCCAGGTTCCGGTGCAGTGAAGGCGTGCTAGTGAGTGGCTCAGCTCTATGTGGGTCACTTGCTGGGGTGCCAGAGGAGTGACTGCACTGTTGGTACCTGCTGCTAGCACAAAATGCAGCTCTCTAACAAACTCTGGAGCCAGGAGGTATTTTCATGCAGGAAGGCTAAACAGGCTTGCCTCGCAGAAAGCTGCAGGAGGGCAAGAAACACCAAAAAAGTCAAATAGGAAAGGGAAGGGAAAAGGGGGAGAAAAACACATCAGGAGAAGTCTTGATTCCTCAGATTTTACAAGCCCTCGTGGATTTAGTGGCAGGGAAGCTGGCGTCATGTTAGGAATTCCTGACTTTGATCACCGTGCCACTCACATGCCAGCATTTCCGAGCTGATGGCAGGGCAGAATTGGCTCCTGTGTAAGAATAGGTTCTGTTGGCCTTTTAGCTGATGACAACCAGCTCCATTGATCATGATATGTGTATGTTAAAGGGAAAAAAATACATTTCTTGTTTGATTACTCTTTGTGAGCCAATAGCATCAAAGGAACAGGCTGCCCTCACTGCTCTCACAGCTGCTGCCTGTGTCTGTGCTGTATATATGCTAAATTAATTGGAAAAACAGGGACAAAAAGGCATTTAGTTCGGGTCAGCCAGTTGGACTACAGCAAAGGCATGACAGGCTTAATCATTGTCTTTTGCCAAAGAGCAGGTTGGCAAGGGCAGGCACTCCAACCCCTTCTGATGGAATCTGAACTTCTTCCAGTGCCTTTGGAGGTGGGATGCTGTGAGGGAAAGGTCTCCAAGCAGAGCCCAGGCACTGTCGTATCGACAGGGCGGGATGGTGGGGAGGGTTACAGCAGGTTATTTATCTTTTGTCAGCTGTGAACTCAGCTTTCAGCCTTGGTTCATCACACACAGGATGAGAGGGCACCACAGCTTTCCCTTCACAAAAATGAGGTGCTTAATTAACGGGGTCTTGTTAAAAAACGTTGGTTGCTGGCACCATACTAAAAACACACATGTGCAGCAATCTTTCGTCCTCTGTCACCAAGTTTTGTGCATTTTTCATGGGAAGGGACAGCAACAACAGAAAAGTGTTCCAAAGGACCCATCTTTCTTAATGGCTTACAAAGTTTGGGTCTCCTCAAACAATTCCTATTGCACTTTTAGGAAGAGTGAGGGGAATGAAGGGCCTGGGTGCAGTGGGGCTCTCAAAGCTCCTTTTTCAGTGGCCACGTGGTTCTGAAAATGTAAAGGATTCTGAATCTCAGTATGTATTTCCTATTGGAGTAAGAATTACTTTGTGCATATTTTGTACTAATTGAAGTGATTTTCTCCTTAACTCCTTGGGGAAAGGGTGTTGAGGAGTGCAAAGATGAAACCAAATATAAAATCATGTTAAAATTGGTCAGAGAAATGATGCTAATAATGGGTACAAAGAAGAATTAATTTCCCATCCTTTTTCTTTCCAGGCACTTGACTTTAGTTGTTGTTCTTCAAGAAACAAGTGTGTTACCTTTACAGTATTTTTCTTTATTGTGTAGATAACCTGGCTGATTTTTGGGTTTTATTTTCTTTTGTTTCTTCCAGGCCTTCTGCCTTATCTAGTAGCCCGACATACTCAGAGCTTCCATTCCTTAGGATTTCCCCGCACCGAAATCCTGCTGCAACATCAGAGTCTCCCTTCAGCACCCCTCACCCCTACATTAACCCCTACATGGACTACATCAGGTCCCTGCACAGCAGCCCGTCGCTCTCCATGATCTCGGCAGCCCGTGGACTCAGCCCAACAGATGGTGGGTTAAGACAGGCTTCCTGTTTTCTGTCATTGTGGCAACTTCAGTTATATTAATCTTGTCAACATTTTTTCCCCCTTGTTCAAAGCAGCTTCACCAGGTTTGTCAGACATATTCATTATGTCATAAATGTTTCAATACTTCATCAGCCGATCATGGCTCATTTGTACATCTCACAAATGTTGAAACTTCAGGGAGAAGAAAAAAGAAAAAAAAGCTGCCTCATTCAAAATTTATGCTGGAAGGGTGGTGTATGTCTCGTGATACCTTTTGTTTGTGGGGCTGACATGGGGTGCAGTTCTGATCTCCCAAAAAACCCGTTGTATCTGCACTGAATTGAGTCAGATTCTTCATGAGTGCGTGTTGGTGTATAACCATGCAGGTCCTCAGGCACAAAAGGCTTGTTAATGAAAATAGTATTTTTCATTCATATAAAGCACACACTGACCAGTTATATTCAGTCAGTAGTTCTGTTAAGGTTGTGTAGAATTATTTCAGTTTATCCTAGCCAACAATGTGGCCAAATGAAATGATGCTGACATAGAAGTGGCTGATGGTCAAGACTGTCCCTTTTAATCTAAATGGTGAGCATTATACCTGAAATATCAGTGCTTAGGTCTTGGTATGACCATGACTTTCACTTCTCAGGCGATTTGGGCTGAAGTTTACTCCTGTGATCACTTTTGTCATTACTCCAGCACGTTTCCTATTCCTTTCAGTGGAAATTTTGCCTAAGTGAGCCATGAACAGTTGCAAAAAGAAGCTGTTTTGTTAATAGCAGGTTCTTCAACAGTGGGTAAGCATAAACAGTTTGACATTTCAAAATAGTAGCATTTGCTGAACGGAACCAAAATATAACATACTCAGAATCAACTATGTAGAGAAAGATAATTAAACTGGTACTTTAACGATGGGAAAGATCTTCCCAGTGTATTCAGAAACTTACCCGAGTTAAACTGCCTTTAGCTGAATTTGAAAAATGAGCAGTGCACCCTATGCAAACGGATAACTAATTAATCCTCGTTTATAAGAATATATACCTTTACAGTTAATCCATTAGTTATGGGCACATAATCTTATGAGAATAAATTTTAATGACCTATTGTCAGTCAAGGTATATGGCATGCACATAGGGCTTTCCTAGCAGCACTTTGGATGTTGCATGAATTCTTGCCAATTCTACCTTTTTTGTTTTAGCAGAAGTATTTTTTTAAAAAAAAATATTTTGAAGAAAAGATTTGAATGCTCAGAAAGGCAAGTTTTGACTTCAGGAGCTTTGGAGCTTTAGATATAAGATAAACATGACAGAGCTATAATTTAATGGTGTATATTGGGAAAACTCCTGTGGTGTACATTTGGGCTTTTTCACAGGAGCTAATATGCAGGATACCTTGCTGTCTTCAATACTCTTCAGGTCACATTCCTGCAGAATTTCATTTATGCTTAAGGTATGTTCCAGTGGCACACAAAGGAGAGTGTGAAGGAAACCACCTATCACAGAACCGTGTCACGTGAAGTCTTGGTCTCAGGTGTACCCCACTGAATTCACCTGCAAAGATGTCGGCGTGCAGTGCTCTCTGAGGTACCCTGGGCTGGCTGAGCCAGCGCCCAGCTGACACTCCAGACAGGCAGAGACCTTCCAGAGATGTCACAGGGTAGAGTTTAGTTTCAGATTCCGGCACCTAAATGTAGATGTGGACAGTATAGAAATGTGTGGCCTTGCTCTGCTGTTCTGCCATCGTATTCCAGCAAAGTGAAGCCTCAGGGAACCATTCAGCTTCCCAACAAAGGGACACTTGCGTGTCAGCAGTTGAGTCTGGAGCTCCCTCATAACTACGAGGGTGCCAAGATTCATCTGTCTGCAGTGCAGGTGTTTGGTGTCAGTTCGGGTCTGGGAAATCCCCTGCCTCAACTCCACCTGCCACCTCAGGAAGGCAGTTTTCTCTTGTAGGTGGCTTGGATACTCCCAGGCTCTCAGATGGCACGAGGCACTCAGGTGTGTGCAGCACAGCTGGCTACTCTTCTGTCTCAGTCCTCATCCCCTGAGCTTGGATTGCTGGCTATATACACAGCCTTAATCTGTCATAAATACAGCTAAACTGACTAGCTTAAGCATCTTTCTTCAGGTTTTAAACAAATACATGTTACTTCACACTTCCCATGGGCTCACAGCTCATCTCTGATCAGTTACCACAGCCCTGGTGTTGTGCAGCACCCAGTGAAAATGCAGAAACTTGACAGAGGCATTGAAGATATCTCAGTCGAACAGCATGCTGTTGAAAAGCTGCAAGTTTGTTCCCTGCAATTCATAGTCTGTTGTATGATCAATCAGTTCTACAATGAAATGCCTTTTGCAGATGTGGGTTCCTGGGATCAGATCATCTGAATCATGGCTTGAGCACTGCTAGAATGCAAATAAAACACTCCTGTTGATGCCTGAGAGAGAGAGAGAGGCTCCCTAGAACAGAGGCCAGACAAGATTGAGTGAATAAAATGGGGATTTATTGCAGGGCCTTCAATAGGGACACCTCAAGGCAGTCAGAGCCTCTCCGGGAGAGGCCACACTCAAGATGGACCTCGGGTCACAAGTTTTCTACATTTTTATAAGTTTTGATCAATTTGCAGGTCAGGGTTAATTCTCCAATTACAATTTCAGGTGATGATGGAATTTACCCCAAGTCTGTCCCCCCTTTTAGAGCTTTAGTTTACAGACTTCGGGGCATGGAACAGCGAGGTGTCCTTGAGTCCAGGCCTGGAGAGGATTTGTTCTGTCTGACCAGAATGTGAGAACAGGAGTTAACAGACTGTGTGGAGTTTTAGAGCTACACTAAAGCAGTGCAGGGTCTAACAAATATAAAAGTTAAATCTTAAGGCATCATTGTGGTTTAAAGGGGTACATGCTCATAATGTACTAATAACATAATGGACACCATGGCTTGAGTCATACAGCATTTGAACTGTGAAAACTTGGAAGTTGTTACAGCCCTTCTGAAAGCCATAGCAAGATTTCTCTTGCTACCCTAATTGCTTTAGGACAGTTAGATAATTAGATCAGTGTACTATTGGGCTCAGCCTGTCGACTCACAGATGTGGAGATGGCCAGGAGCCAGAACAGTCTGGAACGTAACTCTTGTCACTCCACTTTACCCAGCTGGTTTGGTGGGTCCGGGGTGGCCGAGGCCTCCTCCCGCGAGGGTTTGGAGCAGGGGTGGGGATGGAGCTGTTGGTGTGTGGAGAGAAGAGTGCTCAGACGAAGTTCAGCAGTGCCTGTGGTGCAGAAGCAAACACCTCCACTTGCAGAAAAACGGGAACAAAGCTGAAGCTGCTTGGGAATAAAGAGGAAAAAATTCAGGGCTGCGGGTCTTCCCGTTCACGCTTCATTTACCCTTCATGAAATACATGATTTAGTAGGCTAATTTTGTATGTTTGAGGGAGGTAGTAAGGAATGATCTTTAAAGAGCACCAGAGCATTTCTTGGCATATGGAACATTTAGTAATGCAATTATGTGTTCACTATGTTTTCTGGAGCAGTTAATTTTAAAGTTTGCAGCCAATGTTATTGTTAGTTAACCCAGACACTTATGTCAGAAAGCTCAGGAAGTATTTTCTATGTGTCTGGAAATATACCATGGTTGCCTACTACTGTAAAACTTGAAAATCAGTGATTCAGTGTGAGTTACCCATCTTTTAAAATTTGGTCTGAATAATTTCTTTACCATTTCACAGAAAATGGAAAGATTGTATTCAATTGTGAAATCAAGTAGTAATTTGGAAAAAGTTCCAGCCACCTTTAATTTATCTCAGCTCATTTTTTATGCCATTCCTATTCCTGTTTGATGTACTTCTATTTTTCAGAACCCTTCCTTATATGTTATATTTAACATTTTAACATCAAAAGCACATTCTGTCATTTTATGTGGTAGTAATAAAGACAGGTTATACACTTCAGCAATCTGTTGCTGAATAAACTTTTCTCCAAATTTCAATGCCTCGTTTATGTTCAAAAGAACATAAAAAGTGTAAATCTTGATTCTTTGTTTCTAAGGTTTGCATTTAGGATCTGATTCTCTAATGAAAATGTAAATTATCTTTTTAGTAGCATGGTGTACGTTACAATATTCAAAGAATTTCAGCCTAAAATTTTGTTTTCATTCAAGATTCAGCTGTGAGGTGAAAGAAAAATCTCATTAAATGATATGAAAGAATATAAAAATAATCTGGTGTACCACCTTGGCGTGCAGCCCATTAGCCTAAGGAACCCAAGGTGTTTTAGGCAAGCTTGCTTACCATCTTATGGTGACCAGAGTGTAAACTGTTTTGTGAGTGGGACAGCGAGAGACTGGAGAGAAGGGTTGTTCACCTCCGGTTTCTTGGCAAGTCAGGGTCAGGATCAAGGAGAAGGAGCCCAGCTTGTTTGATGAGTGCTTCTCCCACAGGCTCATGCAATGACCCTCTGCCTTCAGTAGCATCTGAAGCCTGCTGAGAGGAGATTATCCTAAAGTGATGTCAGATTTTCTAATTGGCTAGGTTTGCCCTTTGGTTGAATGCCTGCTTGAAAATTAGAGGGGAACAGGAAGCTCCCCTGTTCTTTTTAGATGCTAGAACAGCTAATATAAGTAATTACCAGAGGACTGCATCTTGATAACCTCACTGATGGGATGCAGAGTCCATCCAGGCTGTGGTTTTGACTCTGCAAACAGGCTTGTGTGTCAAGTGTATTCATACATGAACTTCGAAGGATGGATGGTCACATTTATTGACTTCAGTCTGTCCTCCTGAAAAACTGATCCCTTGCTGTTCATGGACAACTTTTATTTGTCCTGAAATTGTGCTTTACCCCTGTTTGCTCCTAAGCATAGACCTAGGGAGACATCGTGAGGGAGAACTTTCTAGTCCCCTAAGTAGAGGCTCCAGATACTTGAATGCTTTTGGAAGTTCAGCCACATTGTTACCTTAGAGACGGACTCCTTTGGGCCAGGGATGAGGTAAATGGGAATAAAATGCTAGGAAGGTTTGCCTGCTTTTTTTATGTCACTAAATAAATCATACTAGTTTCCATGGCTGTCAGTCTGTCACTTTTTGAGTTACTTAATAATAAACACAAAAATATGAGATCACCAGGCTCATTAATATTTTATGTCGTGCTGGTTTTTTTAAATGGTGTCTTTACAGTACCATTGGTTGAAATATATTGACCAGTGGTGGCATACTGCAGACATTGCCTTACATTAAAAATAAACAAGCTGTTTTAATAGCCAGAGAAACTGGCAGTGTGATAAAACTTTCCTTCTTGTTTATCTTACATCATTAACTGTACTTTTATGTTGGTTTTTTCAGCTCCACATGCTGGCATCAGCCCAGCTGAATATTATCATCAGATGGCTCTGTTGGCAGGCCAGCGCAGCCCCTACGCCGACATCATTCCTTCAGCTGCCACCGCAGGAGCCGGGGCTCTTCACATGGAATATCTCCACGCCATGGATAGTGAGTGATATTTGCTAGAAATACAGGCGGTCCTACAAAGGGAACCATGTGTGTTGTTCCTGGTCTGACCCAAAAGGCCTCGGCGCTGATAGAGAAATGGGAGTCAACATAAAACTCCTGAGGCTGCTGGAGGGCCAGGGAATTGATTGTCAAATGCACAAAGGTTATGGCAAGCCTGAAAGTGAACTCTGAAAGAAAGTAGGGAGAGGAGCAGGACTGCTCCTGAAAACAGGTTATAGATTTTATTTCTAGCAGGGCTTGAGTGCTTTTGAAAAGTCCTTTTCTATTCACAGTCAGTAACTCACTTTCCTAGTTAGACTGAGTATTTCCCTGATGCGCTCTCTGTTAACAGAACATTTGCATCTGCTCTTCTGTTAGGAGAGCAGGCCCTGCACCTTTTAGAGAGTGCTAACTGTGCTTACAAGCTGTGTATCACAGACCAATAGACCAGAGACCACTTGTAAAGTGAAGCAGTGTGCTGAATTCTCAAGGATCCTGACTTAGTTTTCCATAATATTAAGAGCCTTCTTTATCCACCCAGCCTCTTTCAGTCCTCTAATCTCTCGCTGTTTCTCTGTTGAAGGAGGAACAGAGAGGACCCCATTCCAAACTGCTTGCTGCTGCTTCTTTTGATCAACCAGGAGGGATTATGCAGAGCATTCCCCTCTAGTCATAGATGCTTACATGCTTTTCAGGATGTACTCTTGTTCCTTCCAGTGAGGGAAATAAAAATGGTGGCAAGAAAGGGTGGCGATGTTGACTTTTTTCTTGGCAGTACAGGCCAATACAGTAGTATTAGACCACCTTGTTTTCCTGTAGAATTTTAAACTCTTTGTTTACAGGTAATTTCTTCTTCCTGCTGTTGGCTGCACCCCATAGTTGGTGATCTCAAGGAGTGTGGGTGTTGGGAGGTTTACCTCTGGAACACATGGGAATACAGGAATATGTACAGCTAGCCCTGCAGAACTCATGCCTTGTAGTGTGAAGGAGTTGGCTGACCGATAATTTTTACAAGAATCAGGCAAGAGAGTTGTGAAACTGTGCAGGAAAGCTCTTTTCATTCTGTTTCCTCGCTAATGCAGGATTTTTGAAATTCATTTCCTATTATCAGTCTCGCTGCACTGGTAGCATGCATAAAGAATTTACAGTAACGTACCTCGAGCCCACTGCAGAAACACAATAAACTCACACAAGTAGTCTAGATTTAAACCAGAAATTAATGTGTACTTGAAATCTTAAGAACATGATACTTCCTGATTTGGATTTTGAGACGAATAGGGAGAGATGAGGCACGTTGCTAAAGCATTCAATGCCTATTAATAATACCTGGCAGAATGGAAAATCTGTTATGCCTGGTTCAGGTAATGTGCATTTGCTGCTGTGTTCCAGCTGCCAGGACAAATCCCCAGCTTGTATTCAATGGGCATGGCTTCACTGGAAAGGATCATAGGATCCTAGAATAGTTTGGTTTGGAAGGGAACTTTAAAGGTCATCTAGTCCAACTTCCCTTGCAATGAGCAGGGATATTTTAAATTTCCAAGGGTTCTGGTTCCTACTGTGAAAGAGCATCTGAATGTGTGTGAGTAGCAGCACCAAACCACATACTTGGATGCAGATTTGATCAAAGGGGTTCATTCAGCCTTTAGAAAGGTAGAGACCTGTATAAATGCCAGAAAACCAAAGTAAAACAGAAGACATTGCAGTACTCATACAAATCATGGCATTTGCAGAAGAATCTTCGTGTGTTAGTAGAGATTGTGTATGCTGTTATCTAGAGAGAATTGCAGCTTTTACAACACAAGAATGTTATCACTTCTTCCTTAACAAGAAATATTTTGACCTTTGTCCACAATTTCAGCCCGTTCATAAGAGGTACCTAAACACCATCTTTAATAAGGATATTTCTGTTCACCAGCTCTAGCTAGGATACATTTGAAATGCGCTCTTTATTTTTTTTTATGTTTGTTTTTAAAAATTAAGATCACACATTTGAGATTAATTATACCAGCAACTTTTCAATTAGGCATTATTTCAGAGTTAGAGACAAAAAATGTGTGGCACTATTATGCAAATGGGTTATTTTTAAACAGTAAATAGAGAATTAAAATAAGAGTGAATCCTAGTAAGGTCACTCAACTCACCTTCTGTATTTGATGAGAATGTGTTTAGTCAGGCAATAGCTGCTTTTATCTAAATAGAGTATGAAGTTACCCTTTTACTTTGTAAAAACTAATTAAAACTATCTTAACTTGCATGGGTATACAGTAAATTAATTGTCATTAAGTAGGAATCTGAATGTCCTATCATTCATCATGCTAAAGAAAACCCCTTTCTTCTTTGTCAGATTTTTAGATTAGAAACGAGAACAAAACAATTAGCAGGAAGCTGATATTAAGACTTTAAAAAAAATGAAATAAGAATGTCCATGTATGCATTTAATAACAAAGTACAGCAATCAGCGCCAAGCAATGCCATTTGTTTGGATCTTTCTTCTGAGGGATTTGTGTGGTGATCTTAAAAGTAGCCTGTCGCCTTTGCCCAGTCTTGTCAAAGGAAGCAGCAGACATGTAATAGTTTCCCTCATTATCTGCTATCAAATTCTGAGCAAGTTGCCTCAACTGACTGAAAGGCTGCTGCTCATTTATCCCACACAACAACCAAACAGATACAAGCAAGACATCATTCTTTTGTGAAGCAGGCCTGTCTCCTAATTGTGTGCTCACAAGCACAGAAATTTGGAGTCTCTACCCCCTCCTGTAGTGCCAATAATAATTCCAACACCAGCATGCACTAAGTTCCAGAGAGTATTCCATACAGCTTGTGCAGTCTGGGGACTTCTGCTTTGCTCTCTGGTGCTGGAAAACCGATTTCAAATGGGGATGATAAGAGTGGGAGAATTGTTAATCAGAGGTTAAATCTTACCCAAGAGCAGCAGACTTCTTGAAGCTCTGAACTTCACTGTCCATGACCTGTGGAATACATTGCAGAAGAACATGGCCAAGATTATGCATGCTTAATTGTAATTCTTCTTCATCCTGTCCTGTCCTGAGGGGCATGAAAACTGGAGCAAAATTTTCTCTGCTACTGTAAAGCTTTCCTACAGTTTTGGTGGCCAGAGACCCCGAGCAAGCCTTGTCATCTTTTTGCATGTTCTAAAAAGGTCAGATTTGTTACCTTTAAATGTGGCATCAAAATAGGAGCAGAGTAGGTGTGGAAGGTATGACAGTACCACAGCAGCAACAACTGAAATTGCTTGTTGTGGCTGTAAAGATATTGTATGCCAAAAGTGTCTTTAAGCACTAAAATAATTTTAAAAATCACTGTCTTTTGGGT
Organism: Pomatostomus ruficeps; assembly: GCA_013400735.1. Taxonomy (NCBI): domain Eukaryota; kingdom Metazoa; phylum Chordata; class Aves; order Passeriformes; family Timaliidae; genus Pomatostomus; species Pomatostomus ruficeps. The sequence continues at coordinate 124,498 of VYZT01034581.1, read as the reverse complement.
TTGAGAGCTGTATTTTTCACTTGGGAAATACGTTCTACTCTCTTAAATGGTGTTCAGTGGAACCCAAGTATGTCTACTGAGGTTTCAAGATTCCAGATTATTGATATCCTCATGCTGATTCACTTTTGTCTATCCTCACTCAGAAAAAGAGGTTTCTCTTTTTTAAAGGTATTTGGAATTGACCTTCTGGCATTAGAGACACTGACAATAACCCAGCTGACCTCAAGAGTTTGGCCAGCTGTGGTGCATTGACCTTGGCTGGATGCCAGATGCCCACCAAACTGCTCCGCCACTCTGTCTTCTCAGGTGGACATGGGAGAGAAAATCCGATGGAAAACAACGCTGTAGGTTGAGATGAGGCAGTTTACTCAAGAAAAAGTGAAAGATGGCATGTGCAGAAGCAAATACTGAGCATTTTTTATTCTCTACTTCTCACCAGCAAGCAGCGTCCATCCACATCCTGGGAAGCGGGGCTCCAGCGCACGGAGGGGTTGCTCTGGAAGGCAAATGTTGTAAATAACGAATGCTCCCTCACCCCCTCCTTCTCTTACCCTTCGTATCTGAGCTGACATCACATGGTATGGAATGTCCCGTTGGTCTGTTTGGGTCAGCTGGCCTGGTTGTGTCCCCTCCCAGGATCTCGCCCACTTCCACCCTACTGATGGGGGGAGAGTGTTGGAGGACGGTTCTGGTGCTGCGCCAGCACTGCTCAGCAGCAGCCAAAACTCCTTTCAAAGCACCAGTGTGAAGCACAGCACTGTGAGGGCTGCAGTGGGACAAAATGAGCACCATCTCAGCCAGACCCAAACACCAACCCAAGGAGTTAAGCCAGAGCGAGAAGCTTTGGAGTGGGTTTGGTTTCTGTTTGTCGAGCACAGTTGGAGAATGAGGGGCAGAGTATCAAAGCCATTCCTTCTTCTCTCATACTGTTGACAGATTTATCATTTTGAAAACTAAGACAAAATTTATGATAAACTTTCATAAAGTGAAAACAAAGTTTTTACACATCTGTAAACAGAAGCCAGAAGGAAAAGAAAGACAAAAGGTTTGACTTTAAACCCCCCCCCCACTCCAAATGTCTCATATTCACAGCCTCCAATAAAAACTAGTGCCTGAGACATGTTCAAAGAAGTTTGATTTAAAGGGAGGGAATAAAAAAGGTTTGATGAAGTTTGATTTAAAGGGATGGAATAAATGATACATGTCTGAAGATTGCCTTATAAATGATTAAGCAATGCTAAAAACTTCAACTCAGAAATCAAATTCATGGGCAAATTTGCTGGATGGCATATTCCATTTTTGAAATTTATGATGGAGATAGATATCTGTTATTTTAGAATTGATCTCCACCTCAGAATAAGATCTTTTCTTCTGACACCTGCTGGATTTTTTGTTGGCATACTCCAGTCTTTACTGTCAACTACTGACTTTTTATTTCTATAACGTCTACTCCAAAAAGGTGACATTTCTAAGCAAATCTTCACTGTCAGTTTCCATTTGCATGCTTTGCCAAAGCTGATATTTTTTTATCAGCACTTCCGCAGAGGTAAATGGATTTTTAGTGAGTCAGTGGTCCTTCATTTTCTGATTTTAAAGCATTATTGAGTAGGGAATGTAATACTTCAGTGGGAGAACTCTGTGAGAAGATGAACATCTCAAATTGCTGAATAAATACTGAAGTGTTTGTTTTTAAAATAAATGCTGGACAAGGTTGGAAAGTTTGGTTTAGTATTCAGAGGCACTGAAAAACTGTGACCTACTCCTTTTCATAGTAGCATGCTAACTAAAACTCTCGTTATGCTAAATGAATTGTTAGGCAGATGTCCTGTAACAAGTGGCCAGGTCAGGCTTAAGACTTACCAGGCATGCGAGACCTAATTAAACCACGAAGATCTGAAAAAACAGTAATTCCATTTAATTGTATTTTCAGTTTTAAAAGTCGTGGCCCCCCTTGAATTGAATCCCTGTCTCCTGTGGTCAGACTCCCTAGCGCTGTTGCCTGGCCTCAGCTTTTGGCTCCCTCTGTGGAGCAGGAATATTCCCTTTTTGCAGGATGCTGTTGGCCCTCAGGAGGTTCCTGTAGATGGAAGGGGATTGCTGAATTCCCAGAGGTAGATGGGGCCTGAAGCAGGTGCTGCCTGCAGGAAAAGAGGCAGCGTGAGAGCACTGTGTGCGTGGCTGAGGGCCGGGCTCTGCCCCTCGCAGCTGCAGGGAGGGGCTTTCTCCATCGCTGGCCGCAGATCTGGCGCATCCAGAGCGGACACGGGGATGCCCTGCAGCAGCTGGCGGGCGAGGGGAAGGGGTAACGAGCAATGGGCAGAGCCACAGCCTGACTTAGGCGAGGGGTAAAGGAGACGGGTTCAGTCCAAAAGGGCAAGGAGGAGGGAAGTCCTGGCAGTTTCTGAGAATGTGCAGAGCACTGCGGCAATGCTGCCAACAGGGGCACCAGGCGACCGCTCGCGGTTCAAGGGGCTGGCGGGTGCTTCGGGGGGTGGGAGGGCTGGCGAAGGTCCAGCAGGGTTTAACCCAATCCACCGGTGTTCCAGGCGCGCTGAGGAAGGAGAGACAAGCGGAGGGGCTTTCCCAGATGGTTTATTTGGGCACCAGGATCGTGCCAGGGAAGCGCTGGCACGGGGAGTTACAGTTACATAAACACCGACAGGAGGGGGCAGGGGAGGATACAAATATCCTATGGGGAAGGAGTGCAGGGTTTGAATTTGGTGGGCTTTGTATAGGATTGGGAAATACAGAGCCCTCCGGGGGCGGGGGAGAAACAGATACTGAGGCGGGGAAGGGGGAGATAGCAGAGCCTGACCATGAGAAAAACTGAAACCTGGCCAAGAGCACACCACAACAGGGCACTGCAGGGAGTATAATGCCTGTACTTAGCTATGCTCTTGTAAAACCATGATAAAGCACTTGAATTGTATCCTCATCTGGGGTGAATTACATTACAAGCGCTAACTTCAGAGGCATTTTTTTAATTCATCCCGGCTGAACAGTCAGCAGAGAAGGGTTGTGGATGAGAAAGATGCAAGTGCAAATTACCGCTATTTTTGTTTTACCATGACATGTATGTTGTATTTCCTTGTTAGATATATTGCAGTTTCTTATAACTGCTGATGATGGTTGTTTCTTATTTTAGCACAAGTAAAACATCTCTGCCTTTGAAAGACATGCAGCACAGCACTAATAAAATATCAGACGCAGTACAATAGCAAGCTCCTAAAAAGGAGATAAAACAGATTACATAAAACAGCATGTAGTAGGTTTTACAAATAAATAAATGGCTATACCTAAATTTTAAATGATGAGTCAAGAGCATGAATATTGAAAGATTGGAGCTGTATGGACCAAGGCTTATTCTGGAGACAGAGCAGGAAGGAACAAACTCAATATTACCCAGATGCCAGAGAGGAAAAGGATTATAAATGGAGATCCGATCACACAGTCCCAACAGCAATAAAATGGCAGCCCTTGATACCATATTAAAATCTTGGCTGGCATGCACAGGAAGAAGGGAAACCCACTCAGGTGTGTAAGGAAAGCATACTAGCAGATTCTAATCCAGCTCTGATCATGAGATGAGTCTAATTAGGGTCATTTGGGCTCTTTCCCTGGTTAATGTTAGACATGTAAACTTAAATACCCTGCAAAACAGTGACCCTGGGCACAAAGACGTTAGGAAAGGCAGACCTATACTGGATGCTTGTGGCCAACTGTGAATTATTAGCAAGTTCCAGAGAATGTCAGGGACTCCGGGAGAAGTAGCTGTAAAGTAGGCATCAAACCCAAGACCTGCGTGACCCTGGCTGTCAGGATCATTAGGATTCAGTCCTTTGCTACAGGTTAAAGGGATTAAAAAGGTAGAAGCGGCAGTACTGTTAAAGGAAATTGTTCAGTACGCAGTGGGGAAGCTAATTCTGTCCTTGCTCTCAACCAAGATAGAAAATAATTAAATAAAGGGAATGAATTTAAGGTGATATATCTTCTGTCAGGACTGCAGAGAGTTGGGATGACATGGTAAAATAGATCAGAAGAGGCAGAGATTTTCAGAACAGGACATAAAATTTAGAAATGTAATATGTATTTATTTGAGTGGTATCTGTATGTTTGCCTTCATTTTGCTGCTTTGAAAAGCCTAATCTCCAGTTTTAAAGAAATTTAGCAGCTGTAGACCCCTATACACCCCAACAAAAGAATATCATGGGATCTTGGAGAAATTCAAATAAAGCCTGCTGTTTCTCAGTCTAATGCTCTGAATGGCAATTTGAATTCTGCTGATAGGGCTGGCGCTTTTAGAGTTTGTTTTAGTCCTGATTTCTAGTTTTGCATCAAATATCCACCTGGCAGAATTACAGTCAACAAAGGAGAAGCTGCCTCTTCATTTCCATACTGTATTTGGCATATGGAGGTTTGGCTGTGTGCATTAAAGTGTTGTGGGTTTGGGCTTGCTGGTATCCCAGATCTGAACCACTGTCTCATTGCTCATGGTTGAATTAATGATGTGAATGTCTAAGAAGCCATCAGATTCATAAATCACTAGAAATGAGAGGGATAACTCATAAAAGTCTTTTCCTTTTGTTTAGCAATTTATCATTTTGCTTGCACATTAATAAACAGAGCTCCCCTGAGGTAAGCCATAGGAAGAAAGATTTTTCTTCCTAATTTTCCTCAATCACAGCCGGTAGATCATAAATGAAGAGAGCAGGCTTGTCACAGTGTGCTGGTGTCTCCCTCTACCCATCACTGATAACAAATAAATCCGCTGAGGTACCCCGGTGGATAATTATTTGTGTTTACATAACAGGCGCCAGGTTCCCGAGTCCGAGGCTGTCAGCCAGACCGAGCCGAAAGCGCACGTTGTCCATATCCCCCCTATCTGATCACAGCTTCGACCTTCAGACCATGATACGGACGTCTCCAAATTCCTTGGTCACAATTCTCAATAATTCTCGTAGCAGTTCCTCAGCCAGTGGTTCTTACGGCCACTTATCTGCAAGTGCAATAAGGTAAGAATTGCATTTTCTGCCTGGATTGTATTTATTCTCATTGATATGTCACACACACACGAATGTGAACGTTTACTCACATCTTCAGGTAACTTGTGGGGTGTTTTGGTGAATATGTGCATTTTGCAGTTTCTGTAATGTGTGTTCATCAGAGCTTAAATTAAAGTATGAAATATTTTTTTCTCGCTCAGAAAGGTAACCACAAGGGACATTTTTGGCCTGTTATGGTCCAGTGCAAGCAATATTTCACCTGACCTGCAGTAACAGTGTGTGTTTGTGTGTCCAGGAATCTGTTTTCAGAGAAGAAACTCTAGGATAGGTTTGTGACTTAAGTCACTCGGGTTCTTCTGGCCACAGATATGAGAGACAGTGAAATGTTCCTATAATTCCATTACAGTATCAGAAAGTAAAGAAGAGAAATACGGTACTGTTCAATTAAAATGCTTGGCTTGAACTTCTGGATATTCTTTTTTTTTTTTTAAGTGTTGAAAGATTAGACATTCTGTAGCTGAGTTTTCTTTTTTTTTCCTTTTTTTTTTTTTTTTTTTTTTTTTTTTTTTTTTTTTTTTTTTTTTTTTGTTTTGGACCAAGGAAGTACTGTCATCATCCAGTATCATGAGAAATGCTGTGATTTTCATTGGCTGCTTCACTTGTGGGTGCAAGAAACCAGTCAGAAATGGTTGTTCTGGAGGCAGCAGAGCAGAGTAGCAAATGAAGAGGTGGACAGAAGTTGTACAGAAAAGGGAAGCAAATGGAGCACAAGGAGAGGGAATAAAAGGAATCCTGTAAAAAGGAAAAGGGGAGTGGAAGAAAATTAAGATATGCAGCAGAAAAGAAACAGAGATGCAATTACAGAACATTCTTGTATTTGTGGCATGGCTCTATGCTAACTGAGAAAAGCTCCTTTGGTATCCTATAAAAAATCCCCTACCTCTCCAAAGTGTCAGAAAATGTTGGGTTTGCATTTATAATCCTCAAAGAGTGCTTCTGGGCCCTGGCTTTAACAAAGCAGCTTTCACCTTCTATTTGCAGTGAGGTAAAGGAGCAAGTTCCTACAGCAATTTCTTAAGATGGGACACCCATTTTAGGCAAGGCTCAAAAATACTACCAAGGTCATGGATTTGGCCCCCGTGTGGGCCATTCGATTAAAGAGTCTGATTTGATGAGCCTTGTGGGACCCTTCCAACTGAAAATATTCTGTGAAATCTCTGAAATGCCTCTCTGGCAAAAATGACACATTTACAGCTTCAAAAACAGGCCATGGGGATTTTCACTCTTGGAGAAAACGGGCCGTGCAACTGGTGTGTTAGAAACCACGAGCCTGACAAACTCTGAGAGCGACAGCACTGTAAATAAACGTATTAATGCACGTTCTGTGTTTTCCTTGTTAAGCGCTTTTAAATAGCCATCCTTTGTAGCTCTTGAATAGCTGTGTGGTATTTCACAGGTACAGTATCACAGCTGTGCAACACAAGTTCACAGTCCCAACCACGGTCCCAATTAGGAAGCTCTGTAACGAGGAATATGGTTTATATCAATGCTGGCAGCAGTTGGACCTCATCAGTCAGACACATGTGCTGTGTGGAGGTGTGCTGTCTGCACTGTCATTAGGATGGGATGGCCCTTCATAACTGAACCCCTTTCCCATAGCTCTGGTAACTTTGGTGAAGCAAATAGCCCATGGAAGTTGGTGTAGTCGCTACAGTGGAGTAAGTCTTCTCTCCTTTTACACTTCCGAAGCAAAGCTGGATTTAGATGAGCAGTTTTGTTGAAGGCAGTTGTGGAACTGGAGGGAGTTCTGGACAAAGAGTGAGTAAGGATGCTAGGGAGTCTTCACAGGGAGTCTTGTGAACTGGTGTCACTGCAGAAAGCAATGTTTGTGTGACTGAACTTATGGTTGACCAAAACTTCGAGTCCTTCCTGGTCATACTTCCCAAGAATGCATAATACAAAATTTCCCATGATTTTGAATTAAGATTTTTTTTTTCACTTTGATAAGAGTATGTCTATTCAGTCTGCAAAGCTGGGAATGTACACCTCCTTTCTTCTCAGGAAGGAAAGTGAGAGCTCTTCCTCCTGGTTTGCAACTCGCTTCTGTTGGTGCCCTTTAACTTCTCCCATGTGAACCTGTCTATAAAACAGTTAAACCAAAACAAACAGTGATGTAAGGTATTAAACCCAAATCACATTTCATTGCCTTAATAAATTCCGAGACTAAATAGCAACGGGAGTATCAGTAAAACCTAATTTATTATTCACTGTCTTGCAAATAATGCATTCAACACAAGAACTGTGGTATTGAGTAAAACCATAGGTTCATCCCATTTAATATCCTGTCAGCAGTAGTGATCAAAGTCTAGGAATAAACATTTCCTGGTGTAAAACCCCAGCTTCTGGAAGCTTGCAGGTTAACATCATAGGAGTTGCTGCAAGAAAATGGTACAATTCAGCAAGCCACTAGGTGGAATTGCAAGGCAGGGAGGATTTCTACTTTAGGTAGTGTCAGTAACATTAACTATACTTATCATTACACAATCCTACTTTTTGATGTTGTTCCCCATCACTTTTGACTTAGTCCAAATAGTTGACGCTTGGCAGCATTTCTCATGGTGAATACCTGTCTAATGCTGAATATTTCCAAAATGCATCAGCAAGGTTATTAATTTATCAAAGTGAAGTTAGGGAAGAAGAGATTTTTCTGTACAAACTAGAAGAGCTATTGCTTACCATTTCACTGAGAAGCTAAACTTTGCCAGGAATGTTGCCTGGATGATGGAGATGTGGTCTTTGCTGTCCTTGAGAAGTTGTCCCATTCAGCCAAGTGATAAGCCCTTAAGAGGTTTCTATGAGCGTGTGTTAAATAAACAAAGCACTCAGCATGTTCCAGTGCAGGGCCCACGGAGAGGAAGGAGGACTTTTCCCTGCAGCTGCAGCTCTGGTACCTCATTGGGACGCCTGTGGAGGCTCAGCTGTCTGTCCAGCCGTAACAGTTTTGTGGAACAGAAAACAGTCTTTAGAGGAGACCGCAGTCAGCCCAGAAACTGTGCAGGCTGAGCAAGTTGGCACGAAATGCCTTTATATAACACAACATAGACTTGCAGCAGAAGAGAGAAAAGGCTGCAGACTAAAGCACGCAGGAGCCGATCATTCGGAGAATGAAGGTACTGCCCCCTTGTGATTGTGCTCTGATACCGTCCTTAGCTTCAGGGCTGCACAGTGTTTGTAGGGCCCCTGTCTTCTTAAGTGCACAGCCTGAACATCCAGAACATCCTCTGTGAATCAGGGAGAGCAACAGGACACGACCTCACCTGTTCCAGGTACCTCTCAAAGAGGAGGGAGCCTCTCACCTGGTGGTTTGCTGCCTGGAGTTGTTTGCTGCCCTTGCAAACACAGTCCTAGACTGATGCTGGGCAAACTCAACTAGTCAGAAGTGACCACCAGGCTCACACAGTTTGTCTCCTGGAGTTCCAGCCTACCTACTCTTAATCCTGCAGAGGAGTCAAATTGCTCACAGCCATGACTTGAAGATGCTGACAGCTGTTTTGAGCATTTCATACGCTGTGTCATGTTAACTAACCCAGATCTTCATGCCTGAAATTGGGCAACCACGATGAGTGACCCTTTTTGCCTCCATCTTTCTTTGATTCATGTTCCTGTGTGAAATGAATCCTTCCCCTTCACCTCAGAGGGAGGTTGAAAGCATTAATGTTTTGTGAAGCATTTAGATTATACAGTGATGAGCACAGTGGAGAAGCTCAGGAGGGTGTCAGTAATTATTTATTCACTGATGGTTTAAATACAATGGAAGGCAGAAGGCCTATGGGCATTACTCTGGGCACAGAGAAGAACAATACCAGAGGGCCTCTCGCTGAAGGCCACTGTGTGTCTTGTGCACTGAATGAGTTATGAATCGTGCAGGGGGGACAAGGGGTGTGCTGTCACGTAACTAAAAGCTGGTGAGTCAGGACATGAAGATACGGGCAGGTTTAGTTCTGCTATGTTTGATTTCGTGGGTTCAGTGCTCTTTTACACCGATTTTTTCAAAGGTACTACTTGTGTTAAGGAAGTGTCTCCACGACCTCACTGGTCTTTGCATTGGCTAAAGAAAGAGGCATCCTTGGCTGAAAGATTGCATCTGTGCTTCACACGGCTTTTCAGCGCTGGATCCTCTGTATGAGCACTGGGGGATGTTGAGGATGAAATCAGGTGAAAAGAGACACATTTTGGTCTCTGTTTGTACAAAGCCAAGTGCAGAAGGGCTCTGGTCTTTGACATGGATGCTACTGCAGTTTGAATAATAAATACTCGTAGTTTAGCACAATCCAGAGAGAGCTCGTGGCGTGGCGGGTGCTTTGCCATTGTCAGCTGCCAGAGTGGTGCTGGATCCTGACTGCTGGCTGAGTGCTTGAAGAGGAGATGACACTCCTGCTGACAGCTAATAGTGGATCTCCTTTAGCACACCAGGTAGAGCTTCTACTTTGTGCATTTGAAAACACCTGGTTTAGGTCTCAGCTGGGAGAGATTATGCAGAAAGGAGATGTGTGAAATAGCATCAAATGAGGATAATCCTTCATTTGACATTTACTCATTTGGTTACCTGCCTCAGTCCTGCAGTGCAGCACCCCTGCTATTAATCTTTTGTCAAGACCTACTTAATGTTATATCTGCTACCTGTGACAATTATTAGACTTTGCACTTCAGTAGCACTTCTTTTTGAGAGACAGCATGGTCTAGAGTGAGTGTAGAGGGGGTAATCACTTCCCATGATATTAAGAGTACTGATTCAAAACCTTTGCAAAAGATTAGCTGGTCTTTAATAAACACAGGAGGTTGGGACTTCATGTTCTGTAAGATTTGAAATTCAGAACCTCTTGTCCCTTCGCAACGCTGTGATACCAAAATTACAAAATCAGTTTTCAGAAAATGAGCTGAATTCCCTGTCAGATCCAAGTCAGCAGTTCCACCTACTGTGAGAGATTTTCTTTGGGTCTAGGCAGATATAACTGTCAATATAACTTAGCCATCTCATAACCTGTGAAAATTCAGTTTCATGTGAGCTCAAGAGCCCTTTGGGATCTCCTTGAAGGTTTGAAAGAAACTGAGAAAGCACAGCAGCACTATTTCTTTCCCCCCGTGCACTGCCCTGCTTCCCTGATAGTATCAGAACAAGAAGGAGCAATTAACATCGTGTGGTTAATTACAGCCAGACCCCGGCTGCTCTGGCTCCTGTCACTTTGCTCTGGGCTGATCTGAAGCATCAGGGAATGGCGGCAAGGATACTTTCAGGAAGAGCACTGAAAGGGATAGCCAGGTTTGTAGGGTGAGCTCAGACAGCAGTGGATTAACATCAGTGAGGAAGACAAGAGTTGTGTTTCTGCAAGCAGGTATTGGATTCTCAAAGATTTCCTCATCTCGTACAAGCTCCTTGTATAGAATGCTTGCTGTGTAATGAGTCCGTGCCCTCCTCCCTGAACTGCGTTGAATCTAGAGACAGGTGACTGGGTATTCATTTCTCCAGTTTTCCTGTGTAAACACTAAGAGAAAATCAAGAGAAAAATAAAATTTGAGTTAAGATATCGAAACAAAGTATAAAGTTATCCGAGAGAAAAGTGAAAGTGTCTTGAGCAGAGAGCCCAACAGTCTAATTATACACTTTAGAAAAAAAAAGGAGAGAGTATCCTTTTATCAGGTTTAAATTATCCAGTTTTTGAATTTAACAGAATGTCTCGTAGTTATAAGACAGGCAGCCCTCATGTTCTCAATCCTCCTTCTTTATTCAATATTTTATATATTCTTATTATGTCTCCTTTTATTCATCTCCTTTCTGGTGTTGTTTTCAGTGTGCTCTTTAGAGTTCTTGCATTGTCTCTTCTGCTGATATTGTCTGAGTCTCTACTACATGCCATAATATTCCAGGGGAGGACCAGAAATGTAAATGCACCGTGATTTTCTGTGGTTTTTCCCCAGCCAGTTGTTTTAACATGTTTTTGCCATAGCTCCGTGTTGATCAAATTTTCATTCCTTCATTGAATTCTGCATTGAGACAAGCAAGCGCTTCTTGTCATTTGTCTCAGTTAATTTAGAAGCAGTGTATGAGTGGCTCTGACTCCCTTTCAGTACTGATATGCATCTCGCTATCGGTATTGCTCATTCATCTAGCACACTGGGCCCCAAAGATAACCACTTAGCTTTCACCATGCTGCTCGAAATAATTTTGTCACATATGCAGATATCATTTTTTTCATTTTTCAACTCCATGCCCAGATTGCTGACAATGGCACTGTGAAACAGAAGACCCCATCTAAGAATATTTATCTAACCTTTACTTAAATCCAGCTGCTCAATTTTTACCTTTCATTTGTGTTTCAGACTGTAAGTTTTAAGTCTGTGTATTTCTGTAATTATAGCTGTGTAAAAGGACACAATCAAATGCTGGTTAATGAAATTAAAGAGGACATGTTTCGAGTAGCACAGGTAGAACAAAATACATTCGCAACAGTGTTTTGCAAGAAGTTCATTATGACAGGATGTGCAGGATAAAGAGTTTGTTACTTATGTCAGCATTATAGGTGTTGTGTTGTTTTATTATCACTCCTTTTGGGATCTGCCTAAGTTAGATGCAAAGCTGACTTTGACTGAAAGCCTTCCTTGCATTAAAAGCTGTCTAATTAATTGCATGCAATATGTGGTAAATGAAGGCTTTGTTTCAGTTCAGACCGAGTCAAATTCAGTCCAAGTGTCACCCCAAGGAAACAGGTTTTCCTATAACTAGACCCTCCCATATGTGCAATAAAGGGCTTTATTCTGCATGCTCTTGCACTGTGGTTCATCTAAAGAAGGGAATATAATGCTCCATCCTGCCATAATCGCTTCATTTCATAGCTGCTTTCAAGAAGTGTGAATGCCAGAGAAGCGCCACAAAGCGAATAAAAGTGCAACTCATCAGTATTACAGAAAGTTGCATTTCTATCAGGCTCTGTGCAGATATAACCATGCAGCTGCTCTCCTGCAGGAAGCTCCTGCAGGTTATGGGAGGGTGACATCAGGGAGATTGTTTTGGAGGTCACCTACATCTCGCATGAGGAAGTGGTGGACGTTTCTCACCAGAAACACACACGAATGGCAAGATTTCTGCCTTTGCAAAGTGTAAAATCCAAGAAGCTGAGCAACACAAGGAATGCAGGCACACATTGCATGCACATTTACATGTACAAATGTACCTATATAGAAGTATGATTATGTATATATGCCTGTAAATGCCACAGATCTTGTCATTACAAGTCCATTTGAAGCAACTTGCTCCTGACTGGTTCTGTGTTCCTCAAAGAGTTTAAAGTCGTGGAAAACCAAGAGCACTGTTGGTTCTAGGAAAGTTCTCAGGCTGAGACAAGCGTGCTGGAATTTAGCACTTCATTACTTCATTTTCAGACCCTAAAAGCAAGTATTAATTAGCGCTGTGAAGGTAATAAATGATACCGGTTTTAGAAGCCCAAAAGTGCTTAGGCATGAATTTAATTCAAAATGATGTTTGCTAGAAGTGGCATGAGCTTGCAGGGAGGAAGCACAGATAAATTATGCAAGGTACCATTAACACAAAGTCCAGTTAGGATACCAAGGATTCCTTCACAGGAATAATCCAGTGAGAAGGACAAAGCTGACAGTGCTGTCTGAGCACCTAAGGTTAATCAGTGTGGCCCTGTTGCTTTCAGTGAGACGATGCGGTTTTACTCTGGCATATGGCAACGTATTCATGAAGAAAAATTTCTCCTAGCCTAGCAGATAAAGCAGAATAGCTAACAAGGTAAGCTGAAGAGAAAGTACAAACCACAGACTCTGTTAATTTTAAACTGGTAATAGAAAAGCATAAAAATGAAAAAGAGGCAATGATGTGTGTGAATTAAATACGATTGTGCAGTGATGACTATGATCTGATGAAAACTGGAAAACTTAGTACAATAATCTACTTTATTAGATGCAGGATAAGTATTTTTACAAATTCGTTTAGATGGCTTGTCTCCAAGTTAGTGATTTTTAATGCAACATGTCAACGTTACAAATGCAGAGGGATATTTGTGAAACCTAGTCATTTTTGAAATCTTTTTTCAAAGGATTTCAAGTTGCATACCTGCATTTAAGATCACAGTATGTCTGATTTCATAGTCAAAGTTTGATATTGTTTTCCCTTGTACTTGAGTTACAAGCCATAAAAACTACTGACGACTTGCCTGCATTGCCTACTCAAAGCTCAGCGTTGTCAGTTAAAAAATTCAGGGAGAGGAGCAGAATTTAAAGCACAATTTTTTATTACTAAAAATATTACATTTATTGTGGGTAAATTTCCAAACAGGAGTGGATTTTAAAGTCTCTCTTCCTGTAATGCCATTTGGTTTTTGGTTTGTGTCCGAGATGCTTGTAACAGTAATAGTTTCACAAATCTCTTCAGGGCTGCAAGGTTGCCAAGTGCTTTGTCACTCCTGTGTCCTGAGCAATTTGTCAACATTCACTCTTGCAGGTTGATTCCATGAGGAGAAGCAGAGAACAGAGTTGGAAAGTTTTTTTTACTCCCTCCTGTATGTTTACAAGGCATGTGCACAATTCCTGTATCTGCCAACTTAAGAGTTACTAGGGTGCTTTCCTGAACAGTAGCTGTGTCCATTTGTAAAACAGTAAAGGTGCTTGTTTGCCTCTTAACAACTTCCATAAACAATTTATAAGAACTTTGAAAATCAAAATGAAAAACTAAAGGTGAAATCCTGGCCTGGTCTAAGTAAAGGATAAAAACATCATTGAATTCGATGAGTCCAGATATCCTTCCAACATCAGTAGTTTTCTACTAACCCCAGGTTTTTGGTTTCCCTTGTCCACAGGGTTCATGCAGCCCTTTAAGGGACAGTGAGACAGAGTGGTGACATCTGTACCTACCTTGAGCATGAGCTCAGTGTTGTCCTAGTACGTGATGATCGGCTTTTTGGAACATGGAGCCAGTCCACCTGCAAATTACTCAGTCCTGTCTTAAACTGGGGTCCTTTTTGGAGGGATTTGTATCATTTGATCTGTCCTGTGTAAGTCCCTATTGGAAAGAACAAATGATGGAGGCTCTAGAGCAAACAGGGAGTGCCAGGGCTTTTCCAAAGTCAGGAAGGGCCTGAGTGTCCCCTGGCAGTGCTGGTTGCACCCTGCCTCATGGAGCTGATGGGACTGTGAATGCACCACCCAGACATCAAAGACCCTTCAGAGGCCAAAGGGCCTGGAGCCCTCTCCTGCCACATGATCCAGATGGAAACAGCGTGTCTCACTACGCCCCACGTCCCTGTTCAGTGACCTGTTCTGCATTGTTTTATTTCAAAAGATGTTGGGCAGCTGGGGTACTACAAGGGCTAGCAAAGGAAAGGACTGGCAAAGAAAAGGACCGGAAGTCTGAAAAACTGTATGGATGAGTTGAAATAGACTTCACGTGTTTTTTTCCAGCCTGGACAGGAAGAGCATATAGAAATAATCTGAAATATTTAAAAAAGAAAAGAGAAGAAGAGTCTGGGAAGGCAGATAATGAGCGCTGCATAGAATAACAAAGTGCTGGGTCTTCAATTGACAAAAGAAAGATTTAAGATAGAGGATAGGAAGGTAACTTTTAATATGGTAAATATAATGTGGTTCTATATGAATAAATAAAGATACCCCAGAGAAACCAATTTATCCTTCTGAAATTTAAAAATAAAAAAAATTAAAAACATCAGAAATATCCCAGTGGGTCAAACTAGAGGTGTTACTCTGGTTAGGGTCTCTGGTGGTGCAAACAAGGGGATGCTGTTTAAGAAGCACATCAATGCCCTGGCTTTCTCACTTTTGTTCTCTGAATACTGTCCCAGCACCAAAGTGTACACTCCTGCTTGTTCCCTTTAGTATTTCTTTATGGCCCTGTTGTCTTTGATTTGTCTAGTCACATCTGAACCTGCTGGCTGTGTCTGCAGCTATTCCAAAAGTCCCCAAATGACTTTTTTTTTTACCCTCTTTCAAGTTGTTGCCCTATGTCTTTCATTAACTGCTGCCTCATTTGCATGCTTGGGAAGCTCTTGTCCTAAAACCTTGCAAAGCAGAACCAGAAAGGGAAAAGCACTCGGATGCTTTTGCAAGGCTTCCATGCATCAGACCTTGCAGAACTTTGTCTTTTGTAATAAAAAGAGGGTACCTTTGGAGTTTTTGGGAAGAAATGAAAATTACTGTGATATAATGAAACAATCTTTGCAGTATTCACAAAATTGGAATTGCCTCCTTAGGCACACCTATGCAATGTATAGGAAAGAAGGATTTTTTCCTGACTTTAATTCACAGATGTTTTGTGGTAAATTCCGCAGCTGTGACCAGAAACTGGATGACCTTGTTAGCAGGACAGCCACAAAGTAGCCACAAAGTTTGGTTTTGATTATAAAGTCTGTTTTTCTTCTTCTTGAAGTCTGTTCTTTAAAATTTGATGTGCTCATGTAATTGCAATGTAGTTCACTGCCCTGCTTTACCTCCAGTGAAGGGAGTTTGAGACTTTGCAGATGAGGAGAAGAGAAAGAGAGAGAGGCAGACTGACAGACAGACATAGAAGCCACAGTATGATAAAATAAATGATATCACTGATGGGCTTTTCTGTCGGTGTCTATGAGTTATTGAATGCTTCAGCAGAAATATTACATGTTTCTTCGAACCCTTATTCCTCATAAAACTCAACAACTAAAAAGATAACTGGCATGTAATTTTTAGTGGCCATGCATGCTTTCATCTTCTTTTCCTTTTCTACTTCGTTTAAAAGAAAAGTCTGTAACAGAAATACCAACGAAATTCCCTCCAGTGGTGTAAATTTTCATTTCTCAGTAGGTAGAGGGAAGGAAAAGATTCATAGTTCATTTACATTTCTGTGAATCCAAGATTTTTTGGAAGTGACTGGTGTTTTGGAAAACATGAACAATTGGGGCAGGAATCTTGCGTTCTTCTGACATCTGGATTTTGGAAGTCTTGAGCTCTCCTTGTCTGAAATGCAGCCTCTTGAAACTGTGTTAAAAGAAATTTTACTCAAAACGAGGCCTCTGGAACTGCTAATTGCTTTTGAAAAACCTGCTTGTTGGTTTTAGTGCTTCCGGATCCTCAAAATTGTTACTTTAAGGTTTTGTTATCGCTTTTGGGCGTGAAATGTGAATGTGAGCACATTTCTAAGCAGACATGGTTGGAGCAACTGGACAAGGCCAGCTGGTGCCACTGTCCAGCCTTCAGGCTGATGCTGGCCGCTGGGCTAGGGAGCAGCGTGAGCTTGGTAGGGCCAGCAGGAGGACACACAGCTGCTGATCCAGGCTCTGGGCTCAGGAGATTCCCCGTCCATCCTGTATTCAAGAGTTGCTGAACAAATCACAGTAGAAAACTTTGGGAAGGAGGGCAGGAATCCAGGCCTTCCCTTCCCAACAGAGCACACCATGCCAACAATGTCGAGAGCTTTGATTTATTTTTCTTCTTTTTGCCCCTCAACATTAACTTTATTGTCTGGTTTCTGAAAGGCAGAGAAAGACCTACCACCTTCTGTTCTCTGCAGAACCTTCTGATGTGTTCAAATCAGAAAAATCCTCCAGGCTGCCCAGTGACAGCGTCTTGCATGCGAGTGACATAAAGCCCAGCCAGGTCACCTTGCCTTATGAGGAGCTCTCCAGAAACAGCTGGAGAGGAATTGTTATTTGAAGGCGGCTCTCTGAGCTATTTAAGAAGTCCCCCGATGGCTGAACCATTGTCTCTGTTTCTGAGTTACTCCCCTTGGCTGTGCTGGCTTTTCCTCCGCTCCCTCGCAATCACCTTTGCATTTCTTTTGGAGGTGTTTGAAGTTTGGAGGTAGAGGGAATGAAGTGCAGGTATGGAAAATCCTAGTCCCTTAGAATCCTTGCTGATGAGCACAGAGTAGCAGAAAGATACTAAAGAAAAAAGGATTCCTCCTTCCCCTAACACATCTGTCCAGCTGTGTCTTAATGCATCTGCTGCTGATGTCACTTTTTTCCAGTAAGAACCTCTATCTGATGTCTGTCTCCTCTCTTGTGCTCTACAATTTTGTCAATGCCTGGCTTAGCATCCTCGAATTTCTGGATACTGCTTGTAGAGTGTTAAGACAGATGTGGATAACGAGGATATCTCAGTGAGGTAAAATCATTCCTTTTGGTGGAGGCCATTTTAGTTCATATAGGGAGGGGAAGAGCAAGTGTACTTAATGTTTAAGCACTGCACTGCTTGAGTCATGCAACTGGTTTTTTACCAAAGAAAGAACATTACCAAAGCTTTGAACCCGGACTTGAAAAGCCAGGTATTGTTGTGCATGGTCAGATGGAAAGAAAAGTCCAAAAACCCCCAAAACCCAACCTGTATTTCCAAGGTTGCTGTGAGCTTGGAACTGCCAGTGAAATCAATCCACTTTTTATTTTTTTTTTCCTTTTAAACCGGCTCATCTGAAGGGTGAGAGTGTCCTAGGCTTTAACCACTCACAGTGAAATAAAAGACCTTGTCCAGACTGTTTGTGTGTCGTGTTTGTTGATCTTGGTGAATTTGGCAGCGTCTTCAGGATGGTGCCGTCTGGTGTTGGAAGCGTGTGAGGTGAACTCGTGGTGTGTGTGTCAAAGCAAAAAGCACCCGGGTATAGCAAGGAGGCTTTTTTCCCAGCCTCATGTATGGCGGTGTAATTGTGTGTTTTTTAATGAACAGACCCGAGGAGTTACACTTAGTAATGTTTGTTCACTAAAAAGGAAAAGGGGTGTTAAATCATTATGTTCTTTGATGAATGGCTTGTACACTGAAGAATAAATTGAACAAACTGGCATAGAGCTCAGTGAACATGAAATCAGCTATTAGAAGAAAGCTTGTGAACAAATTCTGAGCCTGATATGCATCTTTTGATTAATGTCCTATTAATCATCCATAGTGGCTACCTTGGCTAAGTCGTGCTGTAATCATTCATGGTTGCTTACAGGAACACTAGCAGGGACTATAGAGCTTCAATAACTGAATATTATTACTGATTTCTCCCTAACTCTTGCTGTGAACAATTACTGTTTTCACTACATTTCTGTCTCCCTTTATTAGAAAGAATACAATGCAGAATGAAAAGAGAGTTCCTCAAAGACCAGTAAAATTCTCCCAGGGTATTTTTAATGATATTCTGTCCTAAATGGGCAAACTATTGTAATGCAGAGTTCTCACCAGGAATAACGGTAATGTAATCAATTGAAGCTATCTTTTTAGGGATTGTAGTCAAACAGACAAAATGTATAGTCATATTAATGAACACAGAATTTCTGTAGAATTATTACTTGAAACGATTGAAATCATTTTGGCTTTTTGTATCATAGTATTTTCAGTTAATGCCCTCAACAGCAACAGCAATTAAGACTCCAGACTGTTAATTTGGATAAATTTGACATTAGAAGAAGCCTTGATTCTTGGAATGTATAATGCTCACACCCCTCTCGTTTAAGACCAAATGTTTAAAAATTCCTATGGCTCTTTTGAACTCTGGTAGTTCAGTGTATTTTTTTTTAATCAATGAATTTTTTTTTCCTTTATGATTGGAAGTTATTGGCAAATATTTACAGGAGGATTTCTTATTCCTGTGTGTGAAGATTTAGTTCCACACCATTTATTTCTCAAGAGTGGCACACAAAGAATGCTCTTGCACTACCCACAAAACAGGTCCTTAGATGACAGTGTCATTTCCTCCTAAGTCACTGTGGTCTGGGAAATACGGTGAAGTAATGAAGTGATGACAGGTATTAACATGCATAATGGGCTTTAATAGACATTTAATGTTGTTTAACTGCAAGAAGGAGAAGTGCTTTCCCATTGGAATATTTCTACATTGGAAGTCATTGATCACCAATTTCAGAGGGGAAAGGTTAATCCATCAGTTTCTGTAACCAAACGGCACTGATGGAAATTCTTTAGGTGACAGTCTGGATGAACGGAGCTTTCCATCTTTGCAAACAAATGAGTGATATGACAAGCATGGTGTTCAGAACACATTTAACCAATTGATTTTCTCTCCTCTTGTAATAAGATCTAGAGACATATGAAAGAGCGTGGCATGAGCCAAGATTAAAGGAACTGCTTCTTACACGCGAACATAGGGGAACTGCATTATCAATAAAAGTACTATAAAGCATGGAGGCACCCATTCTTTTTCTTTATATAAAGTTTGTTATTGCAATAAATAGCTGTTATTGAACTGCCTGCCTTTTATTTCAGTTTTTCCTGAATTTTATTTCGGTCAGCTTTCCGTGGTTTCCTGGTGGAGGTTAGGAAAAAATGTTGCATTTTGTTATGGTGTCGTTTTTGTACTCACTAGTAAATCCAGGGCAACTCTGGATTTAAAATCAGGATTTATCATCCTTTGGGGCATGATGAAGGATATGAGGGGGAGGGGGAAATCTGGCTTCAAGTAGTTTAAAGATATCAAATTTATTTTTCGGGTTTAATCTGTGTGGTTCCTTACTGTAATGATCCTCATCTTTTTCCTCCCTCTTCCCTCCTTTTTCTCCCGAATTCAGCCCTGCTCTGAGTTTCACATACCCTCCTACACCAGTATCCCTCCAGCAAATGCATCAGCAAATTTTAAGTCGTCAGCAAACCCTAGGTTCAGCCTTTGGACACAGCCCTCCACTCATCCATCCTGCTCCAACTTTTCCTACCCAGAGACCTATCCCCGGCATCCCCAGTGTCCTGAACCCTGTCCAGGTCAGCTCTGGACCTTCTGAGTCCACACAGGTGAGAGGCAACAAAAGAAACTTTTACACACCATTAATTTAAAAATTAAATAAATGGCATTGTCTCGATGGCAAATTAATCACCACTGTCACTGAGAGACCCTTTGATAACAGTTTTCTTGTAGCTGTGGCGTTTGCAGTCACTTTGCTGTGAATCACGGGAGTGTTGGTGCAGTTTCTGATTTGTAGTGTGCTCTTTAGTCCTCATAAATATTCCAGAGGGCTGCAGCAGCTTCTCATTCCAAATTGCCTCTGCTCGATCTTACACAGGAACTTGGTAGAGGTGGGGAGTAAGAAAAGGGGCAAAGCTCATCAAAACACCAATGTTTGAAGGATTAGCCTCTTCACCTTCAAATCAGGCTGCCCAGAGGATACACAGGCTCATATCCTGTCCTCCTTGTACAGCTGTGAGCAACTTGAAGAGAATAATTCTGTGAGCAAGAGGGTGACTCAAGATGGTGAAGAGGTTTGAAGGTTTTTTCCTCTAATTTGTGCAAAATTGGACTTACTGAGTTTGAATTAATCATATGAGTAAGGTGTATCCTCAAAGCTGGGGATGAGCAGCCGTGAATCAGGCCCCTAATTGCAGAGTCTATCATGGTTTGTGATTTACCTGTTATTAACCAGTGCTGTTTGTTTCTAGATGACCTGGGATAGGTTATTTATCAGTCTGGAAGCTGTTTATCTCCTGGCTAGCTTTTACAAATGTAGAGGAAGAACATACTGCTGTAGAAAACATTGATTTTTTGTGGGGTCCCTGCAAGTTCAGATATCTCTAAAAGATCTCTGGATTCCTACAAGATCCATTTGCAGGCGTAGATAATGGTGTTCAGTCGAGCACAACAAGAGAAAAACGAGATTCTGGCCTTTTTATGTCAGCTATTTTGCTATTAACTTGTGAGAATCCAGGACTTCATTTAGGATTTTTTTGGCTGAGTCCCACGCTAGTGTTCAGTTTTTCTTCCTATCCACCCATTATAATGGGAAACATAACAAAGGAGCTGAGATCTTGTGCACAGATATTAAATGCAAAACCTTTCCTTCGAGTGTGAAAAAATAAATGTTTCTCTGGTGTTTATTTGAGCATGCAGTGACTTTGCTTTTCAAAATTGCCTTTCCAAAGTTGTCATTATGTGGGAAATCAAGTTCTTCCTACCTCTCAGTGCTCTGACAAAACCAGCATTGGTTTCTAGCAGGCAATTACATCAAATGCTCCCCTTCCCACTCGCTCCCTGCTCCGCTACAAGGTTGAGCAACGCAGCTCTTCCATGAGTTTATGTTATGTAATTGAAGAACAATGTAATTGCATATCCAATATAATTAACAATGCAGCTTCCCCATACAAAGTTGCTGAGCAGACGCTGCATATTTTTGTTTGGAGCCACATATTTATCACGGTCTAATTTTGTCTTCTTCTGGGGGAAAAAAAAAACAACCCCACCTGCCTGCAGCAGAATAAACCCACGAGCGAATCTGCGGTGAGCAGCACGGGAGATCCCATGCACAACAAGCGCTCCAAGATAAAGCCCGACGAGGACCTGCCCAGCCCGGGAGCAGGAAGCATGCAGGTATGGCAGCCAGGGTCCTCTCGCTGCTGCGGGGAGGAGAATGAGCTTGCCTGGGACACCGGTGCTCTCAGGCTCCTGCGCTCTGTGCCCTGCACGCGCGGGCAGCCGGGGTTAAACGGGAGCGGCTCCTGGAGACAGGGACAGCGACAGGATGAGGGCAGAGAGGAAGGAGGCGGATGGAGAGGCACCTCGGACCAGGCAAAGCCTCTGCCACGGGAAAGTGAACAAGAGATGTTCAGGTCTTTATTAAGGACGTGTTTTCTGTTCAGTAAAAATACTTCAGGCCACCGTGACTTGTGCTGGGTCTTGGCACTGCACTGCACTGAGTGCCAGCGCCTCGCTTGCTGTACTTTCTATACCAGTTAAGTTTTACTAGAGTGACTCTTGATTTACAGTGACTCAGGGGAGATGAGAATCAGAACCTCAGTCTTGTGAGTGAATCCATGAAAACAAAGCAGAGGTCTGCCTAAATCCTTCAGCAGGTTTGAAATGAAAAAATAGCAGGAGTGCATAATCGGAACCAAATGTTTACACTGACATCTGACTTTTACCTTCAGCCAATAACAAGCTGGGGAGAGTGAGGCACCCTGATGGATTGGAGGTGGGAAATCTAACCCCAAAATTAAATACTTTCTTCCCCTGCTCACCCCTTTCATGCACATGTTATGGGCAAGAACAGACTAACAAATAGCTAAAAAATTTCCAGTCTGCTCTTGGAAAGGTTTTAGCATGCAAACCTGTTACTATTTTAACAATGGAAACACACTGGATTGCTGGTCATCCAATTTGTGTCCAACCCTAGTACTACAATCAAATTCCAATTAATTCAACTAGATTGAATAGTGCCTTTCACATTAGTGGTGCCACTGAATCATGAAAGCCAGGTGCACAAATAACAAACTGCTTAAATAAAGTGTGAGGGAAGCCAAGCCATTATGATTTATTTTTAATTGAAATATAAAGGGAATTTTTTTTAGACTTTCTCTGCATTGAGTACTTCTGGGAACAAAAAAATTTATTTTACATGTGTAGATTGCAAATGGCTTCTGGCTTGTCAAGCCTGTTTTGGGCTTCTGTATTTTGTAGAATGGAGTAGCATAGTGAAGTGAGAGTAAAATAATCCTCCCTCGCCCACCTCCTCCACACACACCCCCATCATCTTTCTTTTAAAGCTGAAGTAATTCACTTTTCTTCCTCCTCAGTTTCAGAATTTCCTCTCTCTTCTGCTCACCCCCTTTTTTTTTTCCTCTCTCCAGGAACAGCCAGAAGGAATGACCCTGGTAAAAGAGGAAGGGGACAAAGATGAAAGCAAACAGGAGCCTGAAGTGGTCTATGAGACAAACTGCCACTGGGAAGGCTGTTCCCGGGAGTTTGACACGCAGGAGCAGCTAGTGCATGTAAGTTAATGGTATTCAGGAACTGGGTTTGAAAACTACGCGACCTTTTCCATGGGGGTCAGGTTCTCTGACCCTGTGCTGAGTCAAGTTTCTCAGCTAACAGAGCTGCTGGAGAGGGGTTTATGAGTTTCTGAGAAGAAAGAAAACTCGAAGCCACAGTGCTTGACCTGTTCAGTCAGCTAAAGCTTAGTGTAAAATTCAATAAAGTCTTCAACAGAGATTGTAATGGCTCTGATCCTGTAAGCCAGCAAACGCTATTTTGAGTTAGAGACTTTGATAGTTATTGAGTAATAGTAAGCTGGACATGAATGATTATTAACCTTTAGCCAAGTTTGATTTTTTTCTCCCCAAAGGGGCTGTAACAGTAGAAATGGGTGAGGGTAATTTTTTCCCTTCCCTAAGGGAGCTTTTGCTATCAATTTACTGTTGTGTGTAAACTGAAAGGGATTATTTGGCTAAATACACGGGGACTGAGTTACTTCAGTCGTTTTAGCAGAAGCAAACTGTATAATCTTTTCTGTGCTACACCAAATATTAATTTTATCTCCCTTGTTTTTTATTCCTCTCTGCTGCCTCTCCAAAATAAACAATTTGTACTGGTTTTTAGTATTGTAAGCTAGAAAATGAGCTATCGAAATCCAGAATACAACCTGACAGGTACAGTCCCCCCATAATTCTAACCTCCTTAACTAGCAGCACCTCTCGTATTTACTGGCATCATAGAACATATTGAATACTCTGAAAAAAAAAAATTAATTCCTGGTGCAGAACAGAGAGGAACATCTTCAGCAAATGAGCAGTGTGGCAGAATTGTATTGAGTTTAGAAAACTGTTTAATACTTTACTGGAGATCATGCAAAATCTATTGCAAAATGGGGCTAGTACTACTGAAATAGCTGGTTGAAAAATCTACTTTTTCATCCAAAATAAATAAAAGCAAACCCACCATATGTTTCCAAACACTGTGCAAAGTGGTAAACTGGTCCTGCAAAGCTGACTTTAGTAAAGCATCGTCAGCTCTCACTTGCTGGAGTGGGAGAACCTCTTGGTGTTGCAGTTATTCACCAAGATGTGTTTTCAGATTCTTGTTATTATTAGGTAGTAGCAGCGGCAGTAATGACAATAATGATAAATGAAAGACTATCAAAAATTAAAATTATGTCCAAAATGTGACATTTTTCCAAGAATTCTTTGGAGACACTTTGCACACGTAATTCCCTAGCATTTTAACAGGCCAGAATAAAACTTGAGGAGAAGCTGTTTGGTGTCACTATACCTTTTTTGGGAAGAAATGCCATACAAATGGCTACTGCAAATGATTTGACACTTTGAAATTAAATGATCAGATGTTGGTCTTTGAATTGATTCTGTGCAAACAGACCAGTTGGCATCATCTGGGCCTCTGCATAGGCACAGTCTTTATATCTGCTAGTAATTGTAAGGCTGAAGTTTTATGATGCCTCGAAAACCTTTCAGTATTCAGAAATTATCCCAGTGATGATGATAAATAATACACACCAATATATATGAAATAAAAGAAATTCAGAATATAGGTACCCGTGGCAATGAAAAAAAGAAAAAGGATTTTTTGATGTTTCAGATGTCAAATTTAATGGAAATCCAGTGAGCATGTTGGCTAATAGCTCATGTTTTGTATTTTAAGGTGAAATAAATTGACAGTGTGGTAGTTTAGCTGTTCTGGAGCTTTTTAAAGTAATTTGTTGATTTTGGTTGTATTTTTATAGCAAATCTGCCTGCA
This sequence comes from Pomatostomus ruficeps, assembly GCA_013400735.1. Classification (NCBI taxonomy): domain Eukaryota; kingdom Metazoa; phylum Chordata; class Aves; order Passeriformes; family Timaliidae; genus Pomatostomus; species Pomatostomus ruficeps. The sequence continues at coordinate 99,994 of VYZT01034581.1, read as the reverse complement.
CTGTAATGGTCAACAGCAAGACTGAAAAAAGGGAATTTCTTATGATTCTGAGCAATGGCAAAATCTGAAATGGGTTTCTCTAGACACAGAAAAGGAATGTAAAAAGTTTTTCTATGACACAGGACTGTTTTTTGGCAGGGCTCAGGATTCAGGTATGTTATGATGGTGGTTAGGATTACAAGGTACAAGACTTGAGTCCATACCCTGAAGACAATAAATTCATCATGGCAGCCATCACCTTTAAGTAGCACAAATCATGCTGTAAGAGTCAGCGGGGTTCAGTGATGGGGCCATGGTTTGTGATTTCTTTTGCTGCTCCGGCAGAGCCCTGCTGTGGGGACAAGTTATTTCTGCACAGAATTGCAGAGGGCTTTAGACATCTAACCCTGTTTGAAAGCCTGGCCGTTCACCCTGCTCTGCCTTTTGCACATTTTTTCTGCCCTTGATTGCCACAGCCCTCTGATGTACTTCTGCAGCAACAGGGGAAATGAAGGCAGGTCTCAGTGGGGCTTCACGGGAGGGCAATCCTGGTTCTGCTTGGGTGTGTCACTCTGGCAGAAAATGTTCCATCCCTGTGCGTCAGGTCCTTGAAAATCCCACTTGAAAAAATGGTTGTGGCTCATGCATGCCTCCTATCCCAATACCGGTGGGTAAATCCAAGTGGATACAAATTGCTGTGCTTCAGTTGGTGTCAGTACAGTCACAGTTTGAGTTGCTGCCTTGGCACGTACACGTGTGTGTGCCTGAAGCGGGCACGGGCACGCTGTGTGTCTCAGGGCACACGCTCAGCTCAGCAGCGCTGACGCCGTGGGAGCAGCCAGATGCCGCGATGCCACGAGTAGGGGTACCGGGCTTCTGCCCACGGTTCCAGGGGCTGCCAGGCTGCTTCAGGGGGCGGGAGGGCTGGTGAAGGTCCAGCAGGGTTTCACCCAACCCACCGGTGTTCCAGGCGCGCTGAGGAAGGAGAGACAAGCGGAGGGGCTTCCCAGATGGTTTATTTGGGCACTAGGATCACATCAGGGAAGCGCTGGCATGGCGTGTTACAGTTACATAAATACCAACACGAGGGGGCGGAGGAGGATACAAACATCCTATGGGGAAGGAGTGAGGGGTTTGAATTTGGCCGGCTTTGTATAGGATTGAGAAATACAGAGCCCTCCAGGGGGGAAAGCAGATACTGAGGGGGGAGACAGCAGTGCCTGGCCATGAGGAAAAACTGAAACCTGGCCAACAGCACACGGCAACAGCCAGAGGGAGGCCTTGCCAAGCCCGAAGCCTCATGGTGCCGGACACTGCTCAGACATAGGAGACAGAGTGCAGCTGGCATGGGCATGAGCTCCTTCACCCTGCGGTTCCGGTGCCGCGTTCATTGAGCTGTTCGTGCTGTATGGAGCTACCTGAGCCTTCTCAGGCGGGACTGGAGATAGGTTCATGCTGTTAACCTTCAGCTCTGGCAGCAGAGTTCTGCCACCGTGCCTCTCCTGGCTGCACACGCTGCTGCTCTCCTGGTGAACCCCAACCCACTGGCAGACTCAGCAGAGCCTGAGCTGCTCCAGCTGAGCTTGAGGAGCTTGAAGGTTTGGAAGTCAGATGCTGGACAGGATGTCAAAAGTGTAGGTAACTCCTGGTTTTTTGATTCTTCTGTGGGTTAGTAATGACCAAGACAGGGGCAGCTGGCATAGATAAAGGCAATAAAGGCTTAAAGTGCCCTAGCAAGACTCACACAGATAACATCTTTCTGTATGTTTGTAGCCATGCATAACAGTAAGAGATCACACCCAGAATGCCCGATGGCACAGCACAGACTATTATCCAAGCCTTGCTTCCCAACACACTGAAATTTCAGAGGAACTGCAGTGTTAAGGGAAGAGGTGGAAGTATGTTTCTAGCTGTTTGTTTTGTTTCCTAAAGCGTTAGGTAACTCTACGTGAATTCTAGTCATGCCAGGGTGAGCAGAGCTTTGAAAAGCTTTTCCACAACACACAGTGCACCCAGTTCATGGACTAGATGTCATTACTCCCACTGTGTATAGAGTGTATACACAAGCACATATGCATGTGTTTTGAAAAAGGTAAATATGAGTTTGTGTATATTCTGATCTGAGAGCTTTGTTATCTTTTGGGAAATTAGGAGACGTGATTTACTGAAATCAACTGTCGGTGAATCAGCATTACAAAGTGATGTGTGATATAGCATGTATGAAGTGGTAAATGCAAACAAAACCTGTGTCTCAATATATGGTATAGCTTTAGAGCAGAGATTGCAATGTTGTGCACAATAGTCAGCATTTGATGTCATTTTTCTGCATTTCTGTAGCAAAGTCCTGCAGTCATTAGTGTGAAATGTGGGTGCCAGTGAAAGTGTTCTTAGGTCCCAATGTTTTCTGGCTGAATTTATGAACAGAACCTGAGCTGCTGTGAATAAATAACCGAAAAGCTACCTAAAAGAATCATTATTGACCCACCCAGAAGGGTCTGACACTGAAATAATTTTGGCCCGGGTGCTCTTATTTTCTAGTGATAGGTGCCACTTAGAATTCAGCGTGGTTAAATTTTCCTGATGCATACACCAAAAGGCAAGGTGTTAAACCATCAGATGCTGTGCCTTATTTATAACACCTATCCATCCTTCCTCTCCCCCCTCCTTCTCTTACAGTTAATAGAAAGATTCATGATTCTTCATGGTTGTCTATCTAGCGTCTGACAGTACCGACTGCACTGCTAAAGCAAGTCACTATCTATAATTGATATCCTTCTATGGAATAGGGTACCGGCTGCAATTGAAGGGTTTTGCTGAAAGCTCTTAAATCCTGACAAGTTCTGCCCTTGTTCTGGTTGTCGCTGAGCTGCACTGCTGAGATCCCAGGGTTATTTGAAGTTGATGCAAAAGGGGTGCGTGCGTTGCACATTAGCGAGGCGCAAAGTTGGCGAGCCACGTTCGAGCTGCCGCTGCATTCACCCTCCAGGTAGTCTCGTTGCATTCCTGAAAAGGCTGGCTACTTTACTGTTCGAAATGTGTATTAGAGGTTTCTTTCTTTCCCTTTTTTCTTCTCCTCACAAAAATCTAAAAAAAATCTTATTTATTTTAAAGCCTCAGTTTGCTGCTGGGGTCTTTATCATTCAGCTGTTTAATTAATTTCTCTGCCCAGCGAGATATTATAATTGGGCTTAGCTGAGCTCAAGTTTGTTTTAAATGTGTGAGCGCCTAGAAGCTAATAAGATATTGTATATATTTATAAATCTGCTTTTTGTTGCAGTTTGTACTTCTTTTTTTTTCCCCCAGAAATCAGTTTAAGAATAAAATATTGCAAAAGGGTTAGACGCTGAAGATAAAAGTTTGTTTAAGAAAATTATCCTTCAAGGAAATGACTGAATTTATTGTTAAATATTAATACAATGGCAATCAGAAAAACGCAGCGCTGCCTATTTTTCATCCCCCTTGCTGCGTAGCCTTGATGATAATTAATTTTTATTCAAAAACATGCTTGAAGAACTGTAGAGCTATTTTTTTGTTAGTGTTCTCTCCTTAATTGTACAGCAATAAAATTCTCTCATTGTTGTTACATTTGATTAGATGAGATCAAAAAGCCCTAAACTGACAGCAATGGCTTCCATTCAGGATTCCATTTGCTGAGGTCTTCCTGCCTGGTTTATATTCTGAGGTGAGTGGAGCATTCCCCTGGCAATCCCTGGGGATTATCCTGCTCCACCTGGCTCCCTTTGTGCACCAGAGGGCAGCTTCTTGTGCTTTTCAGGTACTCATGCATTCCCAAGGTATTGCAGAGCACCAAGGGCACCCAGAAGAACATGCAATTCCAAGATTGGAGTTTCTGAATGTTCTTGCTCTCTGTTCCTACAGAAAAGGGTGGGTTCAGCTCTGACCAACAGAATTTGGGCAGCAATCCTTGGAGCCCTACACAAACCCCAAACCGTGCCCACAGCCAGCTTCTGCTCAGGTTTTACAGCATCTCTGGGGTGCCGTCATCAGTGCTGTGCACCTCAAAGAGCACCAGGAGGTGGGGAACACAGCACCCTGAAGGATCAGCCTCTTTACAGTGGGTGATTTGGGTTGACCCGAAATAAGGACACTCAAAGTCCATAGATTTGAAGGTATCACTTCCTCTACTACTGTGATGTCTTTGGCCTGTGGCTTCTTCCCCAGCTCCTCTCCTGCAGGAGAGCCATAGGTAAGGACTGGAGAGAGCTTCACCGCTCCTCTCTGAACAAAGACTCGCCTGCAACAGGAGGATAGACCAGATTAAAGCAGCTCCCCTGAGGATCAGCTACAGTGCAGCAGAGCTGTGAGTGACCCTGAGAGCTGCACATTGCCCAGTGCTTGCAAGAGGAGAAACTGTCCTGTGAGCAAAGAGCCCCAAGCAGCCAAAGCCAAGTGGGTGCTGGGTGCAGCTGTGTGAGGAAGCACCTGCGCCTCAATGGAGGCAATAGCAAGAATCTGGCCCAAAAAACGGATTATCCTTCGTGCTTTGGTGGTTTCTTTCCTCTAGGTCCTGGAGGTGTGCTTGCAAACTGCTCATGGTGCAGGTGAAGTCCCAGCTTTGAGAAGCAAGTCCCTTACAATCCCAAAGAGCTGTAATTACACATCCCAGTTTGCATGCTTCTCGAAAATATGTTCAGGGATTTACTTAATTTTCTTCTTTGTAGAGGCAGTTTTGGCTGCGTTTTCATTAGAGTTTTATTTGGCTCTAGCACAGTAACACCAAGAAGCTTCAGCCCATTCACAGGCTCATTGTGCGTGGCAGTGACAGCTACTGCTCTGAAAGGTTCAGGAATGTTTCATTTAAATTGAAAAGAGTAAAGACTAGATAAGAACATGAAATCCATTACAGTAATCGTTTTTTTTCCTGACAAAAGGAGAATGTTTTACGTACAACAGCAAAGGGGATTTGTTGGTGGTTTTATTCTGTTTTATCTTATTTTATTTTTTACTCACTAAGGTCTGGACCCTAACTCATACTTGGGGAATCAGTGCTGTGGACAAAAGAATTCAGTTCTTCAAGTGGGACAAGCCCAAGGCTTGGGCTGAAAGTTGGGACAACTTGGAGAAGGCAGGGAGTTGTTTCAGTGACAAGCAAGTGCCATGGGAAGGCTTTTTTGAGCTTGTCCATCCCCTCAATATATTTGGTCTCTGTATCTGTGAGGGTACAAGGGAAAGGAAGAAGAAGGAGAGAAAGGAAGAAGCGATAATAGCAAATAATCATAAGAAACATCTGTACAGAAGTTTTTAGATTTTGAAATCTCTTTCTCGTTACCTGTTTAAAGGCTGAGTTGTAATTAAGGCATCACCTTACCGTGCTGGATCATAAGCTGCTGAAGCCATCCTTTTGAACTGTGCCAGAATCGTTGAATTGTTTATAGGCCAGCAATTTATTAGATGGCATAGCAAAGCTGGTAAGCAGATCTGTGCCCTTGAGAGCGTGTTCATTCTCTCCTGGTCTCTGTCTGGGTACCCAGCACAGGCTTGTTTAAATTAAGCACGTCTTTAACCCCCCATCAAAGGTATCCATGTAAGTGCTGTTGGGTTTTAAGGTTAAGTAATCACAGACAGACCCCACTGCTGCTCTGGAGCCTGAGCAGCCCCCAGGCTCTGGCACGGCCCCTGCTTGTGCTTCTCAGCACATCCTTGTTCTGCGTCAGTCACCGTGATGCCCTTTGCCTCCCAGCAGTGTTAAAAGTCATCAGGGCTGCCTTGTGAAGAGATCTTATTCACTCTGGGCTTGACCCAAAGGCCAGCTGTGCTTTGGCTCAGGTCCTCTTAAGCACTCCACTACACAAGTGCATCAGCAGTCTCCCTGCCTGGAGCCTGGCTTTTGATGAATCACAGAGGAGAAGGGGGAAAAAATAACGTGGGGATTTCTTTTTTGATAGAGAAAGGTTTACAACAAAATAAATCCACCCTAATCTGTGAAGTATTAAGAGGGGATTTAGAGAGAGAAATGTAATCATTTTTTTATTTTAATTCCTCTGTAATTAACATTTCCTTCACAGCATTAGGAAAACTTGTTGTTAGTCTGCTGCCGCTATGGCTTCTGTTCGTATGAGTTGCCAAAGTCATTGTTTCTGAACTGGTGTCCCTGAAAGAGATTGCCAAACTATGACATGTCCTTTAAATAACACTTCTTTTTCACTGTTGTAGGTAGGGACGAGCAGTGCTCCTTCTGTGTCCTGAGAAGTTCCATAACAAGTGGGCACTTAGGTGGAAAGGGCTGTGCAGGGTTTGGCTTTGGTTCGTGCTTTTAATCACACAGCACAACTTAGGTGGTTTGTGGATATACACACTGACTTGAAGTGTTTATTTTGCCTGAGAGTTCAGCTGGTGAACGCTTCGAAGTTACTGATATTTTATAGGTGAGTTCCGGTTTTGGGAAGAAATGCAGGATAAGAAGCTGCCAGCCAAGTCCCAGGGGAGCCCATGCTGAGTGACAAATGCACAGGCCAGAGTGAAGCTGCAAACTGAGCTGACTCTTCAGCTCCTGACTCTTGTTGGCATATCATGGAGAAGAGAGGAAAGGGAAGTCCCTGCCTGCCTTGATTTTGCTGCAAGGAGGGCTGGGCTTGTGCATGGACTTCAGGTACCTTTCAGTCCTGACCAAAGGGCCAGGGCAAAGCAGATTCACCTGGACAGAGCTTTTCTTTCTGTGCAGCTTTTTCGTGCCTTTCTTCTGTTGAGCGATTTGATGTTACATAGCCTGTGTTATTAGGGTGAGCCAGTGGAAAATCTGCCTTGATGTGTTTGGTGTGGTACATCTCTGCACTGCTTTTGTCACCCATATTCTACCTAAAAATCTACCCACGGTAAAGCAGGCCTGGGAAGAATAGAAATCTGTGAGTGCTGGCTCAGCTGCATGTGGAATTGCTTTTTCTGAGACAGAAGGGGAGATAAGCAGGTACAAATGGAGGCAGAGGCAGGCAAGTTAAATACAGGCATGAGTGAAGTTCCTGCATTTGGTTTTGAGAGGGCTGGGCTGCACGGATTCGTTTTTGCAGTCTCTATTGTTTGTATAACCTCTTAATAGAAAGAAAAATAAAAAAAGAAAAGCAGATGAGCTTTTTATCATGGGGAAACAAATCTGGTGTTTTCCCCTGCTTAAACTTTAGTGTGAGCGTGACTTTTCTTCAAGGTGTCGAGTACCTAATCTGTAAAATGAATGGGTGGTGGTTTTGTCAGGAGTGGGTCCTCTGGTGGCTTGCACTGTAGGTATGAGGGCTGCGTACACCATTCTTATGTGTATCGCAGGGCTGAGATGCTGCAGTTCTTCGTGAGATAAAGTAGTCAAGCTGAAAATGAAACAAAGCTCCAACTGTATCCCTCCTTGTGTTTAGCAGAGATAAACTACAGTGGAGTCTCAGTGCTGCTCCGTTTGGCTTCTGGCAGCAGCTTTAATTGGTAAAATGCAGATTTTTTTTTTGATCAAGAGAGGATTATTCTTGTTATCAGTCTGGAGCATCTTATTTCAAGATGAAAAGGCTTCGCTGAATTACAGATGCCAACATTTTTACAAAGCACTTTGGCGATTGACATCTCAAAGAGAAAGTATGATTTATTAGCCTATAATGGCTAACACTCAGCACTGGGCTAGGTCCCACTGATTTGTGAAATTGCTTAATATGAATTGCCTTTTTGTGCAATTCAAGCCCCAGGTTTTTCAAATAAACTTAGAATATAAAGTGTATGAAACATTACATACCTGAAAAGGGAGAAGGGTAATGGGACTGTGTAGCGAAAAAGAAAAGAAAAGCAAAGGGAAGAAAGGGAGAAAGAAACAGGGAGAGAGAGGAAAAAGAGAAAGGAGACAGAAAAAAAAAGACCTACTTCTAAATCCATCTTGGTGGTGCTTTTTTACAGTAGTTTGGTTGAAATGTTGGCAGGGTAAAGATTAATAACAAGCCTTGTCGCTATCAGTACTTGCTTGTCGATTCTCTGTAACAGGGCTGTCTGTTCAGCATGGAAATTATTGATTAAATAAAAATTGCTATTAGATTGTGATGTGATCCATAATCACAAACAATGGTGGACATTCTTCTTTCAGATCCCAAGCCATGCATCAAGTTTTTCCTTGCAGCAATTTATATTGTGCTGACACTCGCACCCATTAGGCTTTTATCCTCTCCTACATGTGCCAAGAAAGCAGGAAAAGAAAGAACAGCAGCAGCCCAGCAGCACTCAGTGAATTTTCAGAGAGAAGCACAGTGCAGATAAGTCCATCCTTTGCTTCTGGTTAGCACCTTACCTCAGCAGTGATTCCTGCCAGATAAGGGCAACACACCTCAAATGCATCCAGGGAGGTCCAGTGTGGTTTAGGGAGTTGGAAGGTTGTGGTGTATTATTTTAGGGTTCTGTAGCATGAAGGACAAGTGTCTTTCCCGTGTTTATTTAGCTCTGATGCTTCCTAATTTGAGGAATCCAGGGTTGGAGCACATCACTTCAAACTGCATTACTTTAGGCTGAATTCATTAAAAAGATAACATCTCACTCTTCACCGCACATGTGAGCGTGGTACCAGCTTTCTCCTGTGAAAGCCTTTGTCTGAAACCAAAGGAAACTTAGTGGAAAAAAAAAATTTGAGAGTTTGGCTACTTCTAGGAACTTCTCTGTCCCTTTGTTTCAGAATACCTTAAACAACACATGTATGTCAGAACTGGCCAAGCCCACCTGGCCTGGTTGCTAGGGAGAGGCATTCCCATAGATCTGTTTGGTGTAGAGTGTTTTGCCAGTTCCCAGCATCAGGCAGGATTGCCACAAGAGTTCTGTACTTCTGTACTCTCTGAGAGTAGAGAATCTCAATACACTGTGGATGTGCAGTGATTTTGTTGTTGTTGTTCGTGTAAGTTTTCTGAAAGTGAAGGCTTTATCCTTTAAACTGTTACCAGTGCTAATTATCGAACAATGTATTGTACAATTTCTCTATCTCGCTACCTTTGGAGCAGTGTTTACATTTCTTTATTGTGCCTGTATTATTTGTAATATTGCCTCAGATAGCCAGGAAAGCCCTGCGTGCAGTATTTGACCGTTTGCCACATTGTACTCAGCTTCAAAGAGTGTTGAACACTGAGCTTAGCTTACTCCCCGATGCAGGGCAAGTACGAAGTTTTCAGGCTTGGCCACCGTCATTTAAATCAAAAGCCCACTTCATTTTGCCAAACTGGAGCATGTGCCTCGCACGCCTCCCTCCAGCGCAGCCACTCTCTCCACGTGGACCACAGCCAAGGGATTACCAGCCAGGAAATTAATTGCCAAGGGGATTCCGACACTTATGGTTAGTAAAAAAAGCCTGAACAAAGAAATGTGTTTTATACGACATTCTGAAGGCACCAGGCCCCAATTCTGATAAGTTTTTGCATGAGGAAGAGTTACAGAGATCCAGGACTGCCCTCTGGTTTGCTGCTGCAGATTTCTGTGATTGACTGCCAGCACAAGTGTGTCCCATTCAGATGGTGCCTCAGTGGTCTATGGGAGAAGATAGGAATCTTTGAGATAAACCAGACTATTTAGGATTGATTTTTAGTTACCAAAAGCCCTTGTAAGTTCACTGGAAGTCAATTAAAATTAGTGCGTGGAATGCAGGGGCAGAAAAAAATTGGCCTTGGCTCTTTTCTAAGTGTGTTAGGTGATACTCCCATGCTCTGCTAAGAAATCCTGCACATTTTTCATTGCAACAGCTCAAATATACATTTTGAGATACAACGCAGGACTGTTTATGGCATGTATGAGAGGACAGAAAAATGTTACCCCATGGCAAAAAATGAAAGAAGGTAACTCTGCTGCTGCTGCCTGAAACATCAAGTGTGACTAACTTCTGAAATGGGACAGAGACCTTTGCTGGCCCTGAATTTGCTAGGACATCACAGGGATGACCAAGCCTAGCGTGGATGCAGAAGGGAATGTCTAAGTGGATGTCCGGTAGAAAAAACCCAAGGGAGGTCTTAGAGCCGCAATAAACTGCTGCATGTGCTGCAGCTTGTTAGACGAGTTTCTTGGAGGTGTTGGGAGGGAGGGCCCCAGTTACTCCCTCCAGTCCAGCATTGATGTCATGGCTTTAACACAGCGCTGCTTCTGCCAGCTACCGAGGCTGGATTCATTCTACCAGGATCTCTGTGTTGAAATCTATGTTAGAAACATATATTGCCCAGTAAGGATTGTGGCATTGGTTATCACTGCCACCATTTTTCCTTGTAGTTTCTGTGAAAAGTGTTCTGCGTTTTTATATTCCCACTTTTTGTAGAGGTTTTCAGTGCCTTTCATTGCTAAATGTGGATCAGGCATTATCTCTAATCTGAACTGCAGCATTCACAGTTCATGTATAAGGAGACACTAAGTGCATTTATTGAAAAAAAAAAAGCTGTTGTTCAATACTCCCTTTCTGCAGACAAAGCACTGGTATTTTTATCATATGAACAATTTGTATGTGTCCATGTGGTAAGCAGAAGGGCTCTCTTTACAAAAAATTAGAAAGATTTCCTGATTGATTTACACAGGAAGATCCTGCTGAGGAATATATTTTCTTTCATTTTAAGTGGATCAGTGTTAGCTGTGCTGTAGTTATTAATAAAGTACTAAAAGTAGAAGAAAGTGCATGGTTTTACAAAATTTTGTTCAAGGTTAAACTAAAGGAAGTGCATGGTTTTCAGCAAGTCCTGTCTACATGCTTAGTGCTGGTGTGCATATGCTTAATGCACCCTGAAAAGCAGATCCCATTTAAATATCTGACATTTGCCTTGCCATTTGTCCCCTTTAGGAACAAAGGATTTTCAGTAGAAGAGGCAGTGGTGTAACTTTTTCATAAGGGATCATGCGTTTTGCTAATCTTTCTGCATAGATAGGTGACCCATTGTACCACTCCTGGAGTCTGGAAGAATTCAAAATCTTGTTAAAATGGTACTTTTTAACTTTTCCTGGTTTTCTCTTGCTATAGCCTTTCATAGGTTTTTAAGTTGGTTCATGGGATTAAGCAGGTTGTCTCTGCTAATATAAAATCCTATAAAGCTGCTGTAATATACAGTTACATTTTAACTCAGAGAGCCTGTTGATTCTAAACTGGTTGCAGTGGGTTTCCAAACCCATGCACTGAAATGCAGTGTAAATTTTAACAGATTTTTGTCATTACAGCCTTACAATTTTCATAAAACAGCTCTGTCTTTATGCATTCATTTGGTGCACCAGTTGTTGGGATATTTTGCTGGGTACTTCTTTTCTTCCATTTTTTTTCTTCTCCAGGCATCGTTACTCTTGAGCTTTTATTTCTTGGCACCAGCACTCTGGTCTGTGCTGTGGAATGTAAAGATTAGGAATCCCTTCCAGTTTTATTTTCTTGTGAACATGCCTTATGTTAAAGGAGAATATGATTACTTTTAGCATGGTTTGAAGCCACAGCTCAATAACGAACTCTAAGAGTTGCTAAAGCCCCGCTCCTGCAGAGAGCTCAGTGTGTTTGGACCCAATTGAATTTAAAGGGCTCCAGGCTGCCCTAAGAGCTCTCATGTCAGCAGAGCCGCTCACAGAACCAGGATCTGTGCATCTTGGCCAGGAGCAATGGCTGGAATTTATCAAAGCCAAACGATATGGGGGGAGAATAGTTAATTTTAGGTTTAATATATACAGCAGGTCTGATTTCCATTGAAGTCAGATGAGTTATGGTGGCAGGAAAGAGGCCTATAGTATTTTTGTCTTCTGCAGAAATGTGGGAAAACATCCAAAGTATTTAGTTCTGCCTCGTGTGTGCTGGTGTGCTTCTGTCAAAAGCAGGAACAGTATTTTCATTCTTCGTACTATTTGCAAATAAGATGAAATACCTTATTGTAATGTCTCTTTATGATTGCTTCCTTCTCGTGTGTGCTGGCAGGAGTCCTCTGTGGTCTGTCTTTGCCAGTGAGAAAAATCCAGAAATAGAATATATGCTTTTAAGTGTGTTACATTAACATCTGTAGCAGTGCTAAATGTCAAGCTTTTCAATTTTTTTAAGCCAAGTCCTGTATGTTTTTGTTAAAGATTGTACACAGCTGTACGTGAGTTCAGGTTTGTAAAGAAGCGTAAGCCATTGCTTGCCTTGGGTGCCGCCTGTGAGGGAGATTTTTAACGTGGTTTTCCTGGAAATTCTCCAGCAGTTGAACGTAAAATCAATTTTTATCCTTAAATGCAAAGATCATGAAGCAGAAAATTTTGAAGTTGAGCCTCAGGTGGTTTTCTCTCCTTCCATACGCAGCCACTCCTAGAAGGTATCAGCACATTTTCTAGGCAGCATTCGCTGGCAGTCTTAGAACCGATGGAGGGCAGATGTTTGGCCAGTCTCTACCCTCCTCCCCATCCAACTGTAGGAAAACCTCTCCCTTGTTCGTGCACTACTGCTTTGACTGGTTTGAGAGAGGAATTTGAATGGATTTGAGGGGAATGTGGAGCTCTTTGCAATGTGGATTTCCTCTCGCCTGAGCTTATGACTTGAGCAGGCATTGCAGCTCCTCACAGTCACACTGTGGAGCTGTTTCCTGAAGGCAGGAATCCCTCCTGCAGCTCAAGCTGTGGAATTCCTGCCTGTAGCCACCTCTCAGAAGGCCTGTGGGGAGAGCTTGGGTGCACGTGTTGAGAATGAGAGGAAAGCAGGCAGAACAGGCTGAAGATCATCACTGCAGGGCCAGGTGTAGGATTTGGGAGAAGACAACCTTCATTTGCCGTTGCACTGTAAAGACCAACATTGCAGTTTCATCACGTTGTCAGCACTGGGTCTTAAACCCTTCAGCAAACGGCCTTTGTCAGCTTTCTTCTTCCAGCCCTGGTCTTTCCAGCCAAGTTGGAATTCTCTATCAGTGGTAACACACTTCCCCTGTCTTTTTTCTCCCTCTGCTTTTCGCCTTGCTGGTCTGTCTTGGGTCTCTTGGTTTATGCTACAGGCACCAAATTACTCTATATTTTTCTCACATGACCTTTACATAGAAGACATACAGATGAAACGTAGGTGTAATTGGGGGACCTAAATGTGAAGAGCGTTTAAAAAAAAAACAATGTAGAAGTGAGCCAAACACACATGTATATAAGATTATTTTTGTAAAAGTGAATTCTGTGCATTGCTGAAGTCTTGGTGAAGCTGAAAGCTGTAATGGAGTTCTACCTGTGATGCTGCCTTTTAAAAAGGAAAAGCCCTACAGCGAGAGGCTTTTGTGCAGTCAGCACAGGAGCTCAGATGCTCGGAGCGGCTCTCAGCCCGTGTGTTCAAACACACCCAGTTTACACAGGAAAGATCCTGGAGCAGATGGAAGTTGGGGGAGAGTTTGCCAGCACCCATGCAGTGGTGTGGAGCGTGCAACACAAGCTGCAGGAGCTGTGCAGGGAGCGCTGCAGCAGGCGCAGCCGGGAGAGCTGGGAAGCGCTGCAGACAGCAGGCAGGCAGGAGAAGGTGGCTGAGACAAACACCAGGGGTGCCCAGCTTGGGGTTAGCCACTCATAGTCTCCCAGGAGCACTGCAGGGGCACTGCTGCCCTACAGGCTCCATCACCCCAGTGCCCCAAGAGCTTGGCATCCTCGTGAAACCCTTTTGCATCTTTCCCTGCTTCAGCAGTTCTCAGGAGAGCAGGGCTCCTCCTTGGAGAGCCGATATTTCACCAAAACATCCCAGTTTGAGAACAATTGGCTCGAGCATTTGGTTTGTGGTTTCCACAACCAGTTCCTTCTCTGCTGCAGCCTCCTCACAAAAATGCAATTTGCCTGTCCTTGGGCAGGTCACAGATTGGGTTGAAGAGAGAAGTGGAGCTTTTTTCCTTTTTTTTTTGTAACATTGCTAAAATAGGGAAGCTGTGATACCTTGCTTGAGCTAAGGCAAATGTGATATAGAGGAGATGGTAAAGCCCAGTTACCACAGCAGCATGCATGGAAAAATCACTTCTCTACAGCTGGAAAAGAAAAAAGAGTAAAGAAAGCTGGAATTCCTGTACCATACCAGCCTCACCTATTACTGTCCCAGGTGGTAATACAAGAATGCAAGTTTCAAGAAAAACAAGGCACTTGATTTTTGACAGAGTTATGGAGGAAAACATCAGAGAAGAAACAAACCTGAGAGTCATCAAAACACCTTTCCTACCGCTGTAAAACTGGAATGATGAATGTCCACAACATTTATGTTGATGTCCTGGCAGAGTCTCATTTATTAGATTTTTTAGGTTTAGCAAATAAAGATGCAATTTCTGCCCGTTGCTTTATAGCTGCATGGTCTGACACAGGAAATCAGGGGAGAGCTGTAAAACATTGCCCTTGCTGGAGCTGCGTTTCGCCGCTAACAGACTTAACCGTGCCGCATACATGAACATATGTATATTAAATGAAACAAGAACAAGATGTGATCTTATTGGGAAAGAATCCCTGCAATATCCCATAAGTTCTGTTCAGTGCACCGAATATCCCAGAGCCTACCAGAAAGCTGTTCAAAAGCAGGAAGCAGACCCAGGCTGAGGGAGTTGGTTCCCAGCCTGCCGAGCAAGCTGTGTTTGCCCTGTTGGTATTCTGTCACATCCGTACTGGATAACTGCTATATCAGAGATTAAAAGAAGGTCATGCTGTATTATGAACCACTGTCTTTATTTTTAGGATTAGATAACTTTTCTCTTTTTCTCCCCCCACTGATTCTCTTTATGTCCTAAGGGCAGATCCTTTCTCTTGGGTCAGGAATGTAATAAGGCAGGTTTTCCTCTCTCCAGGATATTGTGTCTGTCTCACTGTGTTTAAATTGCTACAGAAAGCTCTTCTGAGCAAAATACAGTATTTTCTTTGTACAAGAGCCAATGATTGACGTATCCGTGGGGACTTCTCTGTCTTTAGCATTTAAACATACAAGTTGGGTATGTTTAACCTATTGATAGGCAACGGAGACAACTACAGGATTTACTGCAAGAGAACAAAAGGAGAAGCAGAAAGAAAATATCTTCTTTTTTAACCGGAGGATTTAGAAATTTTATTGCTGTTGTTAGGGCAGAGAGATGAAAAAAAAATATAATCAGACCTATATTTTCAGCTGAAAGAGGGAGGTGAAAAAGCAAACAGTCCTGGTGAGCTATGTCCTTTGAATTAGCATGTTCCTGCTTAGTAGTACAGTTTCACATTTAGAGAACAAGACTTCTCCAGTCCCATAGGTGAAAAGTCATTTGATTCACCATGGGTTGGCTAAACCAGCATTTGAGGGCAAACGATGATTCCTGCTCAGGTGTACAGTAAACTCCACAAAATGCGAAAGTTCATTAGTTGTTATTAGTTTGATTGCTCTTGGCCTTTGTGCATTCCTGGCTTCTGCAGGTGTATGCCCCATGAAGAAGAGACAATCTCTGTCCATGGGTTGCATCCTCTCTTCCAGCCCTTGGTTTCCATGCTGCCCTTCTCCTGCGCCTGTCATCTCTCTCCTACATACATGGGCTATCTCCAGTTAGAAATCGTGATAATTTTTCATTTGGCTTAGGTTTCTAATTTTGATCCCTCCCTTCCTTCATTGACTGCTTTTGTCAGTTCTCAAGGGGCAGAAATGGGTATCCAGAACAGCACAGTAATAAATGAGCTTCAAGCATGAATTCAGCTGGAGTGCTGACTGAAATCTCTTTTTATTCTTACAATTAACAGTCATGGACCCAGAGTTCAAATGTTAAGTTTGTAAAATAGGTAAGTTATATTTCCCATTTTCCTTATGCTTCACTCCTTTTTGAAATAACCATTTTTTAACTGAAACTTTCTTTATGTAGTGATTCTTTTTCTTAATGAGTGATTTTTAGTCACACCGGAGTTACAAATATCTGCAGTATATATGTAATTTTGCATGCTTTTATCCTGGTTTTGGCTGGGACAGAGTTAATTTTCTTCCTGGTAGCTGGTACAATCTGTGTTTTGGATTCAGAATGAGAATAAGGTTGATGACATACAGATGTTCTAGTTGTTGCTGAGCAGTGCCTACTCTAAGTCAAGGACTTCGCAGTTTCCCGTGCTCTGCCAGGACGAGGTGCACAAGAAGCTGGGAGGGCACACAGCCGGGATCCACACTGACCAAAGGGATGTTCCATAGGATATAAACCGGGAGAAGTTGGCTGGGATGCACTGATGGCTGCTCAGGGGTGTGCTGGGCGTCAGTGGGCAGGTGGTGACCAAGGGCACTGTGCATCACTCGTTTCTATTGGCTGTTATTCATGTGCCTGTTCTTATCTCCCTTTTCATCATCATTATTATTTTTAGTGCTTTTATTATTTTTATTTTGGATTTCAAACTGTTCTCATCTCAACCCATGGATTTTACCTTTTTCCAGTTCACCCCATCCTGCTGGCAAGATGAACATTGTAGGTAGTTGCTGGCTAGTGTTAAACCACTACAACTGTTAAAAAAGTCACGTTTGTCTCACATGTAACCCAAAAATATCTGATTATGAGATGTGGCGTGCCAGTAGTCTTCATTTAGGTTTACAATCATGACCATACCTAGGGGGAGCAGGGGGCTTCATTTATTAATAGTGGAAAATGTTGAAAATTAAGTAATAGAGATTGAGTGACAAGATCAAACCCTGTGAGGTGAGGAGTGCAGTGCACAGACAGACTATTTAGTGTATTCATTATACACACAGGAAATTGCTGTGCAGTATTTTTAGGATTCAGCTGATCTTAACCGCGTGTATTCCATTTCAGCAAAGGTGTCAAGACCGTGGAGGCAGCGACCTGCTTTGGGCCAGATCAGCAAAGTGTATAAATTGTCATGTTGCTAATCAGCCTTAGCAGGGATCTGTCACAAGAGCATTTCTTAAATCTTCCATAAAGTATGAAAGACGGCCACAAGAATTCCAACAGAACAACAATAAATGCATCGAAAGGAGAGGAAGCAGGGTTGGAGATGCTTATCTGAGCTTCTCCACAGGCATGTGCCTATGTGGGAGTGCAGAGTTCCTCGTAGCTTCCACTTGCCTTTAGGAACTGCAACCAGCTTAAGCATTTATGCCACCATAAGAGTTTAAAGCAGCTTAAGTGCTTCTTCCATCTCAGGAACTAAAAATGGCTTAAGTACTTATGCCACCCTGAGGACACGGGGTCAAAAGTGTACTCTCAACTTGAGCAGCAGGGAGGAGACGTTGGTCTCGTGGGGCTGTTTAGCCTGGTTGTGCCTGCAAATGATCTTTAGTAAGGAAAGGACAGATGGGATCTGTACCTATTTTCCACCAGATAAGAGGAAATTAAAATGCATGCGTTGTTCTAACGGAGAGCCACAGAGGTTAGAGAGAGATTCGATTGCAGTGATTGGAATGTGTCCGAGAAGTCTGCTGGAGATTTCACTCCATGGAGATGCTTTTTTTCCTCCTCACAATGAGATTTCTATTGTCACAGGAGATTTCCTGGCTCACCAGGGCCTCCTTTATATCCTGAATTTTTTACGATGCTTTTGTTTGTCCATCTTGCTGTGGATCATGGAGTCAACCTTTATCAAGATGTTAATGAGATGGTAGGGACGCCTGTCTGATGTCATCTCTCAGTTGCCTGACTCCCTAAAATGGTAACAAGGAGCAGTGATGAGTCCCATGCTGCATCCCTGGGGAGCAGGCAAGCTTGGGGACTTGCTGAAGTGTTGCCCTGCACTGCTCTGAACACTGAGACTCTTTTTGCAGTCACTTGGCTATCGCAGGAAGCTGTGTAGGTCAAGAACCTCAGAAGCATGCATACCACTCATGAACAAGTGACTTTTAGCGGGAATCAGAGATCTGAATATTTCTATGAATGTGGCTTTGAGATTCCCTGGGCCTTAAGTCTCTGCGTCTGCTGTGGCCGCAGTAGAAGATATTCTTTTCTGAGGCTTGTTGTTCAGAGAGGGACATTCGCAAGCTACGAGGTACTCAGAGGCTTGGGTAATAACCTCAAGTATAACCTCAAGTCTAAAGTGAATGAGAGATCTGTACTGACACCTAAGTGGTGACAGGGAAGTTTTAATTCTGTTACACCACGTCTGGTGAGCTCTGGTGCACTTCACAGCATTCTGGTCACGAAAGTTGAAGTTGTACTAGAGCAGGTGAAGAGGTTGAGAGAGCCACCGACGGACTAATACAGTCCTCGAAGTGGCAGCGGGGAACCTGGGAACAAAATGACAAACGGGGCTCAGGGACTTCCCCACCTCAAGCCAAAGCAGGGTAAGGGGGGAATGAGGACTTGGTCACTGTCGGGAAGGCCAGAAGGAACTAGTTTATTTAATCCAGCAAATGAAGACAGAGAGGAGAGCGCCGCCTGCCAGTTAGCTAGGGTGGGGAAGGGAGACAACTGAACACTCTGCAGGGAGGCAGAGCTGTTTAAGCTAAAGGATAGTGTTGGCATGAGAACAAATGAATATAAATTGGCTGTGAATAAATGGAAGCTAGAAATTAGTTGCTAACCAGCAGAAGAGTGAGTTCCTAGAAGCGCCTTCCACTGGGAGCAGAGGGAGCTGATCACCAACGTACTTAGAAGCTGAAGCTCTGCTCGTGACCGGGATTATGTGCAGCAGGGCTTGCCGCAGCAAGGGGATGGGACTGGTCACCAGGAACCTGTTTCTAACTGTATGTGGGTTTAAGGACAAATCTGCGTTCCCTATGCAAAACACAGAAATAAAAGCGTTCCCTGGAGGACTTGCAGGTCAGGGACGGCTAATCCCCTTCCAAACCTGCTTCAGAGCTCTCCAGTCTGGGACTGCCAGAAGCAGCCCCTGCACATCTCCTCTCTGCAGCCTGTGGGCTCCACAGCTCTCTGGTGCAGCTCAGGATGAGCTGTGCTTAGCAGGTGTCCCACTGCGATGCCTCTTCACCTTTCACACTTTGTCCTCTGTGCATCAACTGCAGCAGCTCTGCTGGTTTGAGGGACTTTCTGTGGCAGTGGGAGATTTGTGCTAGAAGATGGTTTAAACGCTGCCTCTGCCTGATGCCAGTGGTGAGATCTAGTGGGAAGTTATTTAGCACCTCTTTTTTAGTTTTTTTAAACACAGGGAAATAACTATGAGAAGATAAAAGTCTGAAATTGTCATTGTATAACTGAAGTTAAATCTAATTTTGGCAATGGTGATACGCCTTCCACTCTGCCACTGACTTCCCACATTATACCAATACAACATGGTCTTTTTCCAGTTTTCTCCTGCGTTCTGGGGTAGTGTGTCTAGGTTAGAAAACAGAAATATGAGATTCTCCCAGGGCATTCTGCTCTTGGCACCAAACAGCACTTTGCTTTCAGATGCAATCTCAGCTGCAGTGACATTCTTTTTCTGCTGTTCCTAACTTTCTCCACTGGTATGGAGAGGCTTTTCCTCCTGCTGTTTGACTACTGTGAGAGGACATTTGGCCTTTGTTTATGTATTGAATAGCTAATGGATACCTTGAAGTCAGGTAAGACGTGTGTAGATTCCCCTTTCTTCTAAAAACCCTCGTGGAGGATGAAAATGGAACACTAAGAATATTGCAGATCCTACCTCCAGTGTCACCTCACTTCATCTGCTGCAGTGTGAAGTGACACGTATGGTGGTTATGGATTATATGAGAACGTGCATGATTTAAGTCCCTTTTTCAGTGTATTTCCCACCATGTAAGCATTTATGCTTCCAGGATACTCTAAACTGAGTTTCCCTTTACCTCTGTTTTTTGAGCTTGCCCGGTAGAGACGACAGGCAAACTTCAGCCTTGATTTCAATTAATTTGGTGGGGTTTTATGCTCTGGAATTGAAATCCATCTCAGAGCTTCCTCCTTCAAAGGCAGGTCATCCTCAGACCAAAATCAGTATTTAGGTCAGCTCCCTCTGTTCATTTTAGGGTATTTTGGAACCGGATGATAATAACAACATTTTTTAAAGCTAAGGAAATGCGCCAGGACAAACAGAGTTTTGGTAATGAGCATTGAAGTAGCATGAAAGTGACTGATATTCTGCAAATGACCCCTGTTTAGCAGCTTTTTGGAGCTGTGTGCAACGGGAGATAGCTTGTGGAATTCCAGCTTTTAATGGGGGCTTTTTTTTTCAGGTCAGAAATTCTTAATAATACAGAGCTGGTGCTTCAGAGCCTTATGCTAGCAAACCTGACACTAGGGAGTAATATCATTGGCTTTCATGCGCCTATTTACTGTAATAAGGATTACAGGCATAAGTAAAACTTGCAGGTTTGGGCCCACAAAATTAAAAGAAAAGCCTTTTCACACCCTGAAACTGCATCAAAATTCAATTTCACCAGGAAAAAAAAATCCTTCTGATCTAGTCCCTGGAATGTGACATTTCATGGGTGTAATAAGGTTACAAACAGATTATAAATTGAAACCCTACAAATCCTTATTGTACTGTACCAAAGCTTCTGCTTTGCATAATACTCTTATTCCTGACTGTTCTTTGTTTTACAAGCTCAAGACTGTTCATTTCCTCTCATAATAGAGACCAGGGAGCCAAAAACACCGTGTAAAATCCAAAGGTAATTATCTGAGTCAAAGAGCCCGAATGCCAGAGTTCACAAACTTCTGAACTTTTCTAAGTAATGGTGTTTGCACAGTGAGACCTCCGTCTTCTTTAAACATGTCGCAAAAATTGCACATTCTTTCTGCCAAGTGATAATGGTGAAAAATCCCAGTGTAGGTTTAGTTCCTGGTTTGTATTTCTGTCATTCTGCCCATATATCCATAGCAGATGACTGATGAGTTTTCAAATCATCACTTGAGCAAATGAGCATGTTTGAATCTCAGGGTTACAAATACTGTGACTCTCCTTACCTGAGAGCTCTGCTGGTGCTGGTTTTATGTCCAAGTGCCTTCCTCCAGAGCAGCCTTTCAGTATTTGGACATGTTTATAGGTCTGCTAAAATCTCACCCCTCTGCAAAAACCAATTGTGCATCTCACCTGTGAATCAAATAAATTACCCAGATTAGCAGATCACAGGCTCATTTCTTGCAG
The DNA here is from genome assembly GCA_013400735.1 of Pomatostomus ruficeps. Taxonomy (NCBI): domain Eukaryota; kingdom Metazoa; phylum Chordata; class Aves; order Passeriformes; family Timaliidae; genus Pomatostomus; species Pomatostomus ruficeps. The sequence continues at coordinate 79,099 of VYZT01034581.1, read as the reverse complement.
GCTTTTCCCTAAAGGTGAGGATCCTCAGAGGGACTGAATGAGAATGAGGTGGATTTGCAGGTGAGCTCTCAGGGGCCCCTTGGAGCATCAGAGCAATGAGGGAAAACAGCACAAAGAGGGATTTGATTGTAGGAAGATCAGAGAGTCTAGGAAGTGATTTATAGGATAAGAGAGCAGGGCACATACGTATGGAGGGCTCCAGTTGTGAGAGACCAGAGGATAATCACAAGATCCCTGGCAGGTAAGCCAGTGATGGAGAGAGGCAAATGATCAGGTCACCACCCTCGGCTGCTGCAGTGAGCCTGGGCTGGGGAGGGAGTGAGGAAAGGACTTTTAGGCCCATGAGAAAGGTCAGTTTTAGAGGATGCTCATGCTGTTAAGGGCTAGAGGTCTGGAGCGCAGGGAGCAAGCTCATGTGTGGGGACAAAGAGAAAAAACTGTCCTATGGAGATTTTCTCTGAGAGAGCCTCTGTGGCGCCTGAGTGTCCACACAGCAGGAGGTGCAAGGAGGTGCTGTTGTGAAGTGATTGATCCAGCCTTGAGGTTTTTGTATCAGATGGAAAGCCTGTGTCACACACTCAAGTTTCATCCCCCTCGTGGCTGTGGAGGTTTAACCACACGACACACAGTCTGTAAAGTTTACAGAGATATTTGACCATGGATTACTTGAATGCGTTGAATTTTGTCCTGTTACTTCTTTCTCTTTCAAGAAAGAGCACCCATTGCCCTCACTGTACCCTTCTGATGCCATCTCACAGCGCAGGGCGTGTGTGTGCTTCTGGCACAGGTGTGGGTATTGTGAATGCACTACAGACCTGCACTAGAAACATAAACTCTGCAGACTACAAGTGGTATGCTGCCCAGCACCTCTGCTCTCTTCATGCATCCTGTGCCCCATAACAACTTCTAAGAAATGGCAATAAAGTTTCAGAAAAAAGCCGTCATCTTTTATAGGCAGTGGATGTCTGTTTTTCCATGGCAGTGGTGCATAATTTTGAACATACGTGATTTTCCGTGGCTTTCTGATTGATCTCACGACTGTAGAAAAGATTGGGATTATCTTCTTTGTGTTCCAGTATGAACTGCTGAGTTTCTGTATGGATGGCATTTTCTGTGAGCCCATTATGGAACAGATACAGATTTCATCCCTGTGCTGTGATAAAATAAAAACTGGAAAGGTTTTTTGGTGGTACGTTGCCGGGAATAATGTCATTCGCTGAGTAATGTGGCCATCTAGTGGCACAGTGACGGAAGCACGGCAGTGTGGAATGGTTTCTCCAAGAGAGTGTGGGAGGATGAGTCGGGTAGCTCCTCTTGAAAAAAGGTTTGCAAGTCCAGGTGTAGTTTTCTGTTGTTTTCTAAAGCTGTGCAAAAATGTCAAACAGCTAAACCTTTCATAAAAACCAAACCCATTTTGAGGCTGGCCCTGGTTCACCTGCCTGTTTCCACTCGTACGCAGCAAGAATTAAACTAATTTTTAAATACTTCTCTGAACTAGATCTTAGTGAAAGAAACAGAGCAAGGTACTTTTTTGGAAGAGTACAAGGTACACAGCCCTGTCCTGCTTCTGGATGGACTCAGGTGGATGCCACTGACCCCAGCAGGACGTGCCTGCGAGTCAGCAGGGCTGGGGCAGCTGTCACTCCCACACCCATCCAGACAGAGCCAGACTTGGCAATGGCAAAAACTGCCTTGATGGATGCTTCAGTACTCCGAGTTTCTTTTCACGGTGTGTAGGGGTTTATTTTCCCCCTGTATGGCGACCTGTACATTTACTGAACCAAGTACATTTACTGAAACAAAGTATGGGTAACAGGGAGCGAGTTAAAATTTGGCGTGGAAACTTGGTTTATCAGTCCTGTTGATTTTTCAGGTTACAGGATATGTTTCTAAAGGCCTGATTTTATAAACCTTGTTTATGTTGAGCAGCACTTCAGTAACACTTCCCTGCTCTGAAAAGGCAGTACTGAATGTGAATTACACCAGTGGAGCCATGCATGAGATCGTCCAGGATCCATTTATCAGCTTGTATCCCTGAGGCCTGATCCAAAGCCTGCTGATCGCAGTAGAAACAAATTCTTAGTGGACTTCCAATAGGATCTGTAATTTGAACCCTGGGTCACTTGGGAGTGCAGATGATCTTCTTCTTTCAGTACCACAAGGTCCTGGTTCACACCTGAATATCTGGTGCTCTTGCAATGCAGAATTACACTAAGGCTGCAGCTGATGTTGAATTTCTGTTAAGCTGTAATCTCTGTTCTGCCTGAACAGCACATCAACAACGACCACATACATGGGGAGAAGAAGGAGTTTGTGTGCCGATGGCTGGACTGTTCCCGGGAGCAGAAACCTTTCAAAGCCCAATATATGCTGGTGGTCCACATGAGGAGACATACAGGGGAAAAGCCACACAAATGCACTGTAAGTAAAGGGGCCTGAGCTCCAGGCTGTACAGGGAAGCTGGGGCTGTGCAGAGAGCAAACAGAGCAGGACAAGTGCTGCATTCCCCGAGCTCTTGTCTGTCAGACACTTGTGGAGAAGAGACTGCCGTGTCTGCTCCGTTATCCAGCACAACCAGGTGACAAAAACTTCAGGAGAGGGGATTCCCTGGATGATTTGGCCCACTTCCTCAAGTTTAAAGTACAAAGAAGCTCCAAAAGGCTTTATTAAACAGGACTCAGTTTGCTTAATTATTTAAAAGCACTTTCTCTTACAGAGAAAATTTACTGCTGGCCACCAGCCTCCTGATGGCTTTGCAGTGGATTTCGGTCTTAGTTGAAGTACACAAATACTGTGCTCTCCTGTAAAAAAAGATTTACATAATGCTGAAAGCATTTTAACTTGAGCTGTGGTGGAGTTTGCCTGGGTAAAATTAAAACCCTCCAAATCAAAACTACATTGGAAAAGGTTATGAAGGCTTGGAAAATTTCTAAATGTTTCTAAGTCCACTTTTACCATTTCCTGATTAAAACTAAACCAGACTTACTTCTTGTTTGCAGTTTGAAGGTTGTACAAAGGCCTACTCCAGACTAGAAAACTTGAAAACGCACTTGAGATCTCACACTGGAGAGAAACCGTATGTGTGCGAGCATGAAGGCTGCAACAAAGCTTTCTCCAACGCATCCGACAGGGCCAAGCACCAAAACAGGACTCATTCCAATGAGGTAAGCAAGCACAGCTTCGAAAGATTAATACAATTCATTGGTGAGCAGACTTACAGTGTGGTCGTAGCAGCACATTACAGAGGGCAGACATGGCAACGTGAAAGAACGTGAGTTCTGGATGGCTCTTACCAGCACAATGTGTCACATGGACCTGGCGTAGGAGAGTTTTGAATGAGGGAGGCTAATGGAAACACATGCATTAGCCAGGGACAGATCCTGTTTTCCCTGTAGAGCTAGGATCATTTCTCCCTCTGGAGCTGGAAGGGCCTGTTGAGTGCCTGGAGCCATCCCTGTGCCTGTGTTGGTGGTGATACGGGGCGTCTGCTGGGGTGCAGCTTCCCCAGCACACTTTGGGCTGCTGCAGACAACCACAGTCTGCACATTGGAAATCACGAGTTGCCTTTTGAGTTCTGTCTTTTCCTTCTTCTCTGGCCTCTTTCACTCTTTCTTTCCATCCTGAACACACCTCTTGGACTGGGGATGCAGCAGAGGAAATATGACCTTTCTCAAGGAAACCAGCTGTGGCGCTCACAGCTGTTTCCCAAACTCTCAGTGTAACATCTCATTATTACTGTGTTTCCTGTTACTGCTGCCTTCTTGTTCAGGAATCACACCATCTTCTTGCATTGTCTCATCTCAAGTTGCACAGAGAGTCACATCATCTCGATCTCACATCTCAGCGTCCACTCTCTCCTCTCTGACATGTCCCTGTACTCCTTCACCTCTAGCCTAACCCTGGAAGTACTGGCAGGGGGGGACACACCACAGCAGCTGTATCCCTTTCCCCACAGTTTGTGTCTTTTTCTGGCTGGCTGCTGGGTCTGTCGCAGGCGTGCACTAGGGCTGGCAGATCTCCCAGCACCATTCATCTTCTCCCAGTCCCCAGTCCCTGCAGCAGCTCTTCAGTCACAAGGGAAGCAGAGGGCATTGCACATCTCTGAGTTTGCCTCATCCCTGCCGTGTGTGCTCTCAGCAGCCTGACTGACAATGGCACGGAAGCCCTGCAGTGATTTTGTGAATGGTCACCAAGGTAGAAGGAAGTTCACCAAGTTTTGCCAATAGCTGCCTGAGCTTTCTTTATTCATTCCCTGTCTGAGCCAGTCTGCATGTTGCCTGGTGATGAGTTAGACCTTCTCATACTTAACAATGTGACCTGCCCCTGTGCTGAGATCAGAATTTTGTGTCTAACAGTAAAGTCACCCAGAGAGATTTTATGCTGCACATCATTTCTGGTAGGTGCAGCCACAGGAGCAAATGAAACGAACCTTTCCTTCACCATTACTTCACACCAAAACAGGATCATCTTCTAGGCCAACATACACTGGTGGGATGATGTGAATACCATGAAAAGCACAGACCAAATTCAGCACTTGCCTGCAGTGCCATTTTGGTTTTAAGTAGGTAATCTACAGAGAACTTTAAAAGGAGCTGACGTATCTTAAAGATCTGCCTTACTCAAGCAGAAGAGAGCTGAGTGACTTGTACTTCCATAGCATCTTGAGAAAACCTGCCTCGGTAGCTCACATCATCTTTAAATTGCTCGTTTTTGCTCCTTTTGAAGTAAATGGGAGGGTTTTTTCCAAGGCTCAGGCCTCAGACAGCTGTGAAGAAGCTGTATTTGTCAAAGGCTCCACAACACCATGTGTAAGCAGACAGAGAACCCCTCTGAGAAATTCTGCATGAGGGTCTCTTTTTATTTTTTAAAGGATGGTATTAAAAAAGCCTTTAAAATAGTAGTTTCTTGGAAACAATTCAGTAATAAAAGTGACTGAACAATACTTTGCTTCCTGAGGCAATTAAAGGATTTAGGAAGTGCTCAACTCCTCTTTCTAATCCCCTCATAATACAAGAACAAAGGCTTTGTTAAATTATAAGACAGAAGACAGTAAATTTACTTCATTCTGCATTGCTTAGCTAACTATAGAAATTCACAGATAAAGAAAGCAGTTTCTGAAAAAACGAGTGATGAGTTATGCTAGTAGCAGTAATAGTACTAATACATATATTGCTTCAATGTGAAAATGCTCATGGCACTGTATATTATGCTTTGCTATCGTACTGGTTATCTGAAGGAGCCAGAAAAAAACCACTTCCTTGGTTAATTCTGCCTGAGCAAATGGTCCCTCATCTTTTGAAGGGGTTGTTTGCCTGTCAGTGTCAAGTAGTAGGCACTGGGCATACTGGAAACGCTGTCAAACTGCTGAGGGCAAGGAACTGGACTAAAAATGAGACCAGTCTGCATAAATTGCCATAGCTGTGTTGATTCCTCTGCTGAGATAAGTGAAAGCTGTGCCAGTTGGTACCATGAGAGACTCTGCCCTCAGTCACCTATGCAGCATTAATTGCTGCCTTCTGAACCAAGGGGAACTAATGCTTTTGACCAGGTGCAGACACAGTTTGATAGGAAGAGGGTGGATTTAGATGAGTTATAAGGAAGAAATTCTTTACTGTGAGGGTGGTGAGGCACTGGCAGAGGTTGCCCAGAGAAGTTGTGGATGCCCTATCCCTGGAAGTGCTCAAGGCCAGGTTTGGATGTGGCTTTGAGTAACCTGGTCTAGTGGAAGGGGTCCCTGCCCATGTTGGGAGGGGAGTGGAATTAGATGATCTTTAAGGTCCTTTCCAACCCAAACCATCCTATGATTCAGCCACTGTAGAGACCATGAATCAGGTAACGAATTCACTGTGAAAGCGTATGGCAGTGACACCAGCTGTGCTCCAAGGAGCTCTTCAGGAGTCCCACATGGAATTAAATGTAATTTAAGTGATTTTTGTGTCTTGTCAGAAACCGTACGTGTGCAAGATCCCAGGCTGCACGAAGCGCTACACGGACCCCAGCTCGCTGCGGAAACATGTGAAGACCGTGCACGGCCCGGAGGCGCACGTCACCAAGAAGCAGCGGGGGGACATCCACCCACGGCCTCCGCCACCAAGAGACCCAGGCAGCCACTCCCAAACCCGGTCACCAGGCCATCAGACTCAGGGTGCACTTGGTGAGCAGAAGGACCTCAGCAACACTACCTCAAAGCGTGAAGAATGCCTCCAAGTGAAAGCCGTCAAGTCAGAGAAACCAATGGTACGCAATACACCCTGCCGCTCCCTTCGTCCTTTTACTTCCTGCAACCAATTAATAACCATCCCTTTATGAAATGCTCAAGCCTCTAGCTCACAAGGTTTGGTTTTTTGGGGTTTTCTTCTGTGTTTACATTGTAAAATGTTTTCAAAGCCTAAGAAATAGCAAAAAAAAAAAAAATTAGATCTAGCCTGTGCAATATGGAATAAGTGTTGCAGTGTTGGCAACTGTCACAATAATTGTTTCTCTTATAAAGTTTCATCTTCTGGAATAAACACAGTATGAGAAAATCAGAGTTTTCATTTCTAAAAAACCCACATATTTTCCATTCCTCTGTTTGCAGAAGAAAGGTGGTGAATCTGAATCTTGAAGGCTGTGAGCCAGAATAAGAAAAAAAACCAAACCACAAGAAGTCTAAATGACTAAAATGGTGATATTGATGATAAATTTTGGAAAACCTGGGGAAACAATCAGATTTTAGGGGCTTGAGGCCTTTGGGTCATGGATCAAACTGAAGCAGGATGAATTGACTTTATTAAACAGCAGATGGGCATCTTTTAATAACATACCATCTCTGTTGGGATGTGACCTCTTACGTTTTTCTGATACTTACTCAAGTTAACCTAATCCAAGTTTAACTAAAGCAAGTTGAATTAAGAGTCTGCAGGTCTTTTCTCTGGTTTACCTTAACGTATTGCATTAAACTGTTGAAAGGACCGTATTCCATTTTTTGAGATGCTATCTTAAATACACAAGCTTTTTCTTTTGCCTGAATTTCATGTGCCATCTGCCCTCTTCACAAGGGTTAAGTCAAAGGCAGCCACTCCATCTTCTTCCCCATCTGGGTCTATGATTCATCTGAATCCAGCCCTTGGGGACTACAAATTTGAGCCCTCCAAATTCTGCTCATACTGTTAATCATGCTGAAATTCAAAGTGATTACTCACTGAAATATGAGTTATTGCTGTGTTGTGCCTAAGGCTTATGCTCAAACTGTTTAGTATTAATACTGAATTCAAAAACTTCCAAGGGCTGAGAGTAAACTCCTGCTGAAGTCTAAAGGAGGTGCTCTGCCATCTTTGGGGATAACTATCTTAGTTTAGGAAGGAACAAAGCCTCTTTTGCGTTGCTAGGTAAATGTGTTGCATTATTGAGACATGTTGAACACAGTTTTAACATGAAAATTTGTGGAAGAGGGGTGCTAATGCCTGTAGCTTACATCATGTTAAGTATTTCTTACTGAAAATTATATTTTAAAAATAATTCTGTGTTTCTTGCTTTTCATTGCATGTATGAATCAAGATATATTTTCTGGTTTTCAACTAATCCAATGTCTTTTCTGTCTAATGCTCTTAAATGTCTTATTCTAACTTCCTAAGGACAGTGGGTAATAAGGTGAGGGCATGTTAACTTTTCTGCTGTTTTTCTTATTGCAACATTATTTATGTTTTTATTTTAGTCTTCTGCCTGTTGTTCAGTCATCCTTTTATTTAGTAATGTGCAATCCATCAAGCACATTCCCAGTTGTAATGTGTTGTGAGCATTTTGCAACACTTGACATGTGAAAAATCTGGCTTATATTGGTGGAACATCTTCAGAAATGTCTTTGTACTTTCCCCTCTAGATGAGACATCCATTTTTTTTTGTCTTGCACATCTAGAAATATATGTTCTGCATAATACAGTTCTTATTTCTGTATCCACCTCACTGTGATCTTGACGTGTGCTACAAGAACGGGGTTCTGATCACTGTTACTCTTCTCCCATATGGCGTGGAGCTATTGTCCAGAAGCACAAACTTTCTTCCGTGTAGTAACTGTTATTTCTATTCTTGTCACCAAATCTGCTATGGCCAGCATTTGGAAATGAACTTGCTCCATGTGGCCTCATAAATTCTAAGTATCATCATTCAAGTTAGGAATAATAAAATAGTTATGGCATCTCAAGTGGACTCCTTGGGGTCATATGAAACTACAGTAGTGCCATGAATCCGTGTCTTCATTCACTGATGTTTAAAGCGAGAGTCGTCCCTGCCACTTCAGAAATTCTAGATGGCATTTTTCAGAAAAATGTACATAAAGATCACAGAGTGGCAGAAAAACACCCAAAACCAAAAAACAAAACCACATCAGAAACCCTGAAAGTTAAATACTTACATGAAACTGTTCTTGGGAGCAAAATGATACTGCATGCCCCACTGATTTGTGATCACACTGATAGAACCTTACAGTGAGATATTAAGTCCAGAGACTTCTGTCTGTCTTCCTCTGTTTTTTCTGTCTGTCAATTTTCCCATTCTTTTGCGAGAACTTTATAAAAAATTTCAAAAGTAAATCAAGCCTGTGTTTCCCCACAGCAAGAGTTCTGCTAGAGCAGCGGGGAACACTCTCTGTTAAGAAAGAAGATGCTATTCTGGCATGTTTATATCCCTGCAGAGTAGCAGCCTGTATTGTCTACTTAAATTCTTGCACTTAAAATCTTCAATTCTAACAAAACAAAGGATTTGATTTAGTAGATCATCACCTCCTTGATTCAGGGCAGAGGTGGTATAAGTTAGGTGTAAGAGGAGGTATAAGTTAGACCTGGGTGCTGCCAGGGTCGCAGGATGCTGATGATGTGATACAGTTTTTTTGCACTGATGCTTTGTCCCCGTTTCGGTACATGCCAACATTTCAGGCCAACCACTGCTCGTAACAATGAGCCTTAAGCCTGGAAAATGCTTACATTCTTTAGCCACAAGTCTAATTAAAAAAACCCAAATTCCAATGTTGTTGGAGTCTTGTTTGTTTGTTTGTTTGAAAGCCTAGCAGTGTAAACTAATACCTTGTAACATGGCTGAATTCTGGTTTGGTTTTTCTGAGCTGCAGCTTCGGTTGGGAACAGCACATCAGCTAAGTAAGATATCCATCTGTAAGTGCTCACAAATGGCTTGAAGTGATGGAAGTAACTGGGAATAACTCAGAGAAGTGTCTTACAGAGATATACATTGTATACCATCAGCAAAATGTGAAAGGGCATTTCAGTCTTGCGTTTCACAATGCCGTTCACTGCAGTTGAAGTCAATATCTAGAAAGCCTCTTTCTGAACCATCACTGTTATCATTTAGTGGTAAACTCTTCTCTACCTGTATCTTTGGCTCCATTTAGGCCTTCATTTAGCGCAAGTGCTCTGGTTGACATTGTTTGCTTAATCCTCACGTTCTTTTGTCTCTTACTTCCCTCCCACAGACATCTCAGCCAAGCCCTGGTGGTCAGTCTACATGCAGCAGCGAACAGTCCCCCATCAGCAACTATTCCAACAATGGGATCGAGCTTACTCTGACCGGTGGTGGTAGTGTAGGAGACCTCAGTGTCATCGATGAAACCCCAATCATGGACTCTACCATTTCCACAGCCACCACAGCACTTGGCTTACAGGCCAGGAGGAACATGACAGGGACCAAATGGATGGAGCAAGTGAAATTAGAAAGGCTGAAACAAGTTAATGGAATGCTTCCAAGACTAAACCCCGTTCCACCTTCCAAAGCCCCGACCTTGCTGCCTCTCATAGGAAATGGTGAGATACACATAACAGGAGCGATAACGCTTTTTGTCCTTAATCTTATTGCTTGCTAGCTCATTCTGGCAACTCTTGCAGAGTTGCACAGCTTAGGAAATTCAGCAGCTGAAATGGTTTGTAAATTGATCACTTTCTGTTTATTATCTCATTGCCACTCCTACTGCCCACCTTCTGAGAAGTCTGATAGTCCTGTGTTTTACAGAACAGGGGCTAGCAGGGGAGCCATGAATCACATTTTAAACATTCCCTACAGTTAAAGGTTTTGACCCAAGATCATCATAACCCTGTCTTGTTTTGAGGCAAGGCAGAAGAAATAAATACCTGTGAGTGTATTGTATGGAATTCTTTCTGATGAGGCCTTTGAAAGGCACCCTTCGCAGAGATGTGTTGGGCTTCCCTTTAAATAATCAGTTCCCACACATAGAAGAAATCATAATGTACAGATGCTACTGCTGCAAAGGGCAAGTATCCATGAATGGGAGCGAGGCGAGCTTGAACTCTGAAGATCCCCGGTTGTTTTCCTCCAAAGAGCTGCGCGTGACCAAAACAGATGTCCCTGCTGCCCCTGCTTTGCCTACAGCATGCCTGTAGGCTTCTGCACTCCACCCTGCAGTGACAGCCCAGGTTTTCTGACACCCATTCGATCAAAAGAAACTATGTAAAATTAAGAAATTCATCGTGTTTACTTCAAACCAAACCAAAACAAGGAAACCAGAAAAGATGTTTTGCAGTTGTTAGGAGTTCTTTCAAGAATATTTCAAGAAGTCTTAGCAATGACCTTGAATAGCCTCCAAGTTGTATATTTTGCCATTCCATGCAAATGCCTGTTCAATTATATTTTGCCTATAAAAAGCTCCCTTATGAATGTGTCCTCCTGGCACATCAGCCAGCATAGCTGCACTGCAGGCTGGAGCACTGCACCAGCTGATGACAGTTTGTGGCTGTGGGCTATAAATTTTCTGCTGGGATTCACACTGAAATGTTACCCTTGAGTCTCTGAATTAGCTTTTAACCTAAGGCCACGGTTTTTATCCCTAGTTCTTTCAAGAAAGAGCACTGTTATGATTGGGTGTGATAATGTTCTTCCTCTATACGCCACTTACTTCTTTACTGTGTGTTTTCTGCACCAGTTTCTGGGTAATACATCTTTGTTTCACTGAATTTTACCTGCAGGTACCCAGTCGAACAGCAGCTGCAGTGTCGGAGGATCCATGACTATTCTGCCAAACAGGAATGAACTCTCAAGTACGGACATCACTGTGTTAAACATGCTGAACAGGAGGGACAGCAATACCAGCACAATCAGTTCAGCCTACCTGAGCAGCCGCAGGTCCTCTGGAATCTCACCTTGCTTCTCCAGCCGGAGGTCCAGCGACGCCTCCCAGGCAGAGGGGAGACCGCAGAACGTGAGCGTTGCAGACTCCTATGACCCCATCTCGACAGATGCCTCCCGGCGCTCCAGCGAAGCAAGCCAGTGTGATGACGTGCCGAGCCTTCTCAGCCTCACCCCGGCCCAGCAATACAGGCTGAAAGCGAAATATGCAGCAGCTACTGGCGGACCCCCACCAACTCCACTGCCTAACATGGAGAGGATGAGCCTCAAGACAAGGATGGCACTCTTGGGTGACTGCAGGGAGTCCGGAGTATCTCCACTGCCTCCAGTGAATGCCCCTCGAAGATGTAGTGATGGTGGGGCAAATGGTTACAGCAGGAGGCATTTTCTGTCTCATGAAGCTTTAGGAAATGGGACAAGGAGAGCCAGTGATCCAGTCAGAATGGCCTCTGACAACCTCTCTGTCCCAAGAGTCCAGCGTTTCAACAGTCTTAATAGCTTTAACCCTCCTGCTTTGCCTCCATCCACGGAAAAGCGCAACCTTGTTCTTCAGAACTACACCCGTTCTGAGGGTGGCGTCTTCCGCGGCTTCAGCTCCCCCTGTCCTCCGAGCATCAGCGAGAACGTCGCCCTGGAGGCTGCTACAATGGAAGCAGGTGGCAGTCTGAATGATGAGGATCTCCTGCCAGATGACGTGGTCCAGTATCTGAATTCCCAGAACCAAGGCATGTACGACCACTTGTTGAACAATGTCCTAGACAGCAACAAAATGCATCACAGCTCAGTTTCAGGAAACAACAACGCCAGCAACTTTGATCAAGCCCCTCCACCGAGCAGTCAGCAGGTGGGTCCCGAGGCAAATAAAAGCGACTTGCCCATTCAGTGGAATGAAGTAAGCTCAGGAAGTTCTGACTTATCTCCTTCAAAGCTGAAATGTGGTCAGCGGTCAGCAGTGCAGCAGGCTCGGGCCTTCAGGCTGTATAACAATATGATGGTTCAGCAGCAGAGCCTGGAGAGAAGCAACATGGCCCAGCAGAATGGCTATCAGAACCTGGTGGAGAACAACACTTCCTACAGTTTACAGCAAAACATGGCTCTCGGCAGCGGAGCCGGGAATTCTTTCAGCATGCAGTCCAACAAGCCTTACAGTGAAAGCATGGGCAGGCAAGCAATGATGTCTGGGGTGACAGACAATTCCTGTGGCATGGCAGTGCAAGGGCAGAAGCTGAGAATCAGCAACATGCCAGTGAATGGGAACCAGCAAAATTTCAGCCATCCCATGGCATCCAGTGATCAAAGCACCGGTATGGCAAACGGGATGCAGAACAGGAATATGATGGAACAGGAATATTTGCAAAGCCAACCGGTCGGAGATGGCGTTCATTACCAGGGAGTCAATCAGTCTGGGCAAATGATGCTAGAGCAGGTTAGTCCTACCTCACAAGGCAGCCTGTATCAAGGGCCGCAGAGTTGTCCACTGGTGTCCCACACCATTGGTAGCCAGCCTTCGAGTTTGTCAGTGGCCAAAAGTTACCAGTCATGCTCTAACTACAGCAGCAACAGACAGCAAAACGTGCTGAGAAACAACCTGTCCCAACAGCAGAGACACGTAGGTGATGGCAACCAGACGTACAGGGTAAACACCATTAAGATGGAAATGCAAGGTCAATCACAACAGTTCTGCTCTAACATGCAGAATTACTCTGGTCAGTTGTATGACCAAACCATGGGCTTTAGCCACCAAGCTATGAAAACAGGTTCTTTCTTTGGTTCAGAAGCCAACTGCCTGCTGCAGGGGACTGCGACTGAAAACTCATCCGAGCTTCTTTCCCCGGGGGCTAACCAAGTGTCAAGCACAGTTGACAGCATTGACAACAACAGTCTAGAGGGTGTGCAGATAGATTTTGATGCTATCATAGATGATGGGGACCATGTCAGCCTAATTTCGGGAGCCCTGAGCCCAAGTATCATTCAAAATGTCTCCCGCAATTCCTCACGCCTCACCACTCCCCGAGCATCTCTTACATTCCCAGCTATGCCTGTAAGCACAACCAACATGGCTATTGGGGACATGAGCTCTTTGTTGACCTCACTTGCAGAAGAAAGCAAGTTCCTTGCTGTTATGCAATAGACATAAAAAACAAAAAACACTTAGGAGATAACGGAAAAAAAAAAAAGACTCATATTTTTTAGTTGTGTATGTATTTTAGCAATCTCATCTCATCTAAATGGGATGTGTTTCAAGTATATTCCTTTTATGGAATAAGGACTCTGAAAACCCTAAAGTGTTCTAGGGAGAAACTGTCTTCCATTTCAGTTTTGAATCAGTATTGCTACGCCCATTCCCTCCCTTCCTCTCTTTTTTCTCTCTCTCTCTCCCCCCTTTTTGAATGTCTGTATGCTTCTTTTTTTCTTTTGTTTTTTTAATTGTAAACCAACGTAAACGTGTGAAGTGCATGTTTTTTTGTTTTGTTTTGGGGTTATTTTTGTAAAGAAAGGCCTGATGAAATGACTTGGCAATTTTCAGTTACTCAAACTGTTGCAACTTTTCCCCTTGAACATATAACCAGGCACAACGTGAAGTGAGCATACAGTGATGAAATCCTCTCTGGATGCACTGGACACATCACACTGAGGTGGAAAACCAGTTTAGAAATGCACTGCCATGGTACCCTAGGGCTGCAGTTTCAGAGACATGAAGCACAAAATGTTGGGAGGTTCAAGCAAATAAGAAATGTAAAAACCATCAGCCCTTTGATCTCAAGCGAAAGCTTCAGGTTTTTGTAAACACACACAGAGATAGCTGTCACTGCCTTGAATAACGATACTGAGGTTGGGTCATGTTTGACCTGTTTCAGAGGAAGGAGAGGACCAGAAAGCTGTTCTTAGTCCAACTCTCACCTTTTGCATTGTTTTGGCATTCTGATTTTCAGCCTTCTTTTTCAAATGACTGGATAGCAAAATTATGGGCGTGTGTAGTGACTTGAGTAGTCTATAGTCTTCTCATTGCACATTCGTGGAGATACAATCAGGGTCTTTTGAACTATTTCATACAACTAAATAACAAAATAGCAGTATTTCATACTGAGGGATTCTCTTTTTTTTTTTTTTAATGCAAATTGTTGAGGTGTAATTTGCTGAGCCACTGGTTCTTATTTGCAGGAAGAACTGTGTGTAAATCCCCTTTAGCCCAGGCAGCTCCATGCATACATACAGCTTCAAAAGCATCACAGGCATGTCATGTAAAAGGAGGAGAAAATGAATGGCTGGCCCAGTTCTCAGACTAGCCAAATAAATCAAAGCAGTTGCAAGCAATCTGATCATCTTAAATGTTTTTGCACTGTGTCCAGGCTTTTTAAAATTAAGAAACTTAAACTGCCATTAAAAATAGAAAAGAAACAAGGGAAACAGCAAGCATTCACAGATCACAGACTATTCTGATCTGGAATTATTATCAGGTCCAACTCTTCAGTGAATGGCCTGTGTGAGGATCAAACCCGCAACTCTGATGCTATTAGCACCATGCTCTAACCAACTGAGCTGTCTGGCAACTAATCAAAGCTCAGAAAGACCAGCCCAGCTTCCTTCCCTCTCTCTCTCTCTCTCTCAGTGACATCACGTGCATTTAATTTCAAAGCAAACCAGCGGGTCAATGCCCAGGCTCAGTTACACCGGCAAAAAAATTGAAACCACCGCACTGTGATCGTGAAGCTGCTGGGCTCCCTGTCTGCACCCCTGAACACAGAGTGCTCCTGGGTGAACAGGCTGGTGTGGGGAACACTCACAAGACCACAATTTAAGCTCAGCCGCTCCTAGAAGCTGCATGGAGTCCCAGCCCTTGCAGCGTTCTCAGTTAAATCCCAGCGGTAAAGTCCTGCTGTGGGATGTGAATGGTGCAGGCACTTACAGTCATGGATTTGATGTCTGTAAGGAGCTGCTGTTATAGTGAGAAAAGGGAGTGTGACCAGTTTTGAAATACAGATAAACTTTAGCCCAGTCAAAACCAGAAGGTGACTTTTGTAAGCCAGAAAGCCATAGCATTTTCTTTTCAATTGTAAAAGAAAAGGTGAAATACCATCTGATCCAGGACATGGCATTTGAGGAAATGGGTAGGGATGGAACCTCAGTGAAGGTGTCAGATAACATTGATCTGTTAACAGCTCTTAGAATCAGAGGATGAGGCTATAAATCAGTAGGAAAACATCACAGAAATCTGGTGCAGGAGCCATATTTGAGCTTATCACAGCACGTGATTTGCACTGTGAGCTGGAATGTCAGAAATCAAGACAAATGTAAACATCCGGCACCTTTATCACGATCTAGCTCCTGTCTTTCTCTGTATCTTCAGCCAGAATTTCTTTCTTCCCCTGTCCCATGCACACATATTCGCTCATCCTGCACTTTCCCTTTCGCCAGTTCCTCTCCCAGCCTCCCTGCCCCTGACCAGCTGTCCCAGCTGGGCTGCACGGGCCGTTGGGCACAGTTCACCATGGCAAATGACTGCTTTGCTGTGGCAGCAGGAGGAAGCTGCTCCCTGTTGCCCTCTCATTACCCAGAGGCCCGGTAGAGACCTGCTGCCTGCACACAACCACTGTCCCTGCCCTGCTGCTGGGACAAGAAGGGATGCATCCTGCTGGGTGGGTCCCCGGGGCAGGGATGCTCCAGGGCCCGGTGCTGTGCAGTGCAGCACGGGGATGCAGCTCACAGCCATGCAGAGAAGCAGCACTATGGGCATGAGGAAAGGCCGTACGGGACATGTTCCAGATGGTTCTCAGTAACCAATCGCTGGCTGTTTATTAAGCCATCCAATTACATGTTTATAAACAATTTCAACAGGGTGGCTTACGACCAGCCTGGGAGTAGGTGGCTTGGGAGAGGAGTCTTTTATTGTTATGGAGCCAATACATTTAAAAAACTCAACCATCCCCAACTATTTTTTTAAACTCAGTTTTCCAGTTCATAATTGTATCTGCTGGTGCAATTGATGCTGGGAAGCTATTGACAGATGTGATCCCTCAATGCTTAGAAAGGAGCCATTCATATTGCCCCAGGCTAAAAGGGACTGTTTGAGTAGCTAATTTGCCTTCCTGGATTTGCCAAACCTTCGTCACTCCCTTACCCTTGTCTTGGGCCAACAGTGTGTCCTGGCAGAAACCACACGCTCAAGAAAGGCATCCCATTTGATTTGGCAAAGTTGAAGAATCAGAGACTCCACTGTGTCCTTGGGGAGTTTGTGCAAATGATTTATCATTTTCCCCGTTAAGTGTATGTGCCACTTCTGTTCATGTGTCACTTTTCAGTTTTTAGTGTTTTCTCACGCTTTTCTGTTTTATACTAAAGAGCCTGGTTTTTTGGTACCTGTGAGGGTAGCAATACCTCATAGCCCAACCATCTTGGGTTTTGGTTCTGTTTTGATAAGGTAGACTGGTCTCTCTGAGCATGGCACTGTTATGCTGGACACCAGCTTTTCACTTTCAACGTGTGGCATTCTGGGGAAGGTCCCATCAACACTGCTGGGATGTGTTCATTAGCACCCTTCTACTCTTCTCTCCCAGTTACAGAGTCAAAGGTTGCTTTTGTGTACCTGGCACATCGGGTGATTTTTGCCTCAGCTGTTGGAAACCCACTGCTCACCCGAGAGTACAAGGAAATGCACAAAATATTGTGAATGTTCTATTTTTAAAGCATTGCAGCCTAAGTCTAAATCACCATTTCTTCTAATGGCTCTGTGAGGGTCTTCTGTGTTTGTTACTGTTGGCCTTGGGTACATCAGTAACGCTCAGCCTGCCTGAAGCCCGTTTCTTCAGGCAATTTCACTTCCCATGAAGTGGAAGTTGCCAGTGAGGAGTTTATCCATCAGTTACACCCAGGTGAAGGAAAGGTGTGTTTGCAGGGAAGTCAGTGGGCTTCCACGTGGGCTTTGCTGGAGAGAACAATGCTCCCACACATCCACGTGGCAGATGATGTTATTCTCTCCTTTGAGAATGGCCCCAAATGGTTTGTGCGTTAAGATGCTGGCTGGCTGCTCACTTCCCGCCCCTCAGAGAGATGGCTGGCTGGTTTGCCCACGCCTGTCCCACAGTGGCTTGTCCCCCTGAACAGCAGTGTTTATATTCTCACAATGTATGTGCCTTATTTTGTGTTCACCCTGTAAGAGATGGACCAGGATGTGTTGCGAAATTTTCCTGATGAGGCTGTACTTGCCATTCAGCTAATAGCACATACCACTGTTAATAGTGTCCAAAACGTCTTGTAAACCTCTGGTATTCACGTGTTATTGTCCTTGGGTTGGTGGAATGTCTCCTATGGAACAGTTACTGTTGTCAGTCCTGCAGATGTGTAAGATAAAAATGTGTTGCTTTTTTTTTTCCATTTTTAAAATTTTTTTTATAAAGCTCGTAATCCTTTTTTTTAAAAAAAAATAAAAAAAAGAAGAGAATGTGTAAATACATTTATGTACGGTAGGAATAGTGTTCAGCTGTAACAGACCTTAGTGGTCTTCATTTGATAAACCTGCAGTTATGATCTGATGTTTCTCAAGCCTTAGGTTGATCTGAAGGGTCTGTAGCACTGTGTACATATGAACTGTACTTCTGCTTTCAGAACCACTTAGCTTTTTTGTAACAAAGAAAAAAATGTTTCTTACAATGTCAATAAAAACAAAAGCCTTTGTACTTAAGTTCTTAGCTTTCCAAAGTATCTCCTTGGGGGAGGGAGTTATTTTTTCATACGGCCTAAAAGCCTGGTTGCAATCAGCGCTTGTATCACATCCACTCAGAGCTGCTTGCTTTCCTTTTTCTACTTCCCAGCCTGTTGCTTCACGCCATTCACAGTTTAAATACAGATGGGGAAACAAAACAGGGTGTTTAACTTGCCTCTAAAGAAAAATGACTGATGGGTGTCAGGCGGAAAAATAAATGAAAATGCAGTGTCCCACAGATGAAGTGTTTGAAAGGAGGAGAGACTGACCTGGTTAACTGCTGCAGGAGCAGTCGGTTCAGAGACCAAAGGCAAGCTGTGCTAAACCCTCGGCTGTTCTTTGGGGCTGTGTTTCCATCCCTTGCTTGCCAAGGGTGGGTCACAAAGGCTTTTCCACCCATGAAGAAGCAAGGGAAGGAGGAAGAGAAGTTCCCCTGGCTGGGTTAATCTGTAGATCTCCGCTCAGGTGGGTTCCAGTGTGATCTGCAAAGAACTAGATGCAGTCCTCTTCAAAGCTGGGCGTGTTTAATGAGTGCTCCTGTTGAGTACAGTTGTTATGGATGATGTCAAGTTAGTGGTGGCAAACAGTACAGAAAATGTGGTAGTGCTCCTTGGTCTTAGAGTGTCTGAGTTGTTCTCATTTCCAAGCCCTTTGCTGGTACCTTGGCAAGACCCAGACCACTCTGTTGAGCTGTCAGTGCTCAGCTTCTGCCTTAGTCCTTAGCCAAAAGAGGTGAGCCATTTCCCAGGCAGAGGGAGGTAACTTGGCATTGTTATTTGCTCCTGTTAACTTCTCTTTTGTGTGTGTCCTGTTTTGTTGCGTTCTGTTGTGTTTTGTTGTTCACCCTTCAGCCATTATTAAGCTTCTGTCATTTGGCACAGGCCTGAAGGTTTAGGAGGGACAAAGGGTAGAATGGAGAGCTAAAGCCTGAAGTATGCCCTGCTGAGAAGCCAGTGAGGCAGGAGAGCCCTGGGAGTGGCCTGATAGGGGTGAAGCAGACCCTGCATTTTGAAAGGGAGGTTTGATCGTGGCCGTGGTGCCTTAGCTTATGTGCTGCAATCCAAAATTCTCCCAGAGTCTGGCAGTGCTTCAACATCAGCTCTTTTTGGGGTGTGTGTGTGTGTGTGACAGCTGCTTCCCCACAACTCAACCGATAGGTCAGCAGCAGGGTTGGAACAAGCCTCAGACAAAGACATGATGGACCAGCAGAGAAACGAGCAGGCCTGTGGGGACTGGGGAGTCAGTAGCAGGATCCATGCTGACTACAGATCATGGCTGTCAGGGGCTTGGAGCTGATCGAGGCATTTCTGAGCCTTACCAGCCTCCTGCAGGCAGTGGGAGGTGAGGGACCCTCACTTCTTACACGCCAATGCAGTAAAGTTCTGCACACATGCACGCACGCAGAGCATCGTGCTAAAGAAGCGTCAGCAGCGTCGTACGCCTGCTGCCATAGGGGAGCCCACACACCTGGACTGGCAGCCCCTCCCTCTGCTCTGTGCACCAAACTTGCACCACTGCCTCGACTTTTAACCAACCCCTGCATGCTCATCTTCCAGTTGTATCTCTTCCACCAGCTGGATCTACTTGAGGATGAAAGTCAAGAGGGCTGGAGATGCCAAGGGGTTCCCTGTCCTGTTCGGCACCTTGGTTGTTCACTGGTGCTGCCAGGCAGTGCAAGGTCAGCCACCGAGGTTACAGCATTTCCAGAGCTGAGCACTGCCAGGTGAAGGGCTCCAGGTCATATTCCTGGTCCTCCAGCCTGACTTAGGATTGATGAAAAGCTGCATGTTCCAAGCTGCAGCCGGAAATAGGAGGATCTGTCTTTCCATGTGGTAAAGCTCAATATAATGCCATGTTCTCAGGAAAACGAAAAACAGCGAGGCAGTTGTGGTTTATACCATCAAAAATCAGCAGCTGCTGTTGACCTTTAGTCTGTATTTTAGTGCCAAGGCTGTAAATTAATTAATTTAATTCAATAAATTGGTTTCTTACGTCAGAAGGGCATGTACCCGAGCGAGAATTGCAGTTTGGAAAGCCTGTAAAAAAATCCAGAGGGAGGAAAAACCTCCCCACAGCCCAACAGTACCCTAAACAGGTGGCATGACATTACTACACTCAAACCCAGAGGTGGGCAACACAAAAATCACCAGTAATGCTAAGGTGTGGTCAGGGTTGAAGCAGGGCAAGAGCAGACAGGAGCCCACAGTGCTGATGGAGTTACTGGGCTGGCTGGGTGTAAGCGATGGCACTGTAGGGCAGCCCAGTGTAATTTCTTTCCTTTCCCAGTTTCTGTGGGCTCGACTGTGTAATCTTCAAGCTGCTTTTTCAAAGAGAGGGTAATGGGAAGGAGACGACTTGTTCTCTGCAGGCTGAAACACAAGCTATTTGTGTTAGGAACATGGCTTTGTTACATGATTAGTGCAATGGGAGCCCCTAGGCACCACTTCCCAGTACAAACAACTAGTATTAATAACTCATGTTAAAATTGCCTCCTATTTAATAACCTGGGCCTCTTTCCACCCCAAGAAGCACATAACTGCTTTGTGTTCCCACCATCTCCGCCCATCTTCCCTCACTGGCTTTGGACGCTCCCTGCACATTTCCCAGGAAAAAAAAAAAGGAGCAGGTTTGGGCAAGGAAGAAGGGAAGAACTGATGGTGCTTAACAGGAATCCCTGCAGCCCATGTCTGCGTCCCTCCTTGCCTGCCCCCCGTCACGGGGTCCTTCTCCTGCATCTGCTGGGAGGCTGCTCGTTGCTGCCATGCCTTGCAATCTCGATCCCCTGTTTCCACCCTTGTTCCGGGGATGCAGTGACCTATTTCACGCCTTGCCAAGGAAGCAGCCGCCCTCCCTCCCTCCCAGCTGCCCCAGCTGGCTGAGACGTGATAGACCAACACTGTTACTCATGGGTGGGAGGCCCATGTGAGTCACGCTTCCCTTCGCCCCACACGCGGGGTGGCTGCGGCAGGAGAGCGGGGAGCAGAGAGCGGGGCTGCATCCCGCGCGTGGCCGCGCACGGCAGCGGCACAGTTGGGCCCAGGCGGGAGCGAGAAGCAGTGGGTAGATCAGATGGTGATGAACCATAAACAGGATCGTTTCCCATGGGCTGGCGGAGCTGCTCCAGCCTTTGCCAGCAGCACTAGGATGGCTGTCAGGTCTGCGAGGCGGTCTCTAAGCCACCCTGCTCTGCAGAAAAACATTACTAATGTTCCCACGACCGGAGCAATAGAGAAGAGACAAATAACTTGGACAGCAACATGAAACAGTGGCAAAAATCTGGAAGACAGAGGAGAAGAGAGGAAAAAAACAAGAGGGTGGAAAGCTCTGTAATGACTGGAAAGAGCCCCAGACGGATACGAACTGAGAAAAGGCCAGAGACAGAAATAGTAGCACTAATTAGCTGAGCTGAACGACCCCACTCATGCTGTACCTGAGCATCCTCCGCTGTCCTCAGAGCCCCGACGCTGCCAGCCCCGGGAGAGGAGGAGTGGGAGCAGGGAGCTGCTCAGACCTGGATGAACAGAAGCAATTAAGTTCCTATAGCAACGCTTAGTGAAAAATCCCAAAGCAGAGGCACCTATAGGGCTGGCTAGAAAAAGGGTTGAGGCTCCAGGCAGCATTCCCTGAGGGAGAACCATGAGAAATATGTGCTTCCCCATCCTGAGCATGGTTCCCACTGCACCTTTGCTCCTTGAAGACTTCCCCTTTCCATTATATGAGCAGCCAGCCCTCCCAAGACATAGGAAAAGTTCACTTTTCCTATTTTGCCATGAAACAGTTTTGTTTTGAAGACCCACAGCACATCCCACAGTGCCAAGGAATTGTGGCAATATTTTCACTGGCAATTTTTTTTTTTTTTATCTGGAAGGCAGATTTATCTGGGAAAGGGCAGATATATCTCATCCCTGTCTTTGCTGACCACTTCAACCTCTAGTGAACTGCTTTCAGTAAACTCCTTCAACTTTGTCTGTGGGACGCCATGGCATGGCATTGCTTAAATATGGCTTTTTGGATAGAGCTTCGAAGAAGAAATAATGGTCTGCATCATCTTGCTTCAGAAGCTGAACTTGAGCTCTCATCAGAAGTTTACAGATGTAAAAGAGAGCTAAAAACCCCAAGTAATACCTTTTGTGAAAGCTCTCATCAGGCACTGAACTCTCAGAGCTGTGTATTTCAGTGGCAAAGGCCCCAGCGCCCATGGTGAGGCTGGGGGCTCATGCAGCCAAGGGCTGCAGGGCTGCAGTGAGTGGCAAAGTGTGCTGCAGCACGTGTGGGGCTTTGTTCCCTTCCAGCAGCCGCAAATCAAGCTGCCCTCTGCAGCCATTGAGGGAGAAGCAGCGTGCTTGGTCCCCCAGGGCTGCTGTCTCCACATCCCCTCTGGAGCAGGCAAGCTCCTGCTGCTGACCCAGCTGACCAGAGCTGTCCTTTGGATGCCATTACCAGGACACGCCGTGCCATGCTTGTTTTTTTGGAGTAGAGAGTTAAAGGAATTAATGTCCCTTTGAGGTTTGCAGTGCAGTGTCCCAGTCCAGGCCTCACTGCAGGCTGGCACTGTGAGCAAGCCCGGTGGCACAGCTCCTACACCTGCCCTGTGTCCAGTCCTTCCCTTGCCTTGGGTGCCTCTTCCTGCCCTTTCCTCCTCTTCTCGAGGCTGGCCTGTAGCATAGAGGAAAACCAAAAATACTGCATGCTATTTTTTCCTTGTCTGGTCCCTTGGAGATTGCTGCTGTTTTCTCCCAATTACAGCAAATGCTTGAAGCTGTGCAGAGGCTTAGCCACACAGCCAGGGAGGCAGCAATGCCTTTCTTAGCTCTGTGGAGTGCAGTCTTGAACCACTGTAGCACTTCTTGCTTACCCTTGTGCCCTGAGACATCTCAGGTTTCAATCTTGGGTTTCAATTGCTCTTCACCTGAGCTCTGCTTGGCATGGGCAGCCGGAAAGTGCCGGGCTCCGGTTTAGCTGGAGCATTAGCAGAGAAAGGGAAAGCAGGAGCATCAGCCAGCAAAATGTAATCGGGAATCTCTTGCCCCCATCTCTGCTGATGCTAAAGGCAGGGCCTGCCTTTCCTGTTTGAAACAGGAGCAGGGGCTGGGGTCGCCTGCTGCAGGGTTGGCTCTGCCTTTAGCAGCTCCCGTAGTTTCAGTAGTGCCAAGCTTTGCTTAGAAGCTCTGGTGCAAAGAGCCCCATTCTGCAGAAAGCCCAGGAGAATACAAAATCCCCTTGGACTTTTTATTATGGAGGAGGAGCTGGTCAAAACCAACATCAACAGTCCTGAAGCAAATAGTGCAGGCTTTGATCTACCCAGTTAAATATGAGCTCTGGTGAACTGAATCCTCCTCTCTTTGTGCATGTTCTCAAACAAAGTATTTTCCTTCAAGAGAACAGGCTGCACACTGGCAGGCTTTCTCTTCTCCTGTCCTACAGATGATGAGTTTTATGACAACATTGTCCTGACTTAAGTCATCCCATGTTTGACTGGCCTTCGGCTAAACTTAAAAATGGAGAGCCTCAAAACCCCAAATGTTGTTCCCAGTGTGCCCTAGATAGTGGCATTGCTTAGATTTGCTGGTGCCACTGTGTTTGCTGAGCAAAAGTATTTGGTCAGTCTTTTAACTGGTAAGGGTTGGTCCACTGCAATGAAAACATCAGATTTAGAGGAAGAAAAACAGAGGAAAAAGACAAAAAGACAGCATTTAGTAATTTTAGAGACACCACATGCACTCAGCAAAAATGGAGCCAGCCCAGTTTCAGTCTGGGGGTGTCCTTGAAAGCTGTAGCCACATATGACCACCTCAGGGCTGGCTCCAGGGCCAACTCTTCCTCCTCTGCTCATGGACCATTTTGTGTATTTTGCAATACAGGAGGGCTCCAAAAAGCACAGCTGAAGCCCTCAGGAGTTGAGCACCACTGCTGCTTCACCACCAGTGGTACAAGGATAGCTGGACCTTGGTGCCTGGCTTTCAGGTCCTTCCCTAGGTAGCACAGCTGGGACAGGGAGCTGACCTGTGCCAGCCTGACCCTGGGTCTGGAAAACCCCAACTCCAGCTTAGGTCAGGGGAGGAACAAAAGAAAAACCTTCCCGAAAGGCAAACAAATGGCAAAAGTGAAACAATCAGCCAGTTGCTTACCAGGAAAATCCCCCAGCTGCTGTGTGGGTGGTGTGGGAGCACAGCCCCATGACTTCTGGGAAGTTGGGGCCCTTCTGGACAGCTGTGGGAGCCAGGGGCATGGCCATGGTGTCCAAGGAGGACATGTCCTGCACAGCCTGGCCCATCCAACCAGCTGCCATTGCTCCGAGTTAAAGTCAGCAAAGTTCTGGGGTACCTGTGCAGGACCCCTGTGTGGGAAGCAGCCACAGGGTTTGAGAGCAGGAGGGGAGGGGTTTGCCTTGCCCCTGTCCTTCCCCCAAGTTTGTGCTGCAGTTCTGCTCACCATGCTGTCACATCCTGCTCAGCCTCACACAGCTCCTCGGCTCCATCACACTTTGGCTTTCTGGCTTCTAATAATCCTCTTCCAGTATTTGATGCTCACTCCGAGGACTCAGAAGCGATCCTGTCTCCCCTGGACGTGTGTTTAGCCCCTGGGCCACAGCCCAGGTTGGAAAGCAGCGGGGCAAGAACCATCTTTGTCCCCGAGGTCCCGAGGCTGTATCAGCAGTTCGGTGCTGCCACGCTGTGGGAATCGAGGCTCATATGCGATGCCGGCCTGGCTGCAGAGATATCCCGCTGTGGGCATGCTGCTCCCATCCACAGGCCCGGCTGGGACCACTGTCCCCCTGTGAGATCCTTAATTGGCTGGCTGGGGCTGTAATGCAGGGTAGTGATGAGCTTCTCACCCCCACCCTGGCCTGGCTTCTGGTCTGCAGCCCAGACACAGAGCCATCACCTGTCAAGGCTTCAGCTGTTCCTAGGACTGAGACCTCTCCAGCATCCACCACCACCTTCCCGCCTTTCTTTTTAGATGGTCAAACACCAGGCAGAGTGAATCCCACTGGAGCATGGAAAAAGGTGATGCAGAAGTCTGGCTGGGGAACCCATGTGTCATTTTGCCCTGTCATCGCCCTTCCTCCCTGGAAGCATCCAAACAAGTGAATGAGGCATCCCAAGCAAACCCCCTGCTGCCTTTCAGTAGCAGGAACAGCAGTGACTCTGCCGCCAAGATGAATTTGGCAGCCACGTAGCAGATTTTTGCATATGCTCTAAACAGTATTTGGATGGCAAGTAAGGACAAACACAGCTTTGCCCTTGAAAGCAAACCACCTGAGCTGGCTGCTGGTGCAGGTAATTAATAGCAACTGCTTTATGTAAAGCAGCAGGAGGAGCAGTCCATTTTCCACAGCTCCTAAACTGGCCTGGTGGTGGCCCTGGCACTGGGACAGAGGGCCCACGGCTGGAGGACCAGCCCTGCTCACAGCAATGCCCACAGCACAGTTTGCAGCCTCTTGCTGAGCTGCACAGTGCTGCCCTCAAAGACAAACCACCAGCCGTGGCCAGCTCGGCTTGGGAAGGCTGGTGGGCCAGCAGCCCAAAGCAGTGTGGAGTTTTCCATGGTCAGTTATTGTGCTGGCATGGCCAGGAGCTGCTATTATTAGATGGCATATGAATCACCCACACGGCTGGAATTAGCAGCCTCAGCCCAAGCCAAGCTGGACACTTATTGGAAAAGCCTAATTTAAGCCCAGCCAGGAGACAAAAGTGGACAGGGCTAAGAGAAATCGCTTGCCCAATGCCCACTTCAGCCCTGGCTGCCGCCTCTTCCAGCTGAGAGGGAAGCACCACCTCTGGGGGTCTCCCGTGGTGTGACACGGGAAAGGAAGGATCAGGAAAACTGCATCCCTGTTCATGCACTACCAACCCCATGCAAAGTATAGCAAGAGAAGAAGAACTGTGGGGGATACAATCTTAAATCGTGATCTGGCGGGGATGGTTGAAAGATCCCAGCTTGACAGGTGAAGGGCTGACAGCTGCCATGCCCGTGCCTTGGCCTGGTCTGCTGCAAAGCGACATCAACATGCAACACAAGCAGATGCTGAGCAGGGTAACAAGGCTCTGTGGCTGTAGAGCCCAAACTGGCAGATTACTGGGAACTCACTGGGTGCAGAGCGAAAGAAAGAAAAGAGGGAGCTGGAAACACATTTGCTTTTCTGGATGGGATAACACTGACGCCCTTTGATTCCTGTTTTGACTCATTTAAGCCTGGAACTGCTATAAGACAGCCCAGTAAGTAACACAGCTTGTAGGAATTGCAGCTACTAAAGTTTTCCTTCGGTCCCGTCACTAGTCATTTTGGCCACGTTGTTCCTCATTTACTCTTTTGCAAATGAGATAAAGTCCAGTCTCCAAGGTCTCTTGTATGGTTGTGAATCAAGGTCTCTTGTATGGTTGTGAATCAAATGCATCAGCAATAAAGTTCAATCACCAGAGCTGTGCTGTGATGTTTGCTTCACCCTGAGCTTTTCCTACCAAAATTAAAATAACACACGATGTCATCTTTTTACAGGACATGAAACAGAATTTCATATGCATTGCAAAGTCACACCAAGGCACATTGTGAAGAGTGGTGGAGTACACACCATTTTTTAGAGCCTAACAAAGGCGCTTTTATTTAATAATGAACTATTACAGCACAGTACAAAGATTCGCTTTGTTCAGTGACTAGAAATTGTTTGCAGATTTTTCCAGCCACCGGGAGTTGACAGTTCACTTAGGAAATCAATTCTTAAAGCTAGAGTGCCTACATGCCTGTTTGACTCTTGGAGCACTGCAAGCCCAGAGCTGCATGGGGTCCAGTCCAGCTCTCTTTTTCCATGGACTGAAACAGTGAAACATTTTTTGAATATATTTATTGTTGGAGGAAGCAAATCCAAGGTTTCAGCTGTTTCTCCCTCATCATCTTCAGGAAAGCTTAAAGCTTCTTATCCATACTGCTGAAAGCAAGGGACGAGAGGATGAAACTCAGAGCAAAATTGTAGGACCTGGTTGCTTCAGGGTGAGGCAAACACACCTCACGGGTGCCACAGAGGACTCAGCTGTGTGGGGTGGATTCTTAGCTCTCTGAAGCAAAAAATAAAAGTATCCATATCCTGGTAGAGGTGATAGAAAACGAGGTGTACAGGGACCGGGGTGATGCACTGCAGTGAGGAGGGGTTTCCACCCAAGCAGAGCTAGGCACCATCAGGAAAGAACTGGGATTTTCTCCCCTTCCAATCTCTTCCTCTACTTCTATTAACAGGCATTAGTACCAATGCAGCCACGGGGTGCAGGCACACAGGATCCCTGGGAAACACATCCCATGCATTAGCATCTCTGGTGAGGGAGGCGATGACCTGGGACAGCTTGTTTCCGTCCTACAGAGCAGGTCAGGTTGTGCCTCTTGGCTCAAACGCACAAATCCCACAGCCAGGGTGTGAATGAATGAGAAGCAAGGATGGCTCTTTGTCCCAGAGAGGGATTGTGTCCGGTGGGTGGGAACAGGAACCGGCATTCACCCAGGGCTGTACCGGCAGCCCCTCCACCATGGGGGTAATGCAATCACCCGGCTGTGTTCTCATCGTGCACCTTTAACCATTTTATTTATCCCCAGTCAGCTTCTTGTAGAAGGGTGAAGGAGCAGGAGTGTGCTTGGCCCTTTAACTCCGAGTGAGGGCACTTAATGAACATACCTCTCCTTACTTACCAGCCAGCTTTCCCAGAAATATCAGAGCACAGAGCAAGGAGCTGCCTTGATACCAAATCCTTTGGCAGCTTTAAAGGCACCAGAACCACAGTCCTGCCTGTCAGCTAAAGAAAGACGATCTCTGAAAAGTCCCAGCACAAATTGCCCATGAGCACCTTGTGGAGACTGAGGAGCCCAAGTCGTGAGTTCAGGAGAGGTACTAAATTCCAATATCTGCTTCTGAAGACTTCCCCTCTTCAGGTCTTTCCAAAGTACACCATGTGCATGTGCAAATATATACATACACACACGTGTTCATTTGTTTGTCTATTTTTAAGCAAATTAACTCACTTTTCTGATTTTTTTCTGGGAGGGAAACTAAAATCCCCTAGAGCACCAGCCCCATTCTGTCAGTCAACAACCTATAGCAGGGAGTTGGAAACTTGGCATTTGGCCCAGCAGGTTAGTGCTGAGCAGAACCAGTTCCAGTAGATCTGAAAAGCCTCATGTCTACTCTGCACTCTGCTTTGTTCTGCCAGGCTCTGCCGTAATTTCTGCATATGTCACCTCTGGCGAATGCAAAACCAGTGTTAGTAAATAGGCTTGTTACATACTGGAACACAGCAGCAAGGAGCTTCACAAATGCATTGCCTCATGACATCACTTCAGTTTTTGTTCATCTTTCAATGGTGAGAAAGGAAAAGAAAAGAGTGGGAGGGGGAATTGACTCGAAGCAGCTCTGTCTAACCATCTATTTACCTTGTGTGCATGCCTCACACTCTTACTCATGGTTTATAGCCATGGGTGCACATAAGGTCTTGAGAGTCCTCAGCACAAATCCCTCAAGAGAGGAGCTGGTTCATGATGTGCTCAAAAGCATTCTTGTTTCATTATTTTTCTTATCAGATAACAACATAACTTCATTGCTGCTTCTGGCAATCCCTGTGCTTCCCTTCCCTACGTGTCCCTGAAGCACACATTGCATGGGAAATGCTCCTCTGTTTTGACACACAGCTCAGCGCGGTACCCGGCGTCCGGGAAAAGGACACAGCAGAGCCGAGCCAGCACCCTCTGATGCTCCACAGGGATCTGAAGATGGGCCTGCTGTACTGAGGTCTGGAAAGGAGAAGCAGGAAGGAAAGAGGGGCTGGGAGTGGGGAAGTAACTGGACACACAGCGAGTTGCAGTGGTGTCAGGAGGGCAGTAACTTTTGCCTGCAAACAGAAAAGCAGAGGTACCTGATCAGGTTCAAAATAAACATAGTCTTGGCACTAGGGCGACGTCCCACGGTGACTTTTACAGGCATTTTTCTTAGGCCATTTCCTCTCCAGCACTGCACTCCTTGCCTCCTCTCCCACAGTGAAATGAGCTGCGGGTGAGACAATTTACCCCACTCTGCTGCGGTTACTCAGCATTTGCTGGCAATGCCCTCATCACAGCTTGGCCCTTTGGTCCCAGACAAATCATTTGGTTTGGACACCAGATAAAGGATGAGCTTTGTCTAACTTTACAGACCTACACTTGGCCCCTTCATTGCAATTCTTTTTAAAAGCAGAGAGGAGAAATGGGCACAATTCGCCTGACCTGTTCTGGACACTGAAATGGGGGGGTTACTCATGGCTGTGCCTGTGCTTCCCCATATTCTCCTCCATAAAAGGGAGCCCAATGTGACTGGCTCGGATGGAGGATGTTTAGTCAGATGAATCCCACCTAAAGGGACTGCAGCTGCTGGAGGAATGTGACCTTTCCCATAATCACTTCCCTTCCTTCCCCATAGTTTTGGGGAGAGAATTATTTGAGCTGATGGGTCGGTGAAGATTTCCTTGAAATTTACTCCAAATCTGCTCAGAAGGATGTGTGTCTTCTTGCCTCAGGCCCGAACACGGTTCAGCAGGCTGGGGGTTCCAGGCAGCAGGGCATTCAGAGGGCAGCACAACACCGGCGTTATCGGGCACTCTGCTAGCAGGCAGCCTTACCATGGAAAAAGCAAAGACAGTAACAGAAGGAACATCCAAGACAACTCCTGGGTTTGGACAGCTACTAAGTTGGCCACATCCCAAGAGAAACAACTTCCGCTTTGTCCCCTGGCTGCTACCCTTACCTCCACCTTCCTCCTTTCCTCCTGCTTTCTTCAGTCATCTCCCTCCTGAATAGAAACTTTTGGGAGGCTTATTTCCTTGCACCTGTTTCTGCTGTGATGTAACTGTGGTAATAACCACTGCTGGACATATTTCTTGGGGTTTTTTTGTGGAGGGGTTTTGTGCATTTTATTGCATTATTGATACATTTAGAGATGGGTTCAGATCAGAGCTGTACAAGGGACACAGTTCCATGGTTTGGGACGATCTGAAGCAAGAGTCAGACCCCTTCATGTCAGCTGGTCTTACTAAATTGCAGATCCTCTTACTAAATTGCCGATCCAAAACCCAAGGTCACGCTGGAGAAGTTCAAATACAAACTCTGTGCAAACTCTGTAGGTGAGGCCACTATGTGGTTGTGGTGGGATAAAGCAATGTGCAAAGACTTAAATTCTGCTTTAGTGTGTGCTTTCTGCACTCCCTGATGGAAAGAAAGTAATTAAGGAAGGCTGGGGAAGCCAACTGCTGCCTTGTGTTCCAGAAACCGCAAATGAGACAGCAGAGAGATCAAAGTTAATGTCAATAATAATAATAATAATAATAATAATGGTGATAATAGCAATATAGGACTCCTGTCCCTAGGTGGCCTTCATCTCTCTCCATGTATTTGAAGATCTCATGACCTTTATTTGCAGAGGAAACTGCACTGCGTATTTGGGCCGGTTGTTTGATATGACCTGATGCTTTCCACAAAATCATGTTTTGACCCCCAGCTCTCACAGTTCAAACTGAGCCTGTTGTGAACTCCTGGCAAGAGCTCCTGTGCTGCTCAGGGCTATCAGCAGCGCCAGCACTGAGCCTGAAGGCTTCAGACACACCAAGGCACCAGAGTCCTCTGAAAGCAAAGCTGCTCAGTGCCACATATGGAGACTAGAAAAGACCAGAGCAGGGAAGTGGCTCATGCAATGTCACCAAGTGATTTTGGCAGGTGGTTCTGAGGCTCAGCAAATCCTCACAGAAGTGGAAGCCACAGGCAGGGCCATAGGCAGGTCACAAGGGGAGAGAGATGTACTGCACCATCTCACAGCTCCAAAGAATTTACTCCCATCTCTGTCCAGTGCTTCCAGAGATACCCAACAACTCAATACTTGTGGCCCAAACCCTTAAAACTGAAGGTTGGGAACCATCACTGTCTCAGGGCAAAGCAGCATCAATGAGCAAATGGAGGGAAATGTAGTTTTTTATTTTTTTTTCACCACACTGACAGAAAAGAACTAGAATAAGAACTGAGAGATGATAATTCCAATCAAATTTAACGCACTCATGCTGGAGAGTTTCTGAGTTTCTGTCCTGCAGTGGCCTCGAGCATGTCTGTAAAGGCAACCCCCTGAGGTGATTTTACCATCTCCTGACTGTTCAGCATTACCCACCATCAGGAAGGACGGTTTCATGTCACAGCTGAATTAAAGTCACTCCAGTGGCCCCTCACTGCACTGCTGTGATCCAGCATTACAAGGACATAACAAACCTTGCCTTAGAAAAGTTGACTGGCCTGCACACTTTACCCCTTACGAAGGCTTTTATATTCCCAGTCTCTTCCCACAGCATCCCAGTGACTGTGCAGGTATTCCCCTCTACCATATCAGTGTTTCCTCTTTCTCACTGAGGTGTGCACACAGCGAGACCAACGCTGCAGCCCAGGGATGCTCCTGCTTATGCTTCTGCCATCCCCAAGTCCTATTATTTTTTTCTGGGTTCCCAGAGTCAGCTGAGCCCTCTTAGCCCCATTGAACCAGCAGCTATTGTGGAAGCAGTTACCACAATGACCCCATAATCCTGTTTTCCGAGGCAGAGCCTCCTGTCCTGTAGGTGCAGCCTGGACTCTTTGTTCCCAGATGTATTACTTTTCATTTGGCTAAATTAAAACACATTTACTTGGATTGTGACCATTCAGCCAGCAATTCCGATCCCTCTGTAACTGTAAACTATCCTTGCCATTTTTTACTGGGCTGCAGGTGGACAGACTGAAACACTAGCTCTGCACAGGCTGCCCCCACTCAGCTCAATGGGCTGCTGATGCTGTACAATAGTGACAACTATTTTGGCGTCCGGGAAGAGGATTATTTCATGACTGACTCTTTCAGCTGAAATATTCAGCTCTTCTGAGATTTGGGAGCACATTTGGGATTGCTGAAGGAGTAGCATCTTTTTCTCCACAGACTGTCTCATCGTTGAATGACAAGCTCTCACTGCCTCCCCCTCTTCATTTCCTTTGTATATGGAAAATCACAGATAAGAAGGAGAAAGAAAACAGATTTACTTCAATAATTTATGCTCCGAGTCATGCAATGACAGAGCCACTGAACTGACATCAGCTTCTTTCCTGTCCACCCCACCACAGCTGAATCCTACCCTGAGCAATGTAATGTGGCCAAATAGAGAAAGTGAGGCACAGGAAAGATGAAAAATCAGATTGTCGCCTTCCATGCCAGTGCACACCAACAGCTGCAGTGAGCTGTCCTTTAGAGTAGAACAGCTCCTGGTAAAATGTAGGAAGGTAGAGGTCTGGAAGACCCCTCCATGGCAATTCTAATGTTCTAAAGCAATTACAGAGAAATTACAAATATTTATCAGATAATTACTTTGTTTTTTAAATCCTCTCTATGTCCACAGCATTATCTGACAACAGGATAAATGTTCTTTCCATGCAACTCCAGTAAGGTCAGTAAACTTATCCTAGGAATGGGTTTAATGACATTTGGGTCAGAAATACCCTGCAAAACCATTCCTGCTAACAGCTCTGGCTCCGTGTGCGGGCACACCAGCTCCTTTACCCTTCCTGAGCTGGGCAGCCTGAATATCAGACATCTGAAGAGGTGACATGGCCTTTCAGCTCTGCTCCTGGGCTATGACACAGGAGCCATACAGATCAGGAGAACCAAACAATCTTAAGTGATCTAATAGAGGTCAGATTCTGTTCCTGTAGGATGAGCCACCAGGTCAGGGAACTCGTTCTCTGTTTGTGACAGAAGGTTAAGCAACTTCCCAGGAAAATCACTCTCCCGTGACCACATCTAAACCGTAGTGTCAGTAGGAAACATGCAGCCTTACAGAGCAGGCTCTAAACAGCCCACCCGGAATTCGCTCAGCCACAGAGATGTGAGTGGCTCACCACCTCGGCTCCTACCCCTCCTCTTACTGAATCAGAGCCCGGTGTCGTCACAGCACACGCTGCAGAGGCCACCGGGCCACACACACGTACCTTTCTAGTGCACGCTGCCTAAACCCCACTGATCAATGACTTCCTGCATGGTCACTGGAATGCTGTGGGAAGAGGCACATAAAATTCCCTGCTCTCATTTAGCCCTGCTGTCAAAGCTGGAGAAGTCCTGGCCCAGCTTCAGCTACAAAAACATATGAAATATATCAGCTGAGGCTGAACGGAACAGAAAGCGATGGCCAGCCCGGATATTGCTGCTGTTTCACTGGGAAGGTTCACTTCCGAAGCCACTGCGGATGATTCACTCAGGAGCCCAGGTGCTCAGGCCCTGGCCAGGTACTGTGGTGAGGGGGCCAAGGCCAGGCTGAAGGTAAATCACTACAAATCCATCACCGATAGGCTGAACTTGCCAATTGTGAAAGCGCCACAGGAACAGTGAGAAGCACAATTCATTCTGTAGCACTTTTACTTTTGTCTTCTTCTCACGGCTCCATCTTGGGCACTCCTGATGAAGTAACCAGAGAATTGCGTGAAGAGGGAAGCCCTATCTTGCAAAGGAATTCCAGATTTTTATATCTGGTTTGATTTTAAACAAGAATGGAAAACAAAAGCATTCTCATGCTTCCAATGGGAGCCTGATTAAAAACAACAACAACAATGGAAAAATTATAAGTTACTGGTTCCTTCAGTGCTATGGAATCAACTTGAAACACTTTAAGGCAAGACAAATCCAGGAAAAGCCAGCAGATGGTTAATGCCTTCAGAAAGTCAAGTTCTCTCTAAGACACAAGTCTGAGTGAAGGAAACAGACACAAAACACATTACTTACCAAAAAATCCAGCCCTCACTAGAAACATGCAATTTTGGTGAAACTTTCACAGACACAGCCTCCACAAGAAACATACAGTTTCTTGCTTCCCTTTCTAGAGAGTTTTTAAGTTGGGTTTTCCTATTCACTTTGAGCACCATTTGCATGGAAATAACTGCAGGGAACTGCTAACTAGTAAAAGAAAAGAACAACAGCAATTTCTGTTGTGACTTTAAAGTACAAATAACAAGAGGAAATGCCCAAGTAGATTTAAAAATCAGTAAAATACTTTATTATGCCATTCTTAAATGAAGCATATATTTGTGGTTTTTCACTTATAAGCTTATGCAAGTAAGACATAGTTTTGACTAGAAATATTTGTTAAAAGATAAATGCAATGCAAACTCTTATTCTCAACGGTATTAATTTCATTGTATGAACCTCAAATATGGTGTAACAAAAGTGAACCAAGCTGATCTGATAATTAACTCAAAAAATGAACAATTTCTTTTAAATGCCTACATTTAAAGTCTGCAAGTTGGTATAGCTGGCAAGGGGACACGAGGTAAAAAATGACAATAGGCTGGCTGAAAAACCTCCAGCATAAGGATGTTGTAATCTCATCAGGAATGGAAGAAACAATGAGACAAATGTGTTCTGGGTGCCACCACCTTGTAGGGACTCAGACCAGAAAATCTTGAGCTTGAGTAACTGCATGGAGAAAACCCAAGAAGAAATACAGGGAGCTTTCAGGATCACTTGGTCAAGGAAAAGGAAAGGTTGATTTATTCCTTCAGCACTTGTTTTTTTATCCAGGAAAGAAAAAGTTTATATTGGTTTTTACAGGTGATTTGAATTTGAAATATTTCTAAAACTAGCAGATAATACTGGCACAGCAATTGCACACAGAAGATGACTTTACTTTGGACCTCCTTTAGGCTGGAAGTCGCTGGTTGTGCCAGGACCATTAATTGTGATGTGATTATAGTCTCTGTGGGCAAAGAGAAATTTGGAAGTAGTGATAAATATACCCAACTGTTATATCAAAATGATTTCCCAAAGTTCCTGTAAACTACACGCAAAATTAGTTAGGATGAAAAATCTAAATAGAAAAAAAAGCCCCCTGAATGACAATTGTGCAGGCATAATAAAAATGAAAGAGAAATATTTAATCTGCCTCCCTCCACAATCAAGCTTAAGCTAAAAACTGAATCAAATTAATCAGCAACTGGAAACTACTAACTAAATAGGTCAGAAAAGGAGGAAAAAGTAAAGGATATTGATGACAATGTGAAATGCAGAAATGCAGTAAGGGAAGCTGTGGGCTTTGATGGAAATGATGCTTCAATATTCAGGCTTTCTGTATTTAGGTAGAATAAAAAGTTTAAAAATACGTTAAGAGAAAAAAAATAATCCTAGCAAAACTGGCAAAATTGATGCAGAAAAGGCTGAAATAGTCACCTATTACTTCTACATTGGAAATGAGTGGCAAGGAAATTATTTCATATGCGGAGGCAAATTATCTACTGGTCCATTAAGAAATAAATAAATATTAAAATTCAGCAGGGGCTGGGGACAAACAGGGCACTGCAGCCTTGCTTTCTGGCCCTGGGGCGCTGGCTGCGGCTGCAGGGCACGACTGCCAAAGGAGCACTAAAAACCTGCCAAAAAGCCACTCAATAAATGGCGAAACTGCATCTGAGCGAGGCACTTCTGGAGGGGGGTTTATTTATGCAACCACAAGGAAGATTCAGAGGCATCTCAATTTCTTCATGGCAGACAGAAACAGCCCCCACTAAATCTTTCTCCATCAAGCAGAGAAAGCCATCACAACAGCTCAAGCAGGAGGACTCAAACCTGTCAGATGAGAGAGCTGGCACCAAGTGTTAAGAATCAGGGTGAATAAATTACTTAAAGAGGTTGTGGATGGCTCTGTTTCATGATGTTTTCATTGGCTTCAGCAAGGAGAGATTTCACACCACCAACTGCGGCCAACCAAGTCACTCAGCCAGTCTCTCTAGCCTCTCCCTGGTCCATGGAGAAAAGCTCCTACTGGGCATGATTCAGTGTGCCTAAATTCAGCACACTGAAATTTGAAATGCCTTCTGAAGAGAAACACCTCCCCCTGCCCCCCTTCCTACCCCTGATTATCAAAGGATCTGGAGCTTAGGGAGAACAGGTGTGTGCCAGGCAAGCCATTGGGTAGCACCAAATTTATTTCTACTTTTGAGGAAAGTCCTCTACAGAAAAATCAGTGCAACTGGCTCTTTTCAAAGGTCAGGATTCAGGCGTTGGTGAAAGTGATGCATGCGGCTGTTTCTGAAGATCCAGCAAATGCCCTATAAAATCCAGACCCTGAATAAAACGCTTTCCCCAAACAGCTCACAACCCCTCCACCACAGACTTGACTCTATCTGTAAAGTATTTGTTCAGTGTTGCAGAGACAGAACTAACTGGCTTTCACAGGTTACTCCACTTGGCTCATATCACAGAGAAAATGAAAAGTCATAAAATAATCAGTACCTTCAGTGAACAGGCAAACCCACTCTTGCAAGCACTGAGGCAGGAAGAACTTTTGCAAGAAAAATCTTGAGTTAGACAGAACAAGGTCTAATTGCATTTCTTTATATCCAAGTGATATAACCTCTCCCCGGCAGCGGGGGTGGACCGGATGATCTCCGGAGATCCCTTCCAACCCCCAAAATTCTGTGAGAAAATCTGGACTGTGGATTTGTCTGTGTTTTGCTTTGCTTTCAGGAGGGGCAAGAAGACACTTTGTTTTCCTCTCTTATTTGCTCTCTCTGAGTAGTGGTCATTTTTCTGCATCCCTGCAAACATCTATATTTCTTCCTTTACAGCAGGTTTGCCAGATGCCTTTTAATTTATTACATCTGTCGCCTGCTAAAGTGCCATTAATCAGCTGACGTCCTCAAACCTGCATGCAAGGGATGGGCTATCATCCGTCACTGAATCTGGGAAAGAAGTCACAACTGTGCAGCTTTCCAGCTACCGGTTGCCCAGGTAAAACCTCAAAACCTCAGTGGAGCCCCAGCACCACGAGCTGCACCGCGGAGCTTGAGGGGGTAGGGTGGGCTGTGAGTCCCTGTGGTTCACGGTGCAGGGAGGTGAGCCCAGATCTACTCACACTCGTATGAACACAGTGAATGAACACTGCACGTTGCAGGCAGAGCGTGTCCACTTTATGTGTGGTGCTTGGAAAGGTGGCCCCACTCTCACTTTTCCTCCAGTCTGCTCTCACTGTTTGCAAATCTCCTTTTTCCTGAGTTGCAGTTTAATAGTATGAAGATAGTCAAGGCTGAGGGCTTTGTCTCCATGCTAAAACTGATGCAGTTAAACCACTGAAAGTCCAGTGGGAACACTTTGGCTGATTTTTGGTTAGCCCATCCAGATTCTCAGCCGATTAAAGCTACACTAAATTAAGCAGAGTGCAAAACTGTGCTAAGAGAATGCAATTGCAGCTTGCTCTTCTTCAACTAAAGTGGTTTACTAGACTCGAGTTGTTCATTCATGGCAAAAAAAAATGCAACATATTCCTAAGTACACTTATAGCAAAGAGCTGCAAAAACATTTTGTTTCTCGTTCTTAATCTCTCATTAAGGGCTGCGCATTGATTATTTATTTATTTCTAATTTAACAACAGCAGTAATGCAAATTGCCTCATTGACCTCAGGTAGTTGCCAAATGTTTCATTCAGAACCAATTTCAGTGCTACTGTAATCCCCTGAACTGGAGAGCTGGAGCAGAAGTGAAGCTGAGCCAACCTGAAACTGTAGCTGCGCAAATGGCGCCAATCTAATTAAGTTATGAAAAACTGTCCCTCTGGAGATGACTCTCCTGCAGCTCGCAAGGAAAAGGTGGAGAACATGTGAATCTGGCCACAAGCCCCAACTGTTGACAACCCAACTTACAAAGCATCTGTACACATGCCCTTCGGGAAGAAAGATAAGTGGTACTCTGGGGAACCACATATTTGTTTAACTCTTTGTTCTGTACTTGTCCAGGCAAAGAGAAAATGTTTCATATTATGCTGAATACCATCTCAGATTCTGGCAGGATTACTTGTCAATATTATTACAGCCTCTTCAGTTACAGTGCTTCAGCAATAAAGTAGTTAGACCGGCTTTGAAATACAGAAATTCAGGCAATACAATCGCACTATGAAAGAGTGCTCATTAGCCTTTGGCTGACCTTGAAAAATTGCGTTTCTCTCCAATTCTTCCACAAATTGCCTTTAAGGAGACCTCCTTATTTCTACCAAGTCACAAGGTTCGACTGTGTGACTCATGTTTTTTAGCCACTCTCTCACGATCAGAAGGCATGCTTGCCTTTTACACGCAGCCACAATTGCTACAAGGAGGATACATAAAAATGCTCCGACAGTCTTTTAATAGGGACATGTTCTTATTTGTTTGGGATTTTTTTTTTCCAACCTCAAAAGTTTCATAATGAAACAGTTGGTCTTATAAAAAGTGTCACTCATCAACTCAAATTTTATGTGTAGGTCACTGTAAGGACTTTGTCAGATTGTGACCAGGCATGGTTATAGATGAGGAAACTGAATTAAGGGTAATCAGATATGTGAGGGGGCATGAGCGGGCTCTCAGAGGGATGTGTTCTCTTGTTTGAGACAAATAGCACTGCCACAAGATCTGACTATTGCTGGACATCGGTCACCAAATATGTGGAACCATTACACTGACCCATATCCCGAATCCATGCCTCTGCTAACAGCAGCCCTTGCAGCTCAATGAGAGACTCTCCAGCGAAACGCTTGGACAAAGGAGGGGGGAGCTCAGTTCAAGGTGCACCTTGCCCCAGCACAACAGGTTTTGACACCTCCACAGTGAAGCTCTCAGCCATACTCTGTTTTCAGCAGAATTTGGCCCTGGCGTGCAACACCTGACATAATTCCCTGCCTGCAGCACGCCGCTCAGCCATTCTGCTGTTCCTGTTGCATGGCAGATGATGGAGCAGAACAGTGCCAGAGGTGGGGCAAAGCACCACCTGAAGGAACTGCAGCTTGGGTGTCACCCAAGGAGCCTGTCACAGCTGGGTCAGAGCACGGTGACAGGCTGATGTGCTGCACTGTAATGCCACGGTGCTCTCGGGCAGCATCCCTGCTGAGCAGAGCCTTGGCACGCAGGCATCCCGCTGCCCAGCTCTCCTCCCGGGACCATCCCTGGCAGCATCGCTGCAGGAGCGGTCCCCCTTCCCTGCACGCAGGCACGGAGCAGCCGCACAGGTCTAATTCCACCCAAAAGAGGGCAGTGGTGCTTGCGGACACACAGACACGGTCAAGGCAGTAGTTTACACTCTGGCTGCTCGACTTTCCCAACCAGCTGACAGAAACTCCCCAGTTCTTGGCACAGGCAGAGCAGTCCACAGAGCTCTGTCTTTCACACAGTTAGCCTCTGCTCTCATTTCCTCCCTTTGACTCATTAGTTGCTTTACCATCATTTCTCTGGAAATACAAGGAATAAAATCACATGGATCCATCCGTGCCAGTGCTGAGTGCCCTGTACCTGGTGCCTCTGTGTCACCCCCATCTATCAGTCATTCAGCTGCCAGCCAGGATGTGCCTTCTGCAGAAGCAGCTTCTCAGACAAACTGCGGCTTGGGTGTAGTCGGGAATGGAAAATTGGATGCACCGCAGTTTATGGCAATCAAGCAATGTTCAGAAGCTTGATGTCACAGGAAACCACTGATATTGTGAATAATTCAGGGCAATTAAAAAAATCCCCAGTATAACCGAATGGTTTTCTTTTATCGTAGCTGCTTTGTTTTCAAGTAGCCTTTTTGTCCAATGCTTTCACTCTCACCTTTGACAGGTGTACGTTTGCAAAACAACATAATCAAACCCAAGCAGCTGCCATTAACTCTTGTACTTACCACACTCATCACTCACCCACAGGGCTGTGTGGGTTTCCATGGTGGTAAGCGAATGCAGGTCACAGACCTGAAGTGGGGAGAGCCACTCTCCTTGTTCCCCAGCATCAGAGGGTTTCTCAACCTGGCAACCTCTGCTGTGTTGAGGTTGTTCAGTTAATGCTCTTTTCTTGGCTCCCATGCTGAAAACACCAGACACACTAGCAGCAGCCAAGGTATTAACAACAAAAACAGCCGCAAAGACAATAGCTACACAAGTATAGCTCATGAGCTTAGCTTTGTTTAATGGTACAGGATCTGCACAGCCTCTGGGAGCTGGAGCCAGAGCAAAAACCACAGCCAACTTTCCCTCCTCTGTTGCTCCTGACAGTTGGGAATGACCCTGCTCCAGATCAGCACAGCCCTTTACTCCTGGGTGCAATGAAACACAGCCCCAGCGTGCTGTGGTGAGCACAGGCCTGGAGGTGTGAATTCTTACACCAAGAGTGTTTGGACAGGATGTGGTGCAGTAGCTGCCATGCAGCCTTTCCACAGCTGGGCTGATGCCATCGCACAGCAGTCCCTGATGAGGCACCTCCACACGACACTGCGTCCCCTCACCAGGGCTCCCAACAGGACAAGGAGTCTGCCACTGCCTGCACTGTGCTGAGAAGAAAGTTCTTCTGGCTAAATGCTAAGACTGGTTTTCCTGGGTGTGAGGAGCCTGATTAGAGGATGGGCCAAGCTTGAATGTAGGTGGATGGGCAACACCTGAGAAGCTTCACGTCTCTGTCTAGCGAGACAACCCTTTCCAAAGGGGTTGGAATGTCACCCTTTCACTGATAACTGTCACATGGTGTCCTTTAAGATGGTTTCTTGCGCTGACAGAAACCAATAGAGCAGGGTCAGGTCCTTAAATCACAGCTATTCCCTCCCTGAAATGATCTGATTGTACCACATGCACAGATCTAGCTGCCTTAGCATGGGCATGAAGCACTTCTGGTGTACCTGGCAGGACCTCAGGTACCGGGACATGCCCTCTACTGGCACTCAGAAGGGCATTCAGGTGACCAGGGCTTTTAAAAGGTGACTGTACTCTTGCATTTGAGCTAGATTCTTATCTAAGCAAAGAGCAAAGTCCATGACATTTCCTGGACATAACCTCCTTTCCTAAGGCTGCTGGGACATACAATCCCCTAAGTAAAACCCAAAAAACTTTTTATGTCTCTTCATGGAGAAAACCCTACTTGCACTGTCAGAGCAAGACCTACCACTCTTAGTGGTGCAGGTGCAGACAACTGAGCCGGTACAACTGCTCCCTAATCCATGGGAAAAGGTCAGCGTGACTCTTGAAAGAAGAGCCAGGTTATCAGTACTGCACCTGAGACAAGAAGTCCTGGTCCCCAAAGACTCTGCAGTAGTCCCAGATTTGCAGCTGGTGTTGGAGCCAGCAACTGCCAGAAGCATTGCATGATGTTGATCTGCTCTCCAATGCCTGTATTAGTTGTTGGCACTTACCAGACATCTGCAGGCAGAGCTTGAGCTTGGTCTGCAGCTTTAAACCAGCAAAGGTAAAAACCTGTGTTTGCTTCTATTTCTGATTTTTAAGCATGCATGGTTAGATGTCCTTACTCTCCATTTCACTGCGGAGGTGATCGAATCGGGACAAGGACCCTCAGAGGCAGTATGATGCAATGTGGAAAATCTGTGCCTTTTTCTCCAGTGACAAAAATTATTGCTATTGAGTGTTAGGAGAAGATGAGCAATGTCAGTATTACCGCATCTGAAAAAATGCAAATATGAAATTCTTTCCCAGTGAATAGTGACAGTACCGTGCTATGCAGAAATGCGGGGAATTAGGCAGAGTCATCCCATGTGATTTGCACATACTCAAGAGGGAATGAAATCCTTGTGAACCTATCCAGTTTTACAGATGTTGGGGCCTGATTTGGCTTGTTGACGTGCCAGTTTTACATGGAGGCAACTCCACTGAGACCTGTGGAGTCATTAAACATTGACAGAAGAAAGCAGAGACTCAGATGCTGCCACCCTACATGTCATGCCAAGAAACAGCAGGCATTTCCCAAACACTTCATTGAGCAATAGCAGCAGCACTAGCAAGGTCTTCCGTGACTGGCTTTGCCCATCGCCTTACCCTTGGGTCTGTGCGGGACCACCCCCAGGAGCAAGAGGTCAGTAGTTTATCCAGACCTGTTCTGGTTTGGACCTCCTTACAGCATTACAAGGAGGTCAACATCTGCATTCTGCCACGTGCACATCATCCCAGCTCGCAGGCTTTGTAAGGGTCCTTTGCTGTACCATTTGGTGCCCAGATTTCTCTTCCCTCTTAAATTACTATCATATACTGCAACCACTTTAATGCTGGAGCTAATGCAGCACCTTCTCTGCTGAAAGGCTCTGTTTCCGGTATCCTAATTGCATTACACCCCATCGTAACCATTATCACCTCCACTGAGGGACTGCCTTTTCACCACATACTGGGTCATGTGTTCTGGTTTACGGCGGTGCTACACCCCTGACCTTCCTCCTCGTTTCTGCTGTCAAGAGAAAAGTCAGAGTCAAAGCACCATTCTCTACGTAGGCCCTTCTGAACGTGCAGGGACTGGAGACAAGAGGGCTGTGAGCTTCCCTCCTGTGCGTGTGCAAGCATTGCTGCTGCGCCTTTCACGAGGAGTGAGGCATTATGCTGTGTGCAAACCACCACGTTCAATGCCTTTGAGCAAATGGAAGCCTGAGCATCTACTTTGTGCCCCCCGCACAGAGGAAGGGCGGAGGAGGCTACCCTGGGGTGGGAATGCGGTGTGATGCTGTGGGTTTTACATGCCAGCTGATTTTATTTATGCAACTGCATTGGGTCTCCCCATATCCTTGGACTTGATTAACTTTTAGAGAAAGAGTAGGTGCAGGGATGCATTAAAAGCTAAGTGTGTGCACACTGCAAGGAGGATTCAGGCTTCACTCGTGATTTCTGCTGTTCCCAAGGAGAAATCTGGCAGCCTTGCAGCCATGCAGCCTGGTGTACATGCTAGCCCTTGTGAATGCAGCCTTGCAGTCTTTTCTTTTCTTGGCCCTGGAATCAAGCCATGGGTGCTGGGAGAAAAGATTGGGTTTCCTTTTTGTTGTTTTGATATTTTCCTAAGAACCCACCCAACTTTGTAACATTGCAAAACGAAGGCATTGCCCATTTTTATTTTTTGTGTCCTGCTGAGGGAAGGGACAGAAAGAGCTGGGTGAGATTAAACAATGGAAATTAGAGTGGAATGGAGGAGTGTGTAAAACAAGAAGGTTGAGTTTATGAAAAGCAGGACCAGGCTTGGGAGAGAAAAGCCCTTATAAGGGTTCAGATGTTGTCTTATAGCTACGAATGTACCAAGCACCAACTCAGTAATCAGAGAAAGAGCAGACAGGTATGGAGGTGCTCACAGAGCTTTTGTAAGTTATTGTTCAGCCTCAGGCACAAACCAGATGACTTCACCTTTAGCTAAAAGCACTAAATACATGTGGGCATATGTGTCAATTGAATTGCCTAAAAAAAAAAAAAAAAAAAAGGAGAAAAGCAACCCTTGGATTAAAAACGACAGCATAATCACACCAGGTAGTCCTAGGGAGTCTGGCAAACTCTGCAACTGCTTTGAGCTGCTCTTGTCGCCGCCAGTTCCCCGTTCAGTGTGTGGTCCTTGGCCGGGCCGGCTGTGCCACTGATCTCAGCGCTGCCGGGCCTGCCGCTCGCTTGCCTGCTCTCCCCTGTTGTGCTCTGTTTCATTAGGATGGAGTAACACGGAGGAGCGCTTGAAGTTCAGCTAAAAAGAAAATCAGAGGCTTCGATGTTTGACAGCCCTGCCTGGGATGGACCAGCAGGGCCTGATTTTTGGGAGATGATCAGCACCTTGTCTTTATGAATTCTGTGCATGAAGGGCTTCTGGGAATACCATAAGATGGCTATGTCCTTCTTTACCACCAAAATCCGTTTTAAAACACAGCACTCATTTTCATGTTTTCATAACGCCTCATTTATAGGCATGTGATTAGACCTAATTAATGCTTGTAATCAATGAATGCTTAGTTGCTTCGGGCAAAAAATGCTGGAGAAATGCAGAGCACTGCTTGATTGAACGCTCTTTCATTGGCTAATGGATCACTCTGTTACTCTTTTAGATTCTGCTTAAGCAGGCAAAATATCTGTGCTGGTGTAAGACAATCCTGCATTGATCTCTCCAGCCAAGTGGGGTCTTTCCAGTTATTAGAAGGGTGGTGACAGGAACAGACTTGTCTGTCTGGAGGACAAGGGGGACTGGAAAAAAATGGGGGTTTTTTGTTGTTGTTTCCATTCTCTTGGGTTTGGGGTTTTGTTTTTGTTTGTTTGGGGTTTTTTTTGGTTTTTTTGTGTTTTTTTTGGTGTGGTTTTTTTTTTTTTTTTTTGGTTTTTTTTTTTGGGTTTGTGTTTTTTTTTTTTTAATTTGAAAGCTATGCAGCAAATAGCAAGGAGAAGACTGGTTAAGTCTTTTGACTTTTAGCGGTAAAAAAAGTTATTTAACATTCTCTGATAAGCCTCTTGGTTTAAACAGAGAAGCAATTTCTGCTCCCTGGGAGTTCCATTTCAGTGAGTCTGGCCCCAAAACTTCACAGGCTCAAATCTCTGGAACCAAATTCCAGGAAACATTCATATGTGGATGATGCATCTGTAACAGATACAAAGGGGAGAGTGGAAACATTTGGCAATTAGGAGCTGGAATAATTTATAACTCCAGCTGGTACTTCTCTTTTTTCAGGTGAAACGTCTTGAGGGGAGGAGGAGAACCTGTCAGTGGCATGTTTTGCACTATGTCTTGCCTTTTCTTCATATTTAGGCTTTCCCCCATGAACTGTTTAACTGAGGCCAGTTTCACGAGCGCAGAGAACCAGCACTAGTTTGGTCTGCTCTCCAGCATCCTGCACAAAGGCTTCCAGGGAGCATTTTCCCTGTTTTTCTGGGTTCATGCAAGTGTGCATGAGAGCAAACTGCCAGGAAGTCGCTCTGTGGGCTCTAGGGACCACACACAAGATGTGTGTCCCAATGCCTTGCCTGATTGTGCCTCTCTGGGTGCTGCCAGGGCAGAACCATCTCTCCAATGCCAAGCATCCCGAGGGCACAGACCACAGCAGATTTTGGGAGGGA
Source organism: Pomatostomus ruficeps (assembly GCA_013400735.1). Taxonomy (NCBI): domain Eukaryota; kingdom Metazoa; phylum Chordata; class Aves; order Passeriformes; family Timaliidae; genus Pomatostomus; species Pomatostomus ruficeps. The sequence goes on along the minus strand of VYZT01034581.1, from coordinate 34,453 downwards.
ACAGAGGACCAGAGGGATCCCCCTGATCCTGCAGGCTGCCTTCCACTGTGATCGTGTTGCTGACCTTCCACGTAGATCGGCAGTGAAATTTTGCCACAGAAAGAAAAGGGCATTAAAAAAGCAGCAGATGTGAAAGTTATGGGAAACTGATTTCCAGTTGCCTTAGACTTCCAAATGAGCTCTGGGGCTCATCAGAGCTCACCCAGCACTTGTTTGCAAGGCTGAGTACCTACAGGAGCAACAACACCAGCACACAGAAACCTTGGATTGCAAGTGAGGTTTCCACAACCCAGTCCATTGTCTCTTCAGCTTTATGGTCTGATCAAATGCTCAGGCCTGTGCTCCAACATAAATACATTGCCCGAATTTCCCTCCCCCCACATTACTCCACTTGAGCTGTAGAAGATTATAGGAAATAGATAAAAAACTGCTTGTTTCTTTGACAAATGCAAGGCTTAAAGACCACCCTCTGCTCTTGAGAAAAATTAGCTTATCTTTACCCCAAAAAATGTTTTTACTAAATATGAGCAATCATTTGTGTGTGGCCTGCATGAGACTCTCAATTCATCTTATTAGAGGTTATGCTTTGAGGAGCTTTAAAAGGAAATGCATTGTTCTTAATTATTCTTATCTCAACAGCTGTATAATTCCTGGGTTTGATTAAAAAAAGAAAAAAAGAATATGCAAAGAAAGATTATTCTGAAAGCTGGAGATGGGTCTGAACCCAGATTGCAGAGTTGAACTTCAGCTCTTACTCTGTGCTAAACTGTCTTCCTCTTTTCCTTCCAGAAGGTGTGTATCCTTTCTCTTCTTTCAAAATTAAAACATGAAACTGAGCAGCAAACACCAGAAAATCTCAGAAGAGGTCTCATCTCTCTTTCTGTTTTTAAACTTGTGCTAATAATGTTTTTTTATTGTATCAGAAAATGGTAAACAAGATTGGTGAGGAAACACTCCCGTGTCATTCTTGCACCCCAAGCTACCCTGAAAATTTTGTAAATACTTCCATCGGAAAGTCTCAAACTCAGTAATTCTTTTCCATTCAGTGAAAATTTAAAAAAAGAAAAAAATCAAAGCAAATTGAGATTTGGGTGAAATTTACTACCATGCTAAAAAGCCGCTTTATGTTGGTTAAATGTTTGCACAAAAAGTGACATTTGCTGTGATGCTGTACGGTTGTCACAAGCTGCTAAGCACTTTGAAGTGGAGCAGCACATAATGGATCGAATTCTCTCCAGAGTCCAGTGCCAGAGTTTCAAGTGCCTGGCATCTCGCATTGGGTCCAGATTCTCTGAAGTGGTCAGCATCCAGCAGCTTCTATTGTGACAATAAGTGGAAGATGTTTTGCAAAAGGGCTTAGCTACCAAGCTGCTGAATTCTTCTGAAAAATCTGGTCCAGGATGGTATTGAAGGCAGTTTCATCTGGTTTGATTGAACCAGCTGTTGAATCACAGCAGATTCCTTGAACTTCTTATTATAACATACCTCTGCTGCAAAATGCTGTCCCCTCCCAACAACCAGGTAGTTGGCACATCCTGCTTCCAACTGGTACCATTTCATCATCCCCAAAAGAATTCTTGTTTTTCCATTCCATCTCCTCAGGCTCAGCTCCAATGTCTGTGTTTACACACAGAAGGGTTTCTTCCCGTGGTTCAAGGCTGAACCCAGAAATATCATCAGATTTGAGAACTGGACTTGGATGTGGACTTTGGTGCCACGATATGGAAGCAGACGCTGACTTTCAGAGGCATTTGAAATCAAAAGGAATTAGACACCACTAACAACATTAGCTGTAGAAGCCTTATTTTATCCAACTTAGAAAACCTTCACCTCACCTTCCTTACACTCCAAATTACCAACTTAAAGGTAATTTAGGTAATTTAAAGGTGGTGATATTTACCCTCATATACCAATTTAAAGGTGTAAAATAAGTTAAGCAGTTGCCACAGCTGCTAACCACACTGCTTTTCTCTTAGCCATGAAGTAGGAAGCTGGAGGATGAACTCCTGTGTTTGGCTCACTTCTCAAGTTTACCCAGGTTCCTCTGGATTGCATCCTGTCTCTCAAGCAATGGTAATATTCAGCTTGGTGTTGAACTGATGAAGTTATTAAACAGCGCTGGTCCCAGTATTCCCCTGAGGGACACCCCTTGTCACAGACCTCCATCCAGAAGAGTCATTGCTACTCTGTGGACGTGACTGTCCAACCACACTCCTTATCCACCAGAGTCCGTCCATCAGACCCGTCTCTCTCCAGTTTGGAGAGAAGGATGCCCTGGGGAACAATGTCAAAGGCATTACAGAAGTGCAGATAAATGACGTCTGCAGCCCTTCCCTTGCCCACTGATGTAGCCACACCATCGTGGAAGGGTTGGTCTGTGTTGCCACAGCACGGTGAGGAGTTCACAGATGTGCTGAGAAAGGGATGTGCTAAAGGTACGTCCTGAAGTGGAACTGTCAAGAGGCCACAAAGCACAGCTGGAGCCCTGTGAATGTCACATAACATGTGACATGGTCCAGCATCTAGAACCTTCCTTAACCAGTTTCTCCTGAGGACCTGAGAGTGAAAAAGCTGCCCAGTTTTCATGGTGTATCACCACTGCATACACAAGAGGCTTGTTAGCCCTTTCCTCCCACAAAGCACATGGTAAATCACTAGATTATCCTGACTGCCTGTTGCCTTTCTTTTTTCTTTTTTTTTGTGGCATTTCTAAAAGTGTTAATCTTGAACATGCTATGAAGAATTTCTGATTTCTGTAGGTGTTCCTGCAGATATATTGCCAGGTTAATCTCCAGCAGAGAGGAACAAGCAACTACTATCCAAACCGGTAGTTCAGGACAGCACAGTACATGTTGTTCATGTTTCTCCTGTATTTTTGGATTTGGAAGGTATGTTTTTCTATCCAGTAGTTCTTAAAATTTCAAGCAAGTACAAAACACGCTGGTTTTAAATATCTAAATCTTAATGATTTTCTTCATTACAATCATTCTAGTATGCTAGCTGCATGGTGATAATGGATGATAAATGAGTTTGTGATGGGAGCTCTCTACTGGTGTTCACACAGTTGTGGAGTTCCTTGTTGGTAGGTCCAGCAAGGAATGGAATCCTTTTGTACAGCCCCCACCCAGTGCATATGAACGTGCATGTGAAGGTTGCCTCCTGTCCACACAGCAACTGCTGAGAGCACCTCGACACCATTTCACTGTTAGATAAACACCCCTAGGTAAGCAGTGTTAGCTCAGAAGTCCAAGCTGCATCTAAAAAGATGCCCGGCTACTGTCATTAGTGGATTTAGATCTTCCTGGATGGTTCAGTGTTGTCCTGAGTTTTGCAGTTTCTCAGTGTTTCTCTTTGCTGTGATACTTTCTCACACATTCTGCTGTAAACATGGCCATAGTTTCTTGACAACTATCTATGTTTTGCTAGCTGTCTTTGTTGTTATCATTCCATTCTCCTGGGCAGAGAAATATGATAGATAGATGCTTTGACCAATGGAATAGAGAGGTAGTGATTTCTACCTCCAATCCACAGTGATTTGTAAAAACATATAAATAAAGGTCAAAGGGTTCTGCTCTCTCTCTCTTTTTGCCCTCTCCTTTTGCTCTCTCTGTGTGGTCTCTCATTTAGCTCTCCTTTTGGCTCCTCGGCCTAGTCGGCCTCATTTGTGCTACAGTACAGTCTCCTTTTTTAATCCCCAAACAGTGATGGTCTTGCTTTTATTTCTCATTAGTGAAAGGCTACAGGAGCAGTACAAGATTAATGACTGCAGCACAGCCTCACTCAATACCTACAGCAACAGCAGCTGTCACCTCATACAAAACAATATTTTTCTCTGGGGTACTCATTCTACCAACACCAGCAATAGAGATAAGGACATTTACATTTTCCTAAATTTCTTATCTTTATCTCTGGACTTAGTGAATGTATAAAGCACCACTGCTAGGCATGAAAGAGAGAGAGAGAGAGAGAAAAAAATCCCTCCAAAAAGCTTAAAGATGCACCACAGCCAGATTTAAAAGAAACAGCAAGGGAATATGGCAACAGGCCATCTCTTCCAAAACAAGTTCTGACTCCTATCCAGACATATGCTTCCCGAAGGGTGAAACTGCCAAGCAGGTATTGATAACAGAGGAATTGTTTTTAAATGCTTATTTTTATATAAAAAGATTAACATCTGTCGCTGAAGAGAACCTGACTGTTAATGGGAACTTTAATGCACCGTCCATGCAGAAATAACTATTCACCAACACCGCAGAGATCCGCCAGGACAAAAAATAGCTTGACTCATCCAGACAGTAATTCAAAGCAGCAAAATATATCCAATCCTACCCAAAACCCCATCCTGCATTTTCCACGTGGAAAGTAGACGGCTCCCACAGAGAATATCTTGTTGTCCCAAGCACTTCTGAAGTTGCACTAGAAAAATCTCTCTCCCAACAAGTCACGCAATATTAACAGACATTTTGTTACTTATCACCCATGTACACAATTCTGTACAGCTTTGCACACTTGCACTATTGCTAGTGACACACTTTAGCTAGGACTTGACTGGAGGAATGATTGAGCAGTCTCTGCACGTGTAATGATCCCGGCAAAGGGCTGGGGGTGTCCGGAATCGCTCCTGAAAAATCCCGTGTTGTACCAGTTGTGCTACATCCTGTAAAATGTTCAGCTGGTTTATGGCAACAGCTTGAGCACAGACTGATGTGGGTAAGGCTCGTTCTCTTGGTGGAGCCCTAGAAGCGCCTGCCTGGTTCTGATTTCTCTGAAGATGTAATCCTGCTCCAGTGTAATTGGTCTCATTTTATGACCTTGGGTGAAGCACCAGGCTGATTCGGAATGTGTGTGTGTAACTGTGACTATCATCCATCACACAGCGTCCAGAAGAGACGAGAACAAGCCACTCACTCTTCATTGGCCCAATGTTTCTAGCAGATAATGGACTCTCTGTTAAGTGGAAAGGAAGGACTGAGCATTTCTGAACCAAGAGGATTTCTCACATCATAAACAAGAAGGATGAATGGCATTTTAGCAGAGGATACAGCTCTCCTTTCTTTTAATTTAGAGATGGGTGAAATAGTTCGGACAACATAAAGTCTGATTTCCTCTAGAGCCTTGAGGTGGCCTTAGCAGAGAATTAGATAAAATAGACATGTTAAAATAACTAGATCCTGTTTGAAAACATCAAAGAAACAGAAACACCACAGGCCACATTTTAAAAAACTGGCTGCCTGAACAGTGGAAGGAAAACTGTGTAAGCACCACCTCATATACCAAATATGCACTGATGTGTGTGAAAAAGGATACTCACACACTCCACCACCATTTCTCCTCAGGCAGTTGTCCATTCCCTTGCAAAAACCTGGTCTTGTACAGACAGAAAATAATCAAAGCCATTTGTAAGAACATTTGGGTTATCTAATTTTGAAAACATACCCCTAAACGATACACTCTGCCTGAAGAGGACTGGTATGCTCTACCAACTTGCAGAGCTGTTGCCAGTATTGGTATTTGGGCTGCTTCAAATTTCCGTACAAAGCTTGATTTTAAGTACATTCATTTCTGAGCATTCAAATGGAAACATTGCCTTTTGTAGGCCAGATTTGCAGTACTCTCGTTTTCAAAAGAGCCCTTCCGGATGGCTCCTGCTAGACCTTTCTCAGAGTCTGTAGGCAGTTTTGGAAAGGTAACCTCAATCAAATATTTTCTCTCTACCATGTTCCTTCTTACAACGCTTCCTGGGAGGAGCAGTGTCCTGGTGTAGCTTCCAGGTATTGCAGAGAATGGAAAAAAAACCCCAGTCTGACAGCATCAGCCTCTAGGCTATGCTGTCAAACTGCAAGAAGAGGGGAGAAAAGCAAAAATTATTTTAGTGCATCTTTCTACCATCCTCAGCTGCCTCACCTTCATCCTCAGCACAAGAATGAACATTCTCCAGGGAGCCGGAGGTGAGCTGGGGGATGCCCATCAGCTCAGCCACTCCAGCCCACAGCCCTTGCAGGGCCCCTGGGGAAGTGCTGCCTGCCCTGGGCACGCATCAAGGGAAAATGGATCAGGAGGATGGGTGTGAAGCTGCCTGAGCAGCTCAGAGGCTCTGGCTCAAGATTTTGCCAGTCAGTTTTATTACAAACATTTGTGGGTCCCAATGAGAACACTTCAAAACACTGGAGCTCGCACCGCAGGCAACAACTGCAGAGCACAGGGCTTATTTATTTATTTATTGTTATTTATTGACTGAAAATGAATTTGTTTCTACACTTTTTAAACGGAGGTGGGGCTGGAAGCGTGGAGGGGAGAGGGTGCATGGTATAAAAAACTACTATTAGCCCCATAATAGCTCCATGCTAGTGGAAGGAATTATTTTTTTCTGTCAGGGAAAGAAAGAAACATCCTGAACTGGTGCACTGCAAAGCCACAGGAGCAGCTCGTGCAGGCTGGGTCCATCACAAGCTGACCCTCTTTAAAACTCAGCAGTCAGTTTTAGTGCTCAAAAAGTGAGGAGAAAGTAGCACAGATATGTTGTCCAAGCTTCCCTGCGCAGCTCTGCCAGCCCAGTGCATCTTCGCCATGTCCTGCAATAACCTTGTTCTCCCAGGCCCTGGGAAGAGACTTCTGTAATTTTCTCATAATTTGATTTCTTGCATGGATTTTTCTATAGCCTGCCTCACCAAAGCACAGCCAGGCTCTCTAATCATGGAGCCTTTACCTCTCTCCACGGTGTCTGTCTGACTGAGCAGTGGTGTTATTTCCATTTATTCCCATTTTACAGATGCAGAGATGCTTTGCTCCAGGACCGGATGAGGAGCCTGGGAAAACCCGTGGAGAAGTGGGCTCTGGTGCAGGCAGGGGTGCAGGTGAGAGGATCCTGGCACTGAGTCAGGATCCATGAAGGTTCACTGGGAGTTGCCATTGCCACAACTTATGAAAGCCACGTGGGTGGCAGCTAGCACATCCCAAACCCTGACACGCAGAAGTAGAGGCAGCTCCCTTGATTGGTCCATTTTTAAATCCTGTGGACTCGAAGGGTCTGAAAGGTCAGTGCTCTGTAGAGGGAATATCTGGCAACATCAGCTCTCAGCTGCAGTGACACCTGTCTGAACAAGTGATCTCTCAAAAGTACTAAACATCTGCAAAATTCTGAGGTTCTGCTCATGTGTTTGCTCATCCACATTTACCAAATTCCTGTTCTCTTTGAATTATTTCAGTTTTAAAATGCAGCAGTGTCATCCTTGAGCATTTAGAAGAAAAGCTAAAAAGGATTTAAGAGAATAACCAAACTATTGGGGGCGTATGTGTGTCTCTAAAAACCAAGACTCCGGTCCTGATCTAAACCAGACTGTTTCTTTCCTTCCCCCCATCTGCCTCAGAGAACTGGAAGGGAAAAGACTCCATCAGTCTTGGAGTCTGTAAACCTTTCCCCTCCCTAATATCCGAGACAAGACTTAAAGAAGAACCAGTCTGGAACAGGACATGAAAAACCCTCTGAAAAATGACTAAAGGCCTAATGCTGTCACTGTCCCATGTTTATTTTTCTTCCTTTGATGTCTGATGTCAAAGAAAAAATAATGTCATCTGCTGGAAATTCAAACATGTTTGCATTTTGAGGTAATTAGAATTAATGTCGGAGGGCAAAACTAACACCGGGCCACTCCAGTCTTTCCCATGTGAGGAAAACATTCCGTAATGACTTACATTTAATCTGGGAGCTGGCAGACAGTCAGGGGCAGTCCGGATTCAGGCAACAGGGTAATATTTCAGAGGAATTTTCTTAAAAAAGTATAAAAAATAAAATAAGATAAAATATAAAATAAAACAAAATAAATTAAAATAAATATCTATATGTGCTTTAATTTATAAATGATGGCAGTCTGACTTTGCTGCTCCAGTTCCAGAAGGGTGTAACTCTGTTGAAAATCAACGGCTGACAAGGGTGTAAATCAGTAATGGCAGCCCTGCTTCGAGACCACCACTGCTTCCTAAGTGCTCAGCACCCACAATTGCAGCCAGATTTTCTAAAGAGCTCGAGCCCCCATTCACATTCAAACAAGGGCCAGATTTTTGTAAGTGCTTAGCACGCAGTTTCTCCCCATTGTGGCACTAATGGCAACATGCTGAGTTCTTTTGGAAGATCCGTCATACATGTTTGTTTTGGAGCAGACCTTGCCGCTCTTATACATGCCTAGTAACATCTTAGTGAGGAATCCTACTAAGCAGCACCTCTCTGGGTGGATATTGCTGCAAAAGGACCCTCTCAAAAGGAAATGGCAACCCACGTTGCTCAATGCTGCGCTGGATGAGCATCAGAGACTCTGGTTATTACCAATCTATGAAAACCTGAATATAATCAAACTGAACTGAACAGCTATGGGTTAAACCTTGGCTCATGAGAAATAATTTGATTCTCATAGGGCAAAAAGGAAAAAAAAAAAGGTTATTTCTGGACTGAGGACTTTCATTTGAATTACTCAGCTGTCTTCAGGGGTTAAAAATAGAAAAGCAACCTTTTCCAGTTCAAAGAAAATAAATGGCTACACTTATCTGTGTGGGTAATTAAAACCAGCTGAGCTCCAAGAGCTGAAATCCTCCACACAGCTAGTCCTCACAGAGGAGTAGCTTCCTAGCAGCATTTGACATATTAGAAAAAATTACATTATTAAGGATTGCTCTGGGTTAAGTATAATGCAGATTGTTCCAACTTTCAAAGGCAGGTTATTGGTGATAGAAGTATGGAACAGATTAAAACATTCAAACAGCAGAAGAGAAAAGCTTTTCTTTTCACATGAGTTGATTATGACATCAGCTGAGTTAAAGGCAGTACAAATGCTGTATTTTCCCTTCTGCAACTTTGCAGAAGTGCCTACCCTGGCCCTTGGCATTGCACAGCTGTTGTGGCAACCCGAATGAGTGCAAGGATGGCTAATGCACTCACATGGTGTGCCTTGTGCTGCATTTCCACCTCACCACTTCCCCAGGAACCATGGGAACTTCAACAACTCTTTTCCCCTTTTCACACACTGTAAATGAGTTTCTCTTGGTCTGCTTTTTCTAACAGGTCATGTGGCACAACAGATAAATATGAAAGAGAAATGATGCAGGGCCATTTCCGCTGGCTGGCCCAACTCTCACTCAGTGACCTTGGGCAGAACGACTGAGTGTGAAGAGGGAGTGGTGAAGGAGCTGCTCTCACGGTGCATCTTGCTCAGCTGTCTGTGGTCACATCACGACTCCCCTCTAACTCCGTGTGTGTGCAGCTGGAACCCCGGTCTCACACAAATGTGGTGCAGTGGCTTCACCCTGGTTCTGTGTCATGGCACGGGCAGCTGCAGTGGAGGTCGGTGGGCATCACACACTGCCAGCCTGTGGGATGCCTTCCCAGTCCCTCCACCACGCTGTCACAGCACATTCTTCTATCAACTTCTACTTGACAGCCAGATAGAAATTGCAGAGGCAGCAGATCAGCTGCGACAACCGGCAGTGTCTTTCTACACGGAGGATAACATTTTAAAAGCCAATTCTTCTTCATGTTTCATCAAAGCGGCCTATAGGAAAATGAAATCCCAAACTTTGATTATAATCCAGATCATCAGTCTTTTTAAGCCTGCAAAGCTGAAAGTAGATACCTCTTATATTTACAACATATTTTCTTTATTTAGTTGTGGCCAAAAAAAATAAAGCAATAGCATGATGCCCTTTTCAAATTTACATTGGCCCATGCAAACAACTCCAAAGACAATTTCCCTAATCTGCAACTGCCTCCCAGGGCTGGATTTAACCAGCCTGTTTTCCATGTTGACAAGACAAAGGAATCTCTAACAACTGTAGAAGCCTATTCCTGCCAATGTCAAGGCCATACCAATTCCTAGGCCCTGAGTGCTGCCTACACATCAGATGTGCTCCAGCCACAGCCGAGCAGGAGGCTAGAAGAGGAGGAAGAGGGCCATGGGATTAATTTCTTGCTGTTTTCTTCAACCCTGACCTTCTCTGCTGCTTCCCACCTTCCCTACCCTGTTAAACTTCCCCCATTTTCCTCCCTGTCCTTCCAAATACAGGGTTGCCTGCTAGGGGAAATACCAATTTATGCAGCTATTGGAAGAGCTGAGGGCTGATCAAGAGCTGAGGGAGATTTCTATATAGATGCCAGATCGATCTGGGAGCTCTTCTTTCACAAGGGCACTTGCCCATTGTCTCCAGCCACCTATTCTCAGGAAAGGCTGATGAGTAGTGTTGCAAAATGGATTGTCAGGAGGCAACTTCTGACAGAGAGGAAAGGCAGCACAGTTCCAAATCTCTAGGTCTTTTTTATCTGCAAAAAATATTTCTCTTCGTGTGCTTCTTTTCCAAGAACAGCACTACTATCACAGCCTGCCTTCTGCTCAATGTTCTCTCCCTATCTTGTTACCTCCTCATGTTCTTCACTGGTTCTCTCTGTTGTTTTCTCTCTTTTAGTCCTTGTACTTTTGCTTCCTCCAGCTCCATTTAATTTACAGCAGCCAAGGTTTGCACAGTATGGGTACAGTGAGATTAACCAGGTTTGGAAAGTTTGTCTTTGCTGTGCACACATGCTCTGTTTTCTTCCCTCCACTCCCAGTGTAGAAAAACATGTCCAAAACTGCTGTGAAGTTCCTCAGTGAAGAGCTGGCACAAAGCTCCCTAGCCAGAGCAGTGCCATGCCTTTGTCTTGCACAGAAACCCACACACAGCTTACAACAAACAGAATGCCAACTGTTAATAAGAATAAAAAAATGCCTCCCCACACAACGTGCTAGCACTTTAGTTAAAAAAAAAAATATAAAAAAAGAGAGAAATTAAAAAAGATATCACACAAATCACCAATCTTTCATTGCTTAATGCAGATGTATTGTACCCAAAACTTGTTTCACTTCATTTGCTGTGAAGCTGTGGCAAGTCCATTAAAGCTGAAGGAGTTGCATCTGCCTAGAACCGGTGCAAGCCAGATCACAATCAGATCCATTGCATCTATTGCTATAATATCATCCCCTTCCATATGGTGCCGCAACTAGTCCATATGCTGAACTGAATGTTGCCTAAAATCTGTTCATCCCAAAAGCTGCATCCATCTTAGGCTCTCTCATACCAGGAGAAGCACTTCCCTGCAGCCCACGAAGACACCAACATTGGCATATGGCTTCTTAAGAGTTCCGGTGTGGCAACAGAGGAGTCACCACCCATCTCCCTCTACTTCTGAACACAGATGGATGCTCAGATCAGGCTGTCTGGCAAAGAGCAGAGCTGAATTTCCTTTGCAGAGTCTCTGTGGCCTTGGTCCTTTGTAAGCTGTACACTGCAAATACGGTCCTTCACTTTTGCTAACTCGCTCCTCACTTGCTCAGGGATGCATGTGAAGCTTAACCCTTTGGAGTAAAAGCTTTCCAGCTTCTTCCTCTCATCTATTACAAATAGTCAGTGTGTGGGCTTTCTCGTCCTGGTTAACAACAGCTATATCTGATTATTTGGAATATATATACACCTGTGCCAGTATCCCACCTATGTTTTCATACTTCACTTCCTTTGGCTGAGTCTGCTGGTGTCCCATTACTTTACTGAATACAAGTTTCTTCCAACTTCCTCCAATCTAAGAGTCTTCAACCCTGATCATAAGCTTACATCCCTGAAAGGAGAGTGTTGGAAACAGGAATCTTTGAAATGACCAACATGCGAATGTATTTATTTTCCCAGTAAGATTGCCACATCCAATCTTCAGTTTAAATGTCTGATCTAATGGGCAGAGGAATTTGCTACTGTTTTTCTTGCACTTTTTGCCTCACTGAAATGGCCTCGTATTTATTGTAATCAAGTTCCCCACTTTTAAAATATCAAATCTAAATTGCCAGTGATCAATACCATCCAGTGGAGCACAAACACTCACAGTCTGCATTAACTCCTGCTTTTTCCTTAGGGGTAAACTGAACCTCCCCCAAACTATGCATCAAAATGAACGGCTTTAAATAGCAGTCATCTGTGGTATTAATCAAGTTTCTTCTTAAAACCATCCCAGATGTGCCACTCAACCAGCTTATACTGGTTTCTGTAAGAACACCCACTGTTATTATTGTACCAGCAGATTTTGCAACTTCCTTAATTTCTTTTAACGCATGAAGGTCTCAAGCTGAGATCTTTTGCAGCAATGAGGGTGTGCTAACAGCAGAGGGTTGCATAAATCTGTGCAGCCTTTCCAGCAGACTGTGAAGGCTGTAGGTACAGTGTGGACGAGGGCAGGGTTACTTTGAATAGCTTGCAAGGCCTGTAACGTAGCTGAGCATTTTGTTTAGCCTGGTGGCTCCTGGAAACAGGACAGAGGAGCAGGAGATGTAAACCTGGCCTCACGTAGCTGCACAGGCACGTGGACACAGATTGTACGAGCCCAACTGCACTTTCCCAAGTCCTTTGTATCCATAGTAAGAGGGACAGGGAGTGTGTCAGGAAACCTGTTAGCAAAGGGAAGCAGATGGGCAGGGATCCACAGCCCTTCTGCACCAAAGCAGCGAGGAAAAACGGTGTTTGGCAGAGAGTGAGAACCCTATAAAAGAGCTCTCCATCTGGGATGCTTGGGACATTCTGAGAACTTTTCTTTCCACCACCCTCAGGCAGTGGGAAATTATTACCTCTTGTGTGAGTGGAGAGGGAAAGAACGAGGCAGTGTCCATTTCAGCGTGCAGGAGGGAGCTGGGGATGTCCATCCTGGCAATGCTTTGGGCATGTGCTGTGAATGCACGGTCCAGGGAACACCACGGCAAGCACTCCCCTCCGCTGCAAGCCCCCCCAGCTATCTCCTGGATTCTTTGATAGAAGCAGTCCCCAAACTGCTCTCTGTAAGGTACCCCAATTCTCCTTGGATGCAAAAGTTAATCGATGTATTACCTATCATCCATTCTTGATCTGGTCTTCTGCTGGCTCTGTCACACTATAAAATTTGCAATTACCACAATAAAATCAAAACGGTAAAAGCAAAGTCTGAGGAGAGCCCTGTGAAATGGCACTCTACACAGCTGAAAATCTTTGTGCTGCTGGTGTTTTTCAGTCATATCCCTAACACAAATATCAAACTCAGCTCTGCGACATTACAGAAATCCAATAACAGTTTTTTATGCAATGGAAACATTTTTGTAGAGACTTACATTTTATTTGGGAACTGGCTATCTGTTACAACCAGAAATTCAAGTCGAAGCAATGGAGTAATATTTCAAAAATGATGAGAGCAAAACAAATAATCACATGAATGGTATTATTTTGCAAAACATGTGATCCTCAGTAATTTGTGGTTTTTGGTCTCTGGTGCTAAAACTGTGCTGTGTCTTTAATCAAGCTAATTATGCAAAACTCTCTGGAGGTCACAAAAGGTTCAGGCAGAGGCTTTTTGATGCTGAAATGCAGACCAAAGAGCCACACTACATTGTTCTGATTAGAAATGAAACACTGCTTTCTTCAGACTACAACTGCGTTTGAAATTCCACTGTGAAATACCGCATTTATACCTTACATACCCTCAGATTGCTTTGCACAGTGCTGCAAAAAATCAAATTACCCTCTCCCTCCCTTTAATGTGGATATGGAAATGAGCTTTCTCTTTCCATCACTGTGCTCTCTAAAAACATTACATTATACTTACAGCATTTATTTATTTTTGGCAGCCAGCCAGAGAAAAAAAAAATAATCCTCTTTCAAAAATACCCCTCCCTGTGAATTGGATTATGTTGTAATCCGTTCTGGATCTACCCCAGGCCTGCTTGCCTTCTGGGGTAAAATGACAATGTTTTGGATGGTCTGCAGGGCTGGGTGGAGGGAGAGGACCACCAGGAGTCTATGATACAGCCCAGGTTTCTCTCCCACTCCTTCATTTTACAGCCACAAGGAAAAAACCTGTACACAGAGTGGGCTTTGTCCATCTGTGAGACACAGGCTCACCCAGGTCGCTGCCGCCCGTGCGGTCACGGCGCAGGACAGCGCGGAGCAGTTTGCAGTGCCGGCACCGCGGTGATGCCACCCTGCCTGCCACAACTGCCGTGGGGTGGCCATGGAGGCACCTGGGGCATTTCTACCCCACCAGCCCCACTCCGGGCTGCCAGCCAGGCTGTGAGCCATCGGTGCCAGGCCTCACTGCGATGGTGCAGCTGCCAGGAGTCCTGCAGAACTTTGCTGTGGCTCTTCTCCCTGCAAGGTCACTGCTTGTGCTGTTTGGTTGCCATTTTACTTTGCTCTTTCCCTGCAAACTGCTACTCTCCGTTATTTTCTCCTTCCTGAGTGGTCTCTGTGGCCACTCCATCTGACTTTGTAGTGAGGTGGGGATCGCTGGTGTTCTGGAAACCTGATCGCCACAGCTCCGGCTGCAGCGAGGGACCAGAACTCTCTCCCACTTAAATTGAGGGCAACTTGATGACAAACTGAAGGGACTTCAGAGAGGGGAAAAAATGACTCAGGGTTTAGATGTGGGCTGAAGGAAAATGAAGAGAATGGGCTTTGCACATATCTTGACTGAATGATATCTAATTGGGCTATGATAATTCCCCATAAGTCTTAGGAGGATATAAACACTTAAGAGGCAAAGGGATTGATTAGGACCAGGGAAGGGGGTATAAGTGGAATTAATGAGATGAAACAGAGAGCAGGAAGATTTATGCTTTAGAGTAACATTTCCTGTTAATGAGATCTACTACAGTGTGGGGTAGGATTCCAAGGAGAAGCAATGAAAACCCTGTTGCTTAAGTTATTTCAGAGAAGACTGGACAAACCACTCAAGAACACACTGCAGGGAACAATTCCATAGTGACAGGGGATGGAAAAGAGGATCTAATAGTAGCTCTTTCCATTTTAATTTATATGATGACCTTATACTAGAAAGCTTTTTTTTTTGAGCTGCCAATCAGTCATCAGTGAAAGAAACAGGCTAAGAGTCCTTCTGGCATTCCATAGTAGTCCCATTTTTCCCTACTTCCCAAGGCCGGTCTATTACACATATACACCACAGACCTGATGATTTATAGCAGAAACATCATCCTCCAGTCATCCCATTTTGCTGAGTTACTGCAGGGTCTCTGACTAGCGGTTATCTTGTGTGCCATATGAGCTGAAACATTGCAGCACAGCACAGCCAGATGATTCAATATTAATTTCCTGGCTTTGAAGAAGTGAAAAGTCAAAACTTCGGTGTCATTTTAAAATAATTTCTTTTTTCCTATTACCTTTTCTTCACATACTCAGGCAACTGTGTAGAATAACATTTGGAAAATCTTTGCAAAAAGAGTCTTATTAGGAGAAAGGCCGTACTGGGCATTATTCAGTAAAAAGAGGAGGTGGGGCAAGGCTCTCTGTACTGCAAAAAGTAGAATAAGAGAAAGGAAATCCTCACTGATGACACGTCTGTACTGCTGACTTTGTAACACATATCATTCTATATTGCAGGAGCTGTATTTTTATTTTGATTGCTTTCCATCATATACATAAGTGACACACTCTCATTTCAATAAGGGAGAGCAATAAATGTTCCCTGAATATTTAACCCAATAATTTGAGCTGTGAGTGACAGCACAGATTGCCTGGAGAGGTAGAGGGTAGCAGTTGAGTCAGCTGCTAGAAGTAATGTAGACAAAGCCCATCTTGCTTTAGATGAGGAGAGATTAGATGCCTGCATGAGCTCCTTTTCAGCCATATTTTCTTTTTTTTTTTTTTTTTTTTTACAGTATTTTCCATCGGCCTCTCTACAAAGTTTCCAGACATCTATCTCGCGAAATACGTGCACATGCATTTAGGTCAGCTAAAACAAACATCGGTAGACTCTAAGGTCAAAAGAGATTGTTGAGTTTATCTTTTCCAGTGTTTCTGGACCTTTTCCAAGCCATGATCTCATATGCCTACAGTGCAGAATAACAGGCCCTTTCCCCTCTTCTTGACTGCAAAGGAAGGGCAGCTGAACTGAGGGTAGAGAAGGGAGGTTGTAGCTCAGCCCCTGACCAGGACCATGCACAGCAGCTCCCAGCGCAGGCCCAGCTGCAAGGCTGGGGTGTGCAAGCAGCAAAACACACAGGACACAAGGCGTGCACAGAGAGGCAGCCAAGCAGCCTGCCCCATGCCCTACGGATTGCTGGGAGAAGGTGACTGACTCGCACAGACTCATCCTCGTGTTTACTCAAACTGCTCAGAGACTCATGCTAGCATGTCCCACAGCTAATGCTGACTTCATGAAAGCTCCCTGGTCAATGCAAGCAATTGTGTGTTGTCTGGTGGTTGCACTGGAAGACAGGAAAGGATTTGATTCAGTGCTAGCTCTGCTACTGACTCATGGTTTACCCGTCAAGTCATTTGACCTTTCTGTAGTTCAGTCAATCTGGCTGAAAAATTGTGCAGGAAGAAGGGGAAAGGACTGCTCTTACTGAAAACCACAGACAGAATCTGAAATGAGTTTTCTTCAGGCAAAAAAGTAATATACTATATCAGAAGGAGAGGCAGGATCAGAACCTCCCTGGCCTTTTCCACTCAGGCCGTCTGGTAGTATCATCATTATCACAGCAGAAAATAATTTACTTCAAGTATTATTTCTAGCTCAGAAACCAAAAGGAAATATTCAGTGCCTGTGCCAGGTACACTCAGCTCCCGAATAGATTGAAGAACTATCTGAATGGATTTAATAACGTTTGACTTCCCTACATGGATCACATTTAAACGGTATAAATAACCAGAGCAAAAACTGGAACAGAGATGGATTTATATTACTAATATTTTTTAAAATTTTTTTCTGATGGGAAACTGGAAAAAAGTAGGGACTTAAAAATACCTTTTTTTCCTCGTGTTATGCTTTCTGTCAGATTTTGTACTATAGAGACCTAAAGAACATTTTTTGGCAAAATACCAAACTAAATACAAAGTGGTGTAAGTTCCTAATAATGGAAAGAAAGTTGTGGTGGGAAAGTGTCTAGAGCAGATTTTGTAGACAGAAGGTCCCCGAATTGGCTGCAGAAACAATTCTTTTTTCAGAATGTCTTCCTGATTTTGCAAATATAAATAGCTCTAATTAAAAGTCCCAACCTTTTTGTTTTGGTATGAGTAGGAAGTGGAGTTGTAAAAGATTGATTTTGGCCAGTACTGCTGTAAAGTGGTGAGAACAATAATGACCTATAAGGGAAACTGAAATGCAACGAGGGCTGAATTTGTGGTTCTGGGTATCTTGAAAATACCTCGGGTTTTGTGAGAAACCTCTGCTAGACCTACAAAATCAGAGCCCTTCTGGATTTCAGGAACATTTGAACTGGAGTGAAAGGCCCTGACTCTGACAAACCACTCGTGCTGAGAAGAGCGCTGCAAATACCCAGCACCACGATGCTCTTCTGTGCACAGGGCCTTGGGGGATAACTGAATCCAAACCCACACACTCTCCATAATGAGGGAATCATATTCAAAATGCCAAAGGTGAGTGGGGCCATTGGACTCAGGCGCTGTGAAATTTCAGTGGGAACTGAGTCTGCTTCGAGTTTGATATCGGGTGAAATATTGAGACCTGATGGTAGAAATATCGGTAAAAGTGTGACTTTAGCATTGCAGCTTCCACACTGCTGACTTGTCAGTCATTTATCAAGCGGCCTAAAGGAGACCTGCCTTAGGAAAAAATGGTGATATATTTTCACAGATCCAAACTTTTTATTTAGGTTTCACAGATCCAAACTTTTTAATTTAGGCCTTCTGAACTTCTTTTCAGAAACCTTGGGAAGTATCTCGCTCTTTCTTGGTCTAGGTACAAGGATTATCAGAGCTTTTACGTTAATAAGGCCCAGTAACTATGGCAGCATTACACAATAGGCATCATTAGTGGCGAGAAGCTGGAACGCCGAGATGGATTTTATCCGTCAGAAGTTTTATTATTGTAAAATGTGATACAGATAGGAATATTTTTATGAGTCCCAGGGATACCACTTCTCCATCAGCATCATGAGAAGAAAAGAAGACTCTCAGCTTCATTTTCAATTAGGTGGTAAAACATGACCGAGAAGCTCTTTGTGGGCTCCGGATTAATCACCATCACTGAACTGCTATGTTAAAAGGCACAGAGGACGTAACGGACAATAGAGGCCTGGCAAGATTTCAGAGTAAACAAATCTGAGCTGAAACCTTAGACTTCTTTGAACTCAGACCTGACCTTGTCCTAAGCTGCATTTGCATCCAGAAATTATTCTCTTGGCTTATACACAGAAAGTCAAAGCTGCGCTTCTAGGCATGGAACACTGTGAACTCTGATGCTCTGATAGAGTGACACACATCTGTATCACCTGGAAAGTTAAAATATTTTCATGCAGGGTTTGATAGTCGTCAGCATTGCAGGCATGTCTCATCTGTTCGAGTTCTGAATAGTTTGAAAAGTTTTGCTCTCAATCTGTGCAGACACTTCATTTTTAAAATTCCCCTCTGTTACTTCTTGTGTGTAGGAGACAGTAATTTCCCAAATGGCTATTTTTTTCCTCACATGATGCAATCTGGAGGGGAATATTGCCTCTTTCTCACATGCTTTTACTTTGTTAATAACTAATTTCGTACATTTAGATCATCGTGATATAGTAACTTCAAGGAATTAACAATTTGGCCATAAAGTACAAATGGAACATGACCACAGTGCAGGAAGAACATTCCTGAAGCAACCCCAAGATTTCTCATTTCTTTCAAGCTCACTTTTACAGCAATATTGCATAAATTACCTTACATCATAAAAAACAAAAGCAATTGAGCCGAGTCCAAAGGAGAGATGCAACAAACAATTTTTTGCATGTGTTGAGATGGTCAAATACAAGCCAGCTGCATGCTAGAAGCAATGGATGCATGGCAATTATGTGTGAGCTAAGTATGCCCTGAATTCTTCAGGCCAAACCAGCTTTAGAATTCAGACATTTTCTTTCCTCCTTCCTTCTTTCTTTTCAGGCAGGCAAAGGTTTAACAAACAGTTGAAACTCTGCTGCAAAATAAGTTTCTACCATTGTCCCTATCTTAGTAAAAAACCCTCTCCTTCACCTCAAATGCCAGTGTCCTAGGCTACAAGTTATTACTCTGATTTCTCTGTAATCAGAGACTGGCATTTTGTCATAAAATGCATCAACAAAAAAGTACCCAACTTTTAAAATTATGCCTCATCTCTGCTCCTAAAAATGAAACTATCCTCTACCATCCCATCATTCTCAGTCTTTCCTCACACTGGAGAAACATTCCCCAAATATATCACCTTATCCAAAAAAAGCAATCGGATTACACCCTGATGTTGGACAGAAGCAATTTTCCGCAGAGCCTTGAGGGCGAGGCATGGGCTGAATAGAACGGGGAGATTCCTGATTTTCTACACAACCCGATAACTGTACTTGGAAGGTCCCAGGAAATGACACTGAAAAGTTGGGTTGCTTCTGGTCACAAGGTAACTCCAGTGGTATTTTTGTGACTTATTTATTTCTCAAAAAGCCCCCTAAAGAATAGATACCAGAAAACCCTACCAGACCTCTACAGGTAAACAGAGAAGAGACAATTTCTAGTAAGCTTTGAGAAAATTTGCCTGAAACAGCTGTTCAGCTGGCACATCCAGCTGGCAGGATGGTACAGCGTAAGCTCCTGGTACTGATGTGGGTTAGCCTCACTTATGAATAATCTCAGATCTGTGCCAATAAAAGGTTTATCATGCAATGCTATGTCTTTCCCCCCTTCCACTCTGACCAAACAAAGTGAAATCAAAACTAATCAGCAAATAACTTTAACCTTGGTAGGGTTTCTCATTAATTTGTGGCTTCTCATTTCCCACAACTCCATCACTGCATAAAACTTCCCTTTTTACAGTTCACTGTCTGCATGATAAACATACTCCCTGCATTACCCTTCTGGACTTGAGCAGCTCAAGCATGAGAGCTTCAGTCCATCCCACTTCCTTACCAGCCCCTTGAACGCTCCTTGTTGACAGTGCTTGGTGACCACAACAGGCAGTGAGCACTAATATTGCAGTACAGAGAATTTCCCCCCACCAGTGAAGCATAGCGTTCCGTTTCTCCAGCTGTTCTTCTCATTCCTGGAAACCTGCTGGAAAAAGCCACTGCGGAGGTAAATGAACTAACTTGGCACAGAGGCATCACCCACATCTCAAAAGATCTGACTGAAGAGGATGAGTCTCTTGCCTTGAGACTGGCATTGCTGGGACAGAAAAATGCTTTAAAGTGTGTGTGTTATCTGGAATGCCACCAAAGGGAAGGACATTCCTCTGAGGGTTTAACTGGGACAATTGCCTCCCCTCAAGCTGCTGGCATGGAGGGTGTGCCTGCAAGAGAAGGCTTCATGCCAATGCTCACCCTTGCCTTGCCATCTCTGATTTCCTGTGCCATTCTGGGTACACAAAATGATGGTTTGCATCTGATAGTCACAGCCCTTCCCCAGGTGGCAGCCTGCATCCCAAAGCACAGCGAGGAACCCAATCTACTCATTTCTCCCACTGGCACAGGGGAGGTCAGCCGGTGTCAACAGAGGGCGGATATTTCTGTCTCTTTCTTTCCTTCTTAACTAAGTAAAACATTTCAGGCAATAGTCTCAGAAATCAGACACCAACGCTTACCTGCTGTAAGATACATCACTTGGGTGATTTTGTTAGCTGTGGAAACATACACTCCATTGTTGTACTGTATGGACACAAAGAAAACACACGTAGCCGACCAGGTTGAGGAGCTAAAAAGAGAGAGAGCCAAAAGAGAGAGCTAAAAGAGAGAGGGCAGAACCCTCTGACCTTTATTTATATGTTCTTAGAAATCACTGTGGATTGGAGGTAGAAATTACCACCTCTCAATCACACTGGTCAAAGGAAAAATCCATCCCATGTCTCCACCTAGAAGAATGGAATGAAAACAACAAGGACAGTTAGCAAAAACATGCCCATGTTTAGAACAGCATGCGTGAGAAAGTACTACAGCAAAGAGAAACATTGAAGAACTGCAAAACTCAGGACAACACTCCATCAAGTCGGTTTTTCTATGAGGACTCAGTAAAGATAAATGCTGCTGAGGTAGGTGTGAGCACCAGGAACGGCCCTATGCCCTCAGTACTGCCTATCAAATAAACCTCATCAGATCATGGGTCTTTGAGCAGTGTCCTTCTCAAATGACTTCTGGGATTCAATTGACAAGAGCCATGAGAAAAACATCAAAATCTACCAGCAACTTTGATTATACTTGCAATTTTACTCCAGCATAGGATTTGCTATCTACAAAATCGGGGGGTGTTCTACTGTATACACAATTTACCAAGTTAATTTTTATGTTCCTCCCAATTAATTAACTAAACAGTAAGAGCCAGGACCCAGTCTCAGATCCAGGGACACCATCTGTCACAACCTGGCTCAGTCCCATTGTGTAAGGTCACCAGTCTGCTGTGAGTGGGCTCAATCCATGGGGTCCCACCTGCTTCAAACCCAGACATTTCTGAGGCAAATGCCCTCCCCTTGCACTCCCTGGGGCCCCAGAGCTCCTACAGCTCCTTTGCAGGGAAGTGAAACCCTGCAGGACAGCCAGCCCCGCCCCATGCTGCCCCAGGCTGGTGCACACTTCTTGGAAACGGATCTGGGGCTACAGGGGAGAGTTTCCACACTTCCAGTTTAAGCTCCCCACCAGGACAATGTGATGCGAAAGCAAGGATCAAAGTTACAGCAGAAGAATGTCTGAACCACAGACATGGTACTCTTAAAAGGGTTTGAAATTCATAGACTTCTGAAATAGGGCAAAGTCCCGGCTTAGTCACCCCTTCTTGTGAATGCGAGGGCTGATATGAGCCCATCCTTGGTTTCCACACACTCTCACAGACGACTTATCCACGTTCAGCTGCTGCCTGCTGTAGTGTCCCCACCAGGAACCCTTGGCCCTTTTGTCCCCGCTCTTCTGTGTCAAAAAAGAAAAAGTCCCTTGCAAAGGCCAGTACCTAGGATATGATCAGCACACTTAGGCCTGGTTCCCACCGTGACATCTTTTTACAGCTCCTGCCAAGAAAGGCCACCAAGCACATTTCTGAGGCAGAGACAGCCCAGCAAGCTGCCTAGGTGATGTTCAGATGCGTGTCCAGGAAGACACAAAATGAAGTCATTCTGTCGGACCCAAATACACACTTAGTGCTCTAGGAGAAGAAATGTATTTTCCGGATTGCTTTGGGGGTACTCATTACTTTGTAGGATCAGTGTGCGGATATTCATGCTGGTTTTGACATCATCTGAATTTTTGTATTTATTTCTGAAACCAGTTAACTGCCTGGAAGTGTTCTAGGCGAAAAACAATGAAATTATCAAGAGACTTGAAAAAATGTTCTGTGATGAGAAATTAAAAGCAAGTGTCTCACCTACCCAGAGAAAAACAAATTCTTTAGAGAAAAGCAATTGCCTGCCTTTTAAGCTGTGTTGAATTTAAACATACATCTGAAATGCATGTATTACATAAATGAGAACGATGCTTAAATGTACATTACTAATACTGCACAATATAAAATTGTATTTTAAAGAGGTTTTCACTATATCAAGCAAAATGCACAGCCCTTATGTGTAATAACCTAAACAGTAATTATGGATGTATATGTACGTGTGTACTGGCACATGTGCACGTGTGTATTTTCAGTAACAAATTTGAAAAGTGAGAATAAAAAATTCGAAATGGGACATTTCCAATGGATCAAGGAATAGCAAGGAATAGAGAAGAAAAACCTTCCTCAAAGTTAAGAAAAGGCATACTTATCCATGTATGTTAAATTGACAGATTTCACAGAATATTCTGAGTTGGAATTGACCCACAAGGTTCATCGAGTCCAACACTTGAAGTGAATGGTACGTGTGGGGATTCAACCCACGACCTTGGTGTTAATGTGAAATTAAAGGTGGAAGATACTAATATAGCAAGAGAAGCTGTAAATGTTTTGCCTGCCTTTACGTGAAAGCAAATAAAGGTATAAAATAGATCAAAAGTAATTAGGGACTTTAGGTGCCTTTGTAATGCCAAGTTTTAGTTGCTGTAACAGTACCTAGAATGCTGAAAGTGACTTTCTTAGCATTAAAAATTGGCCCTTTTCAGTGTCTCAAGTTCAGGACCCCAAGGACACAGTTGGAAAAGTTAGACTAAGGACCAGATGTGTGAATTATCTAATTTCCATTGATATAAATGGGAGCAAAGCGCCTAAAGAAGGAATGATGTTCCTCCTTGCTACAACCTCGTGTTTTAATGGATTCAGCAGAGGCTTAAACTTGCGCCAAAGATTAAGAGCTTACAGAAATTTTCAGTCAAAATCCCCAACAGCCAATGGATAAATAAAAGCCTCTACTGTCATTCAGCATGACACTTCTTTTTACATCAGTATAACACTTTTAGACTTTCTAAAGGTGGCTTAAGCTATACCCTATTTCTCTCATCTGCTGTTTAGGGTGTGTGTGCAGTGTCATATTTTAATTTAGGCAAGGTTTGGGATTATGCTGACAGTCACAGTGCGGTGGGGAGGAAAGAGCTGAAGAGAAAATGTCCATGTGGATCATTGCTTGATTTAGACAGGATTTGCTTTCAAGGCCAGAATGAACTTGGATCAAAATGTAGACTATTCTTCAGCAGCCCACCATGGATTTGAATGTAAGTCTTGCTGGGATTTTTCCCCTCTCCTGTCAGTCCAGAGGGTCATGTGGACAACTTCTTCCTATCCTCAGGAATACCAGTCTTTTTGCATCACCTTCAAGGATATAAGAAAAGAATCCCATGGGTTTTGAAGGCTGAAATGAAGCAGAAACCCATTTCTGCTGGCTGCAATGCAAGTGCGTAGGGATGGCCCAAACCAAGCACAAGCCATGCTCTTTTTTCCTTTGTGACCTTACAATTTGAGAAACCTGGACAGTCTTGCAGGTCATTAGTTTGGCAATCCCTCTGCTCCAACAACAGAAGCAGAGGGAGATGTGACTCATTTCCCAACCAGCACTACCTCTGACAGCTGAAGACAAATTACTGCCCAGTCTCTGGGCCAGCAAGATGTCTCTAAGCTCTGATATACCAGGCTTGTGGAGAAAAGGTGAGGCCGCTTCAGTCCTTGCAACATCCATACACTCTTCCGTCAAGATTTTCCATCATAATGTAAGGTGGAACAAATATCCAATTCTAAATTTATCTAGGGTCTATAGTTTTCTAGCAGCTAGCGGGAAAGAAGAAAAAGCCTTTATGTATACAAACAGCCATTGCATTTGAATTTCCTCTTCATTTTAATTTTTTTTTTCTCCGGGCAGAAGCATGTTTCTCATTTATCTGAAAACATCCTGTTCAGATTTAAGATTTTCTGTGGTTAGTTGCTGCTCATTATTATCTGTTCTCAAACCAGTCAGGATGGGAACCATTTCTGATGGGTGACCCAGAGGGAAAATAAAACAAATGAGATGTATGGGGAGTCTTTGCATGGTGTGGTTGATGTTATGATCTGTATTTGAAATGGAATAGGATATGGAAGGTCTACCAGCACTTTTGAGAAAGTCAGCTAAATAGCAAGATGTCTGCTGGGCAAATACATCCATGTGTCCTTTTCTGGACTGTTACTCATTACTGCACAGTTTAAAATGTGAGCATCATGAAATAATCTGGGTAACCTTGTGGTCTAGCTGTTATACATGGTGTGCCTTGTGCTTTTCCTTGAATCAATCATACAGATTTTCAATCGTACATCCATCAGAACAGCAATTATTTTACTCCTCGTTTGGAAAGTCTTTCTACATATGCATTTCAAGTGATCTTCAACATTTAGTTCAGCAAAATGTTCTTAATCCAACATCTAAAATTAAAGTTCCTTAAAGTTTGCAAACAGCTCTGTGTAAGTGCTATCTAGAAACCTTTCCTAAGTTAGAGGAAGCAACAGGATATGCAGAACATTCTGGTTCTTGTTTCTGCTTCAGCCACAGTCGCTTTTTGCTCTTCAGCACATGTGGAGCCCCTTCAGCTCGGCGAGGCTCACGGAGTGTCAGAGCATTACCAAAGAAGAACGCTGAAAGACTTACATCGCATCGCCTTTCGGGTTTCGTACACATAAATCAACCTTAGATCATAAAGCACAACCTGTAATAACAATCACAAATATTTAATAAATTTCTAACTAGCTTTAAAACCTGGTCAAATACTTCGTACCACCCACAAAAATATTTGTAATAAATTGCAAAGCAATAAAAATCACATAACACATAATTACTGGCATTATTGTATACTTCAATTTTTTTTTTTTTTTTTTTTAGGAGGAGGAGCTGGGTAAAGAGAGGAAGAGGCTGGGTTTAAGGAAAAAAGGAAACTTTTCAACTGTATTTCCTGAGCAAATTCATTATATGAATTTTTAAATAACACATTTTAAGCTGTGCTAAATACAGAAAAGGGCTTTTTCAAACAGCTCACCAGGTCTGCTTCTGCATAAGTCATAACTGATTGGTGGGATTCTCTTAAGAGGGGATTTACAGTAAAAGAACCAAAACATATTTCCATTGGAATTAGTGGCAAAATCCCACTGACTTCATCAGAGGCTTGACCTGGCAGCCTTTCTAGGGCCAGCAGTGGAAACATTAGGAAAAGTGGTAGGGTTTTTTTCTAATAAATCTGCAAGGATTCTTTCAATTCTATTTCCACAGCTTTCAGCACATTTTTTCATTCTCCTGGTTTGTGCTCAGGAATGATGCATAAATGTGCAAATGGCTTAAATCCATGCAGACACTAAATGCATGTTTACATTTGCACGAATGCAAGCTCCTGCTTTCTTATCTATAGCTCGTGGTGAATTTACAAGCGTTGTGTGTTAGTTTATTTAAAAAAAGCAGTTTACTGTTCACTGTAAAGCTTTTCTGTTGTGACTCAGAGGAAGCCAGTTCTACCAGGCACGGAAGAGACCAGCAAGAGAACACAACACCTGTTTTCAGGTGAAAATATCAGCTTTTGTGCTTAAAATAAGGACTGAGTTTATTGGAATGTAATGTTTGCAAAGCACCAGGAGTGACTTAGAAGCATGAATCTTTGTTGGGTGTTCTTTGGGGGTTTTTTGTGATGAAAATCTAGCAAGCCTAATTCACACTGAAAGCTACAGGAACTTAGGAACTTGCCCATCTCTTGGGAAAAAAAAAAAAAAACTTAAAGTCTTCTGAATGCATCACATGTGAGCATTTATGCATTTGAAGTAAATTACCTATTCAGTTTTTGACAAAAATCAGCTACAGGCTTTACTTATGATTCTGGTTAATTCCTTGTCAAAACCAGGTTTATTCTTTAATAAATTCCCTGATATTACTTATTATTCCCTTGGTGCTTACCAAATGCATTACAAAATACTAATTTCTTTTTAAGAATCTCAATTAATCTGACCAAAGGTACAAGATGGGGGTGATTCCAAACGCTGGAAGGATTTACACACGCACTTTTAGAGATGATGCCTCTGGAACTGGACATGATAGAATGGGAGCTGCAAGGCAGGGCTCAGTGCTTCTGGAAATGTTCTCATGTCTCTAAGCTCGGTCCTGTTTTGCCCAGGGTTTTCTGGGATTTAAGCAAACTGGAGTAGATCATGTTTAATTTTCTAAGTATATATAAGGTGCTTTATATATATATAGATAGATAGATAGATAAAAAAATGTAACTATCACAAAATTCAGCCTTCAAACACACTCACACACAAATTTGAGATGTTTCTAAAGCACTTCCTTGCAAGGTCTTGTTGCTGGGCTGGTTTTCTTACAAATGGGATCTAAGAAGGACCTGCCGACGCTGTGAGGAGTGGGTAAAAATGACCTGCGGATGACATTACTGAGTGGAAGTGAAAAAGGCAGGAGGTGAGACCAGGTACTGAACCTTGTCATGAATGTCCCTATCCTTGGCAGATAGCCCAGGATTTCTGTGGCTCTCTGAAAGACTTCCACTTGCTTTGGAGAGAAAACTGACAACTCAAAGCAAATTGTCTTTACTCCCCTAAAAATAGGATGAAAAATAACTCAGCATGGGGAACTTTGCAGTTTCCTACCTCCTCCTTTTTCCCAACTAGAGTATTTTTGTCTTTAAACCAATGTTTTGAAAAAGTCAATAAAAAAAAGTAAAGCATGCAATTAGAAAAACATTTATTTCAATACTGCTGAAATGCTTTTCCTGTCTCTAATTTAGAGTCCTGCAGGTGAAAAATGCAAGAAAAACAATTTGGGGCATTTCCACAGGCAGTCACAAGATCAAGTAAGACAAATTGTGGATGAGGGGAGGAACAGCCCGTGCCAACTGCAGCAGCTGAGTTTGGAAGTTACATTCTTCCACCAAGTACTTTTCCCATTGTTAACATGTGCACTAAGGCATTCGGGGATGATATGCATGCGCCGCACACAGACAGTCACGGGGTTAAGCAGAGCCACTCAGAATAAATTAGCCCCAGTGTTAATCACTCAAACCTGGCACGCAAAGAAATTAGAAGTATTGGCCTCAGCCTAAGGGTTGCTTTCATCTTCTAACAATAAACTTTGTATGCATACATGGGACGTTACTTGTAGGTCATTCTGGGATTACCAATGAGCGAGCAGCGGGTTGACAGTGTGGTGAAACAAAGAAAAAACCCTCTGCTGAATGGTATTAATAAAAACACGGAATGAAATTTTTAACAGACTGAGACAGAGGAAGCAAAGTGGAATTTAGTGTACACTTGAGATGCAAGATTAATGCTTCCAGAGCAAAAACACTGAGTCCAAATGTCTAAGCTAGTGAAGGCATATTTAGACACCTAAACAGAAATGGTCGGGTCTTCTGTGTCACTGAGCACCTGCTCTTCCCGGAGAAATCTGTGGCTTTAATGGTATAGCTCCAGTAGCACAGGTTTGAAATTTGTGACTATGAAATGGAATAAAAAATGGGAAGAGCAAAAGCTGCATCAGCAGATGCGCTAGTGTTTGCCATAATAGTGTCCTGCAGATGTTACGGAGACGAAAGCAATTTTCCACGATAGATGATATATTCAATCTATATATACAATTAAAGTAATGGGAAACAAAATGAGAAACGGGGTCACGCTCATCTGCTCTTTTGAAGATGTTTTTTCCATAGAAAGAAGCAGCTGAACGCAACTGTCGTTTAGTTACATCAAAACAACCTAACATGTGCGAGAGAGGGAATCCTGGCACAGCAATTGGCAGGGGAGCTGGTTATGTGCTGTGTGCTGGACACCGATGCCTGCCTTTCTCTCCACCTCCCACCACACTTTTCACTTCTTAGCAGCAAAAGTGAACTCAAGAGAAGGCTTCCAGAACACCAATGAGAATGGTTTCCTGGATGGTGGGTACGTGGGATGCATGCAGCAGATTTTATAGCACTGGGCATGGGAAGACGAGCAAGTCGCTGCAGGGTAAGCCGGTGTGTTGGACTGACAGCACACAAGCTGCTCTGCAGTAATAATCCGTATGCACCCTGCAGGACACTGCAATAAATGCAAAATACTTCACCTCTCAAAGGGCTTGGATGCCTAGAGACACTCTGTCTTCATGGCTCTAACCTGTACTGAAATCCGTGGGAATCTGGCGCACGAGTGCTTTTGTAAACATTACGAGCCGTCCACCTGCAACTTTATGTACCTGAATTCCTTTGAAAAACCTGACCTTGGAACGCAGGGAGGTAATGAACCATTTTCATACTCGTTTCATTTGATGCATGTAGGCCATTAGGAAAACTATTAACTTGCTTGCCACTGCAGGAGTTTCTGGTCCTTATGGCCTCTGCTGCTGGGGGAAAAGCAGGCAGCTCCCGGGGTGGGAGAAAAGGCTCAGCATCCTATTGCATTTGGCAATACAGCTCTTCCACATCCACCTGCGTTAAGTCTTTCTGCCAAACTATGAGCCCTATTCTTTTCCTGGTCCACTTACGTCTCCCAAAGTGCAGGTGGACGGGTAATAGAGTAGACTGGAATTTCCTCAAGTTCAGCCCTGAAATCAATATGCTCCAGTTGTACCTAAAGGGGCCAGATTTTCCAAGCTGAGCAACTCTGGCTGAGGTCAGGGGACTGAAAGTCAGTCCAACAGAAACTTTGGGATGTGAATCTCCGAGAGAGATGTGTGGGTTCAGCGCTCCTCCTTTCACAGCAAGACTGCTGCTGTGGGAGTTGGAGATCCCTGATTCTCTGTGGAGTCAGTTCTTTGCTAATGTTTCCTCTTGTTCTTTTTCCCATACGACAGCACTGGTGCTTGCCTTTGAGCCATCCCTTTTGAGCAGTGGAGAATGCCTGGTGAAACTGCAGACACATCAGCACAAAGGAGATGGCTGCCCCACGTGGTTTTCAGGCAGTGTCCACGGGAACTCTCATAAACAATAGTACAAACTCCTGGGTCCTTGCTGAGGAACGACAAATCTGGAGAGCAGTTGGCACAGGAGGATTCAGAAGTCTGAAATCAGTGTACTTCCCACTGCAAATACACTTTGCCATGATACTGTGCCTCACAATCTACCATTGTCCTCTCAGAGTAACACCCCGTGCTACATAATATTAATATAATAAAAATAGTGAATGTTGCATCACTGAAAGGCTTCATAAGTATTAAAACAACAAGAACTTATCATTTCCGCTGTGACACAGAACCATAGGACATTGAAAAGTCTGACCTTAAAATTTATTTGTTACTTTATAATTTTGGAGCATTATTAAATTGGTATGGGCCTTGGCATTTAAACTGCATTATTTACAGCTCCAGTTTAAACCTTTAGATTAAATATGTGGAAACAACAACAGAAAACTAGCTGTTGAGAAGGTACTAAAGCCACTGAAATAATCAACTTTTCAGTAAGAATCCTTTAATTTCTCCTTTAAAAAGATGAACTAAGCCTGTACTGTACCACATATACCAAAAAAAAGATGAAGCAAAGAAGTATTGCATAGATTATTTAAGCCTGAACCTTACTGCTAAATGCACCTGTGGTCACAAAATGCTTCATTTAATTTGGTTTCAGAAGCCTAAGTACAAGGAGATGTAGCTACTTAAGGACATTTTAGCCTTTCCAGTTACCAGAGGAGTTTTCTCTCGAAGCATTTTGGCACAGATAAGGAAAAAACCTTCCTGTCTCTCTTCTCTTAAGCCTGCACTTTAGCCACACATCCATTCCCTCCCTATCTATGTGAGAGCTGGAAGACCACAGTGTCTGGCAAAATATTTAATGATAATACTACTAAAACATTTCCCACTGACTGAGAGAACTACAGAAGTAACATATAGTGTGTGTAGGCCTCTGTCCAGGAATAATAAACTATAGGTTTCAGTCTGATGGTGAAAAAGAGCTCAGATAGCAGCGAAACAAATACATTTATCCTTATAAGACTGAAAGATAGCTGTGTTGGGCCAAATATTAAGTGATAATTACTAAGGATAAGCAAACCTTGTGGAGCCAGGGGTTTTGTAAGCAGCTCAGGCTTTTAATGTGTTTTGGAGTTAGAGTTTTATAAAATCCTAGGCTTAGGGAAAAAAAAAAAATTGGAGAGAGTTGGAAAACTCATAACTTTCCTTTTTCTGTTGCTACTCCACTGCTTCTGTTGGAGTAACAGTAATGTTCATGTAGGTCCGACAAGGAGAGTGAAACTGTGGTGTTCACCTCCAGCCTCTAACTCCTGGGCATCTTGCAGGACACTGAGGTGTCTCTTGCACACCCAAGCAGCTCATAGGGAGTGTTCTTCCCTCAACTGAGAGTGGGGAATAACCAGAAAACCTCAACGTTTTCAAGCCACTCGGTTTTTATCACATCCATTGTGATAGCTGGTATTTCTTTCTCAAGGTCTCACTTCCTTCAGCTGGCTTATTACCTAGGAATGCTTTTATTCTTTTAGAAAAAAGAAAGAAAAGATAAAGAAATGAAACCAAAATCTAGCTGTCACATCTTCTGAAAGGAGCTGTCCTGAGTCATGTCTGCTCCACTCAAGAGGTTTGCAGGGGTGATTGTACCACAAATCTGCACAAAATTATGATGCTACCTAGAAGCCCATCAGAAAAACAATCTCTGAGCTCTTGCTTGGCTTTTTGAGCCCCGTGCAGGAAAAGAAAAAAACAAGAGCGGAAGCATGGAGGTTGTGCTGGCAGCAGCAGCAGCTGGGAGCAGGGAGTTGCTGCTGTACAGAGACATCCAGCTGTCTAAGCAGACAGCTCCACCGTGCCAGCTGCTGTGCCCTCACCCCCGTTATCCAGCTTCACCTCTCCTCATTTGAGCCCACACCTGCAAACCTCACTGCTCTTACTGCAGCTTCACTGCACAGCGGCAAGAGGCAGTGACCTCAGCTGAGGGGGAAAGTGGTGTGTAGAGCTATTGCAAAAATGCACGTTTTTAAGGAGTAATTTGGACAGCTGCAAAAAATAATTCATGTAAATCGTCACATGGGGAGATAGACAGGCCTTTATCCTTCCAAAATCTCTTGTCTTCATTTGCTGTGGAAAAAAAGCGGCCTAGTTCTGCAAGTGGATGCTTTATTCTTTGTCTGTTCAGAGAGAAGAAAATGAAAGGAACTCAGGCTTGCTGTGCTACATGAAGACGTTGCCACTCAGTCTGAAATTCAGCCTCAGCAAAGGCACAAAGGCAAGGTATCACAAGACAGCAAAACTCAAGGTGCATATACCACCATAACCAAATGCAGGCTGGCTTTGCTCTGAAGCAACCAAGCTCTGTTTTGCTTTCTCAAAGAGCCTAACAAGAAAGTTTCATACTATTGGCATGGCCAGAAACACTTTGCTCAGAGCTGCAGCTGAGTATTTTGGCATCTGTGCTCCTTTCAGCTGTAAACATGCTCCATTGACACTGCATGCAGTTTCTGTTCCTGGGCAGCAATGGCTGCAGTGGCAGCAGCAACAGCAGTCAGGACTTGGGCAGAACACTTTCACTCCACTCCCCTCATTTTCACTAGCCTTGCTCTGCTCCACTAGCCAAAAATGAAAGGACCAGGGGTTAGTGACTCCTGCAAACAGACCTCTCAAAGCAGATGAATGTAGCAACTGTCTTGTTATAGAGAGGACAAGCTGCCATTACTCCTTCCATTCAGAAATGAAGGAACATGAGGACTGTGCTTTATGTCCACAGTGGAATTGGTTCCTGAGAGAACGAGAAGAATGGGAGAGCTTTGCAGAAGTTGTAGG
Source organism: Pomatostomus ruficeps (assembly GCA_013400735.1). NCBI lineage: Eukaryota > Metazoa > Chordata > Aves > Passeriformes > Timaliidae > Pomatostomus > Pomatostomus ruficeps. The sequence goes on along the minus strand of VYZT01034581.1, from coordinate 2,346 downwards.
GTGCAATTGTAAGAAGTGGGATCCACTCATAACATGGCATTTTATCCCTCTTCATAAATCAGCCAGAGAGAAGAGTGTTTGGCCACTGCTAGGAACTCATACATTGTTAATTCAGGACTTCCTTCTCTTCACAGCAGCGCAAACTGGCATTTTGCCCCCTTTAAAGGGAAAACAAATCTAATCCTTTTGGAGTTCTGTAACTCATTTCAAAAGTGTGTGAGTGGGTTTGAAATGAAACAAAATATGTCCACCTCTTCTTAGCAATGCCAAATTACTGGAGTTGATTGGAGGAAGGAGTGATTGGCGGGCACATTACGTGAACTCTGCGCAGACTGCATGACACAAACCTCTCTCTGTAAAATGATGCAACTCAGGAAGCAGTGAATTGAGCATGGTCCCCTGAAACACCAGGCCAAGTACATCACTGTAGTATTGCTGTTTTCAAGGGGACTGAAAGATGCAATCAGTGCATTTGTCAGAGAGTATATGTTGGAGTCTGCCAGTCTGAATTTTACTTTGATTTGTACAAATTGGGTGTAGTAGTGTTTGAGTCAATGATCTCATGTCAGCAGAAATGAAATACAAGTCAGAACTAGATTCTAGAAATAAACCCTCCACCACTCTGTTTTGTTTTCTTTCGCCCCCTGCCCTTCCCTGCTGTCCTGGGCTGAATCAGAGAACTCAGATGAATGGTATCTTGTCACTGAAAAAAATAGCTGAAAATGGCTTCTGCTGAGCTGGATTAACCATGGGAACACAGCCATGAAAACCAAATAACAATCAGGGAATTTGGAAACAAATTTCTCCTATCTGAGGTCTTAACACCATCTGAAAAGGGCGTAAATCAAACCAATAATTGTGTAGATTGCTTGAATTTCTCTTTAGTGATGCAGTGATGTAGATGGAGTGTGAGCTAGAGAAGAAAGTCTGGAGGAGGCACCAGTCTGTTTGTATTATGTAGTCATAGCTGGAGTTGACTTGCAGCATCTGTGAACAGGCTTGTCCTAATAAAGATCCTCTTTAATAAAAGGATAATAAAATCCTGTCATTTTATTAGCCAGGATAGAAGTGATGGGGAGTGATGCTCACACTGGAGAAAGGTGCGTGCTTTAGAAGAGAACAAAGCAGTGTGTCTGAAGAGGAGCAATATGACTCACTCCACAGGAAAGCTGGACTTCTAGACAAATAGAATTGCATAATCACTGAAGCAGTACAAAGGAAAAATGGATCCAGAATACTGAACTGACTGAAAGGATTAATAAGGCAAAGATCTGTCTCTTTCTCATATCCCATGCTTTGGCTGGGAAATAGAGGAATAACAATTGTCATGATTTTAGGCAGGATACTGTGGATAGGTATTGGGTTTGGGATGGAGGTTGGGAAAGTATTTTACCTGGAATTAGAAAGACTGTAAATTAGATATGTGAGTTACACAATGAAGAGTTCTGGTATCCACATGTAACTCTGGAGACAAAAAAGATTCTCTAATCAGAAACAGCATTATTTGTGAGACATGTGATTTCAGTTTGCAGGAAAAAATATCAAGAGACTCATCTTCAACCCTGGGGAAACACATCCAAGTGCCAATAGCACAGGAGCTGTCCAAGGGAAAAATCAGAGCAGTGACAGCCATTAGTGTGCAGAACAAGTACGTAGACACAAGATAAAGAAGCCAATGACTCAGGACACAGCCAGACTGAAAATCATGGCTCGGTGCACATAGTGTGGGAAGGACATGAAAGGCAGAAATTAACATTCTCAGCCACTGAATACAAGTGCAGGGTGTAGCATGTGGAGGGCTGTGAGCCCTTGGCACTCCCTTGGAGGAGAGAGGCCTGAGGAGTAGAGATAAAAAACCTTCCCCTGGGTCACGGCAACCAAAATGAGCCACCCCCAGCATGCCTTGCTCCGTTGTGGCAATACCTTGTGCCCAGTTAGCCAGTCGGTTCCCACCCCACCCATGCCTTCCCCATAGAAGCCACTGTCTCTGCCCAAGGATGAGAAAGAGTTCTCGCTCTTGGCCTCCCCTTCGCAGAAGCTGCCAGACAATAAAGCCACCTCTGTGGAATTGCCAAATGAAGCTCCTCATCTCTCTATCCCTTGAGTGATTTCCAAAGAGCTGATATCACAAAGAGCTGAAATCACAAGAGCTGATATCGCTTGCTGCAATCACCTGCTGCCCAGGGAGACCTGCCACAGCCCCTGGAAGAGCTGCTTTCTGCAGGACACTCTCCAGAGCTGCAGCGCACCAGTACTGCCCAGCATCAGAACCCCTCAGCAGCAGCAAATCTTTCCCAGGATACAGACAGCTTGAGAAGAAAGGACAGCTTTCAGAAGATGAAAAGA
>VYZT01034578.1:0-72603 GCA_013400735.1 Pomatostomus ruficeps | reverse complement strand
TTTCTGCCCATTGACCCTTGTCCCATTGCTGGAGCAGAGCCTGCTGGAGCCCGGTCCATGCTCTGACCCCTCCCTGCAGACAGGGACAGACAGGGATGAGGCCCCTCTCAACCTTGTCTTCTCAAGGTTTTCTTACATTCTTCCACACCTCTTTTTTAAGAGTTTTTTGCAGTCATTTCAAGGTATCTGTGCTTTTTAAGAACCAGCAAATTACCTCAGCTGCAAAAAAGTGTATTTAGTTTCATTTCAAACCTATGGACCGTGTTTAGGCTTCTCTGTTCAGTTTGATTTCCTGTTTTAATTCTGATTTTATTCTTATATCTGTGTGCAGAAGTACTCTGAACAGGCTGATACCCTGCAGTTATTTGCATAATCATAAACATTCTGTTATAAAACAGTAGCCCAATTTAAAAGATAAAAATCAACTGCAATGTGAGGTTTTCTGTAAACAAAATATTCTGCTCACAAGAAGAGATTTTAGTAGGCATTCTAAGTGAAAAGAAGGAAAAAAAACCCACAAAAATAACCCTGTATTTTTTGGAAGGTAAGTATTTTTTCAGTGCTCTTAGATCAGCCATATATTTCTAGAAACAAGTTGAAAAACCCCCAAAAGCACTTGGGAGATAACTACTTATGCAGTTCTCTTTGAAGCAACCAGCAGTTCTTTTTAAACACTATTGCACTGAAAAAATTAATCCAATCACTATCTAATTAAGAGGATTAGAGATTCAAATGGCCAAGCCTCCCAAACTAATCAAGTTTATTACATTTTTTCAACTTAATAATCCAGCTAACAAAGATAAAACCATTTACCAAAGCAATTTTTGAATACATTACACATCCCTTTTAGGCAAATAGTGGTCTAAAAACTGAAAAATAGCAATCAAGCATAAAAAGAACCCAGTCAAGCCCAGATAAATTTTGAGTGCAATGTGTGTGCAGTACATCTGCATGCTGAGGACATGATGTACTGTGTGCAGTACACCTGCACTTTAAGGACACTCTGTTCACAACAGAACCTGGCTATTTAATTTTCTCCTCTCATATGAGTCACACTGTCACGTGTTGAACTTCCCCTCATGTGGCACATTTTCTGTATCACTAAACTTTAAATTACAGGAGCATGTCAAGGAAATGGACAAGTGAATGGAAAATGTCCCTCAAAGGAAAATGTGCATTTGGGAGTAGATAAGAGACCTGGCTGGTGGCAAATGAGGGACAAAAATGACTGAACAAAAGAATTGGATAACTCTATGATTCCTTGAATAAATGAAGAAGAAAGAGAAAAGAAATATTTATTCAAGACCAAATTGGTTAAAACTGTTTCAAACACTGAAATTCTGAGCATGGAAGTATTTGTGGGATGAATGATTCTTAAACCAGTCCTTAAAAATAATGACAAAATACATTTTAAAAAGTAATTCAAGGAATCTGCAAAGCTCTCTATGGAAAGACATCTCAATAAGAATCTATCTTGACCTTGATTACAGTTACAATTCAGGCAGGGGAAACACTAGAAGAGGTCTAATATATTCAATTCCCTTCTGGCTCCACAAATCTAATTCTGCTGTAGAACCCAGAGCAGCGGTGAGATACATCAGCTTTTCCTGCTCTCCATGTCCTCCAGTGGACAAATGAGCTGTACATGCTTGCCAAGGTTAATGCCTCCTGAAAAATTGTCCCCTCCTGAGCGTGAGGTCAAAGGAAAGTCAAGTCATGATCTGTAAAAGGGCTCAAAAAGGTTGCTACGCTCTCCCAGCAGTTTGTTTCTCTGTTGCGTTGCTTGAAACATAGCCCTAATACTGGGAACCACTGTCCTAAGCCTGCAAAAAGGAAGGAAAGGAAACACACTGTGAAAAAATCCTAAAGAGAGCTGGAAGCTACAGACTAAAAACTTTTTTTTCAGTGGAACTCTGTAAAACGCAAAGGAGAAGGAAAGGGAGCAAACAATCATCTTTCAAATATGAACTGAGTAATCAGCCTAGCTCCTAATTTGCATATGGAATTTAGTTAGCCATTGCCTGTGCATGTGCCTAGTCTAAATTTCAGAAGTGGTTTGCTATTAAAAATATTCAGGATTTATTCTGTTCTCCTATTCTACAACTACTTTGGCATTAGTGGGGTCCACGTGTACATGGTAGAATACAGGTGACTGACATGTTCAGCAGTTAAATTACTGTCTGCAAAGAAGGCCTTCTAGAAAGCAGAAAGTAAGAAAGGTGACATCATCTTTTGGGAACTATAAGAGGCATTGCTCTTGGCTTTGTAACAGTTAAACATCTTAAAGATAAAAGCTTACTAAAAAAAGTCTTTTAAAACCCAGCAATGTCAAAGCAATAAGAACTTCAGTTAAAAAAAGAGAAAAAAATCCATACTTCACCACTTTTTCATTCAATAGTCCCCTATTAATGAACATCCTGCCCTGGAGAGGGCACTCTGTGTCCACACTATGTTTTCCAATGTCCTCATGAGCCACCTTTTAGTCTTAACCCAGATATGCCTGTGTTCCCAACAGGTTTTTCAGCCTGTGCACACCTTATGTCAAATATAAACATATTAAGAAAGGGAGCCATATGGCACCATCTCATCAGTTCTGCCTGACAGCAAGTACCAAGTCTTAGACCCTGAAACCATGTTACATTATTGAAGATAGTGTATGGTTTGATATCTAAAAATCCAAATGTAGTAATTCTATAGTATTCTAATAATTGATAAGTAGCACATCCTGTGACCATGGTGTACTCAGAATAAATGCATGAAGTTAATTTTTAAACACTGTGTGGATACACACTGACAGTAGTGCAACAGAAAATCAATTCTGCAAAAGTACTGGATGTCCAATTCTAAATTTTTATGGTAGCTGAAGTATCAGTCAAATAAAACTGTCAGCAAGGGGCCAAAGGAAAGTATTAAAAAATTTTATGCTTTCACCACAGAGAAGGCCATGTGTGTGTCAGTAGCTGCAGTGACATAGACTGAACCCAATTCGTGCAGGACTTGCAGATATTAAGGCTGAAAATTATGATTTTCCATGTCATACTCAGGCCTGTTCAAGTAGTAACAGGTTCAACAACTCCTCATTTCCACAGGTGATAACCAGTTCATCTTCCTATTAATATTTTGAGAAGCTACAGTTTTCTTAACCAGGTACAACCCTAAGCCTTTTTTTCTTATCCCCTTCCATTAGAAGTTTCCACTTCCTTAGGGCACTTGGCACACACTGTTCTCTCTTTACTCTTAGATGCTGGTCCTCAACTCTTCTACTAATGAGAGCTTCTGTGACATCCCCCTGCAGTCCTGGACCTTCAGCTCTTGGCTCTAAGGCAGAGATACACACATTCCTACTACATCCTTGAAGTAAGCATCTTTTTTACCCCCATTTATTCTGAGTTCAGGAAGCTGTACTTTTCCTAACAGGTGCTGAGCTCCTGATCAGTCCCAGACACTTAATTCATTTACTGTAATAAAGCATTTGCAATAAGAGTTGCACACTACAAGCCTAGCACCTAATTAATATTTGTCTACCGTAGCAAGCTCTCATTCTGTTAACAGCATGTTCTCAGAGAGCAATATAGATATTGTATGTGGAAAAGTAACATTTATCAAGTAATCTGGGAAAGGTGTCTGATGGAATAGCTCCTGGGTACCCATTAAAAGCTTTACAATCAAAACCATTGATCCTTTGAAATCTTTAATTACTCTGAGGGTAAAGTTTAATAATGTGAATCTATATGGCTGAGAGGAATTCGTAGCTGCTCATACGTAATGCCATTAATACTGGCTAATAATTCATCCATACCGGCATTATTAAAAAATGAGTGACATCTTCACTTGGGAAACCCGTGGAGAGTTGGGAAGAGAGAGGTGGAAAGCAATAGGGAGGTGGTTTGGCTTGGAGATCACACAACAGCTCACTGTAGCATTGCTTCTCCTCATACCATGCACTGCCTGTTTAACTGACTTCAAAACTTAAATTTTAAGACAGAACAACAAACTTGGACAACAATCTTGCAGTTCTAACAAGATTAATTTTTTCTCATAACATAACAACTCAGTTCAAAACTTATATTTATAGAGAAGATGATGATTATTATTTGATCATCAAAAAAAAAAGAATAATCTCAAGAAAAGTTGGATTTTTGAAACCATAGTTTTAATCCACAATATGTCATAACCTTTATGAAAACAAACTGTGATATCTCATTCTTTCTAATATACTTTTGCACAACAATGTGCAAATTCAGAAAATTAACTGCAGGTTTTTTCTTTCAGTGTGATACAAAACTACACAGAAAAGCTTCCTGTCACATGACAGTTTTTAACAACTATGGTGCATCAAGTTTCACACAACTGTCTGAAAACCACTGTCTTGTCCCCACTAGCCTCTATTCCCATTCTCTTACCTGTTATCAAGGCAGAGTGATAATATCCACAGGATACAGAGGAAATGGGTTTTCCAATATCCACTTTACAGGGGACACTGACAGAGACTTCATTGGCCAGGCCAATCTGACCTTCTGAATTATCACCCCACACAAAGAGCTGCCCATCCTCTAAAGTGAAGACACAGATAGTTAATTGATTTAAAGCAGAAAACTAATAAAAAATTAATCTACTTATTGAAGAGTATTTCAGAAACTCTGTGTATGATGCTACTGAATGTCATGGTCTCAGAGATATAAAATGATAATTTTATATCCCTGAGACAATGGAAAAAGGAGTGAGAAATAAGAGGGTATTCCTTAAGCTTTTCAAAAGTGACACAGAACACTTACACATCAACTGATGTTAGACCATAAATAGCAACAGAAAAAGTCCTTTGTAAAAAACATTCCTTCAGAAAGTGGAAGATTTAGTGTGTGAGACAGTTCAGTTGCCAGAGGTCAGTATGAAAATATTACAGTGAATTTAAGGCATCTCATTTCTAGGTGCAGGTCACCCCTTTCTCTTTCTTCCAAATTTATTCTGTTCTGCTTGGGTAGACAACCCACTTATTCCTGCCTTATCTTTCAGTTCTCTTCACAGGTATTTATACTGACCAGCTTAATTTTGCTTTTCTTAAACTACAACAGTAGATGTTCTGGGTTTACTAAGACCAGCTTCTACTGAAACAAAGACCAATGGCAACAGAAAAAAAAAAGAAACAAAAAAACCCCCACCAAACAAAAAAAAAAAGGCAGTGAACCACATGAAAAGTCTCTAGATTCTTCTAGAAGAGATAAGGTCTTCTCTATGCGTATTTCTTATTGGTGGGAAATAAGTTGTGAATAAAAAAGTACCACCTACAGTGCTACTGAGAGGGTGTTAGGAGCTAAAATAATTCAAAATTGTCCTAAAAATCTCAGGAGAATGTCAACAATTGGCATAAAAAACCAAAATCCAAACAAGCGGGCTAGCATCTCTCTCAAGTTCTGAAATTGCAGCCTCAAAAATTCACCCTAAATAGATACAGAAACAGCTGCTTTACAGCAAGACTTGAGAAATTGCAATATAGGGTAATAAAGGGCCACCCATCCAGTGACTGTAGTGGAAGTACTGTAACTATGTGGATTTCAGCATGTTGTGATGGGATAATTTTGCCACCTGAGAAGTTGGTGAGAGGCTCAGCCTCTCCCAGAATTAATAAAGAATGACACAGTTGCGCAGCCTCTGCCAATGGACCACAAGAATCACAGTAAGAAATGGAATTGGAGATGTTTAGTTTTAATAGGATTCATGTTCTGTAGCTGCATTCCCTGGAAATAAACTCAAGATTTTTTCCCTTTTGAGGGTATTCATACTGTTCCTCCTCTGTAAGTATTGCTACTAAACTTTCACAAGAACTGTAAGAAGTTAATGAGACAGACACCCCTTACCAGACTGTGTTAAAATAGGCAATTGGCTGTCAAAAAATGACTGTGGTTACCAAGGAAAGAAGATAGTGAGGGTAGAAGATGCACCCACATATGCAGACAGAATGCTGGAATAAATGTCTTTCTGGAACACCAGGCTGGACACCCATAAATAGATTTTATTAGCAGTTGCTCTTACCAGTTACTGCTGCTGAGGTGTATGATCCAGCTGATAGCTGCTTGATCCTGTGCTGGTTGGTAAAAAAACTAATTAAATGAAACGTGGTCCTTTCCTCTGTGTCACCTAATCCCAACTGGCCTTCACTGTTACCTCCAGCAGCATAGACATTTCCTTTTTCTGCATACAGAAAAGCACAGGTAATACCCAGAATGAAGAAACCAGAGCAAATAATTTTATTTTCAACGGAAAAACTATCACAAAAACATTAGGGTCTATTGCCCTGAGACACCCTCCAGCTGAAATCAGCAGCTTCTGTTGTAGCTAGCAAGGTTTTCCTGCACATACTTGGATCCCAACTTCCTACAGGCCTTACATGTATTTAAACTGCATTCCCCATTGTTCTGGAGACTAATCTAAAAAAATAAATACAATTGAAAATTCTGCAAGAGCTCTGAGAAAATGACTACCAGTAGCCCTGGCAGCCAGAAGTAGCTCCTTCCACAAATACTGTATATTTCAAGATAAAGCAGGAGGAAAAGGGTGAATGATGTCACACACAAGAAAAACTGAAGGCATATCAGTACATAAATTAAAGAAATTAATAACTTGATAGTTTTGAGTACCATGAATGAAATACATTTTTACTTAGTTTTTTATTAGAAATATTTTACTTATTTTAATATTAAATAACTTCCAATTTAATCAACCAGGTTTTTTTAGAATCTTGAAGTTAACACTGATGACAGGTATCTTCCACTTTAGAGAATTTTAAGATTTATATTTTTAATTTTAGTGTGTTTCACATCTAAAGTGCTCATATGTGATGAAACAGATATGGCCTGTTATTAACACAAACAGAGACAGAAATGTGATAAATAAACAGACATAAAATTTATAAATAGTCCTTGCTATATAAATGGCCACAAATTATCTGCCAGTGTGTACACCAAAGGTGACTAATATTTACCCTGTGCAGTCTTGCATACTCAATTGTTTTTAAAATGTTATGTTTTATTCTGGTAATCTTATTTACAGTGTTCAGGGTCTCCATACACATAAATGTCCTAATAATCAAACAATTCTCTTCATAGCATTAGTGAAAGGTAAAGGATTGCAGCCGCAAAGATGGCTATTCCATTACATAAATTATAGAAGCATGACAAGAACCTGCATAAATTCTCTGTATACTGTCTCTACAAATTTATTTTTAAGTTTAAATTTGCAGTTTATTTGTAGCTTAATAAAGCAACTTATCATTGAAATAGCAGACTATGTTGTCTAACCAAAAATGCAACAAAATTTGAAGACTTGAAAACATTCAGTTTTACTATACTTATTCAAATATATAACTTCACACTAATAAAGATTATTTGTCAAAGGTAAATTTGAGTGCAGATGCATATAAAAATAATATATCTTTACAGAGCTTAAGTGAAATATTCATAATTATTACCCACACCTCAAACATTAGCAAGAAATTTTTCCATATGTCTATTACAGGAAATTGCTATATGATGTTAGTTTATAAACACATTGGCTCAGAATAACTCAAACAATTCTAAAAAAATTCCAAATTCTAAGAACCAGATGTTAAACCCCCAATTTTCAGCAGTCCCATTTTCATTTATCATTCCTTCCTCAGCACTTCCTAATCCAGTTTTACATGAAAGCAAAGGAAGAAACTTAGCTAATATGTATGAAATAGAGGTTACATACCTGTGTAAACTAAAGTGTGGTTTCTTCCACAAACAGCAAGTTTTGGTTTTTCTGGTTTTAAAGCTATGAATTTAAACCAAAGAGGAGAGAAAGTTACAAACAAGCTGATAGCTAGTTCAAAAATAAAATGCTCTATGCTCTAGAGGGAGCTCTGACTTCTTCTTTTCACATTTTTACCAACAGAATTATTCCAAGATTCATTGCCCATTTGAATCTAGCATAATACTTATCAAACCAGTATTGCCCCAAGATAAGAAAATAGGTCAGACCTTAAAACACTCAAGTTAACTTGATGATGGTTGCTTCATTCCAATGCCACAGTCCCTGGAATTTACCATTTATGGGATATGCCTCAAAGAATATAATAAGCTGAAGGATAAAATTAATGATTTAAGGTCTCTTCAGTTTTCATTAACAGTGCTATTGTTACTTCCCTTTTAGACTTTTTCCACCATCATAAGTTTTTGAAACTATACTGTTCCTTTGTCTCACCATCCCTACCTCCCTTCATTGTGTTCACATCCCTTTTCTGCTCTGTTCTGATCTCCTCCTGATCACTGAACTCAGTTGCAAAGGGCAACCCTACCTGGACTAGTGCCTACATTTTTTGCATGTATTATCCTGTCTCAGTTTCAGCTGAGTTACCACCCACCCACTGCATGCACTTCTCTGCAATCTGGTCACTTTGAAAGACTGGGAATATATGGGAGAAGACTCAGGAGTTATTTTGGTGGGAAAGAGAGAATACAGAAGTTCCTCTTCTCCTATGATAAGTGCACTACATTTCAGAAAAAGAGAGGAAAACAGTCTCCCTGACTTTTCCATCCTTGCTTCAGTTACTGTTCATTATGAATAAATTATCTTCTCTCAGTCATGTCCATGTACCCTGTACAATGCTCTAAAACCAACATTATTTTCATGTAATAAATCTTTAATTGCTTTTCCATTGCACTAGTCCATGACAAAGCAAACAACAATCTTCCCTTTCACAAACCCTTTTTCAGTCCTTCCAGATCAACTTCCATCAGCTCTTTAATATTCAGATTAAGGTCCCTTCTACCAAGTCACCAAATAAATCTACCCATTTAAGCATGAATTGCCTCTGGTCTGTCACACAGACACTAATTGTCCAAATTCAGGTTCCTGCCTCTCCTATCCAACACCTACCAGTACTATCAGGCTAGAACCATAACACTTCCAATGGTAGCTTCTTCCAACAATCTTAACTTGCTGATTTATATCCCAAAACTCTGTCTCCAACTTCAGAGATTATCTTAACCAGCTCTTCAGAAGCCTGTGCTCCCTAACCTTCCTCCCACTTTGGCTACTCATTTGTATTTTATGAGATACACTGTATTTACAATGTTGCTGGTGATTTTTCACAACCAATTTCATTATTCTCTAATCAAGTCCCAGAAAATATTTTTTCAGAAAATATGCAGTCACAACGATTTGGCTCCAAGCAGAAACTGAAATATGTTCTTGCAACCCCATCCCCAAAGCCAAGTGATGACCAAAGGCTAGCGAGAAAAGCTCCAGGAGTTCCTCCTGCTGCCTACAGCCAAGAGAAAAAAGATACCCCCCTTGTGACTTTTTCAATGGATGCCAGGTCTGGTTTGAATTGCTGTCATCTCCTCTTCATCTCTTATTCTCCTTTGCAATTTGACAATAAACGCAAAACCTGAAACCCCATCCATTTAAGCCAAGGTAAGAATCAACCTCTCACATGGCTGACAGAAGATGTGTACCTGAGAGTAGCTGCATTCTCCCTCTGAAGTGAAATAGAGACAGGAACAAATAAAGGACAGTAGAATAAACTAAATCAGGAAAAACAGAGTTTGAACAAGCAGGATAATTTGTTTTTAACAATAAGCTAACAGATCGATCTGCAGGCAGGAAGAGCGAAGATAAACATTTAATAGTGAAAAGAAATGTGTTAATGGGATAGATCTGACTTGACATAAGTAAAGGGATAGGGAAAAGTATTGACTTAGCTTTGTTTGACAAGATAAAAACAGCCAGGAAAGACCAAGAAGATCACAGTGCAATGAAAACATATTTTCCAACACGTGAAAGAATATAGCAATTTATTTCACTGCCTCATAAAAATGTATTAACACTTACGCCCCCTTGGGCATTTCTTATGCTTGTTAAAAATGTAGCAGTACTTGTGAAAAGTTTCTGATAGATTTTTTCATTTACAAAGTTGCTGAGACAATAGTGACAGAGGTTAAACCATGCTGTTGGAACTGTTTTCTAACACATAAACAATGCAGAGACCGAGCATCTGATTACTGTCTCCAGTAAAAAAATGAAGATGTGGTTTGTCAGAAAAGGCAAATAATACATAAAACCAGAGCACTCAAAAATGACAGGATTCTATGTATCTGAAGTAATCTTCAGATGCAAAAGGACTCAGAATCTGAAGTAATGGAAAATCAATAAGGGATCCTTTTGAGCTACCTTCATGAACTTGTGCAGTAATGTGTACATGTGATGAATAAAGAATCAGTTATTTTGGAATTACATCCCATGAAGTACCTTTACACAGGGGTCTCATTTCAAAAAGAAAAAAAAACCAAAAAAACCCCCAAAAAACCCCCAAAAAACCCCAAAAACCAAACCAAACCAAACCAAACCAAACCAAACCAAACCAAACCAAAAAAAACACAAAACAAAACCAAAACAAAACAAAACCCCAAACCCTCAAAAAAGCTCCNAAAAAGAAAAGAGAAAAAGAAAGAAAAAACACACAAACCTTTCACACATGTTGGTTTGCTGACAGTGTTCTTTGATCCTAGTCCTAACTGGCCCCAGTCATTACTGCCGAACATGTACAGTTTACCTTTTCCTGAAAAAAAATCATAGACAGAATCCATACAAGTGTTTGAATACCTCATTCAAGACAAGATGGTCATTCACTCACAATGATATTTATTACTTCTTTTTTAATGTAAGGTTAAAGTTTAGGCAATTCAATACATAAGTGTAAATGATAATTAATATCCTTGTGATTTTTCAGTTCAAAAATACTAATTGCTTTGTTTAAGTAAGAAATCCCCAGTCAGAAGAAGAAACATCCTCATTTTCAACTACAGCACAGATGACGTGCTTTTCAAAAAACAAGATTTTGTACTCTTGGGCAGACCCTGCAGTTCAGAAAGCACAGTATCTGTAGGCCCCCTTATAAAATAATAGCACATCTAACTGAGCACCCACATCTTTTACCCCAAAGACATGAATGGATAATGCAGCTATTTGATCAACACAAGTACAAATAATATTTGGCTTATTTAATTGTTTAGAGTGGGATATTTCTTTAAATGCTAAATGTCTTCTCTGAAAACAATTTACAAATATACATTTCTATCAAACCTGTTTTCTGAGAAGTTGTCACAAACTGTATTAATTTGTTATTCTGCATACAAAGATGGAATGCATAAATCCACCATGCAGTCAGAGAGGTTTGTAAACCTAAATGCAAACATTAGGTTAGAAACCTTCAACAGGAACAATGCTAGAATGACCTTTCAGAAATTCATCTATTATGTCATTGGACTTGCATGTTTGACCATTACAAACAATGAATTGTTGTAATTCTGAAAAACCAGTGCTTTTTCTGAGGAGGGTATATGAACAGATGAAAATTTTGTTATCTAGGATGAAAATTAGACAGCCAACACTGACTAATGAGAATACCTTAAAATGAACTCAATTTCATTTTTTTTAACTATCACACCTTGTAAAGCTGTGAAGTTCCCACTGGAAAATAAAACCCTTGTTCCAACAGAAATCCTTGCAAAAAATTAGAAACTGATTTGTCAAAAACCTACAACAAAACAACATCCCCTCCCCAAAACCCAACCCTTTTACAACTGTTAAAAGCACTTTGTTTATTTCTGATGAAGGTCTACAGAGCTTTGTGCATTAGACTCCATCATGAAGTTGTCACCCTAAACAGAAATTTGGTCATAGAATTTGTCACCCTCATCATCTACAATTACCACAACCACAATCCATAACAGCAATTCCATATAATAATGCCAAAATAATATGGCTGTTCCCAGTGAAGGTTCTGATTGTGATTTACAGAGACTTTGAAATATATTAAAATGTATTGAATATAACAAAAAAAATCCTATTCTAATAAAAATATCCATTTATTTTCTTAAATAAAACCACATAGTTTAAAAAAATTAACCAATGCTTAACAATAACTGGTATCTAAAATTCCAATCAAATTGTTATATTTTATAATTCTTGGCAGGTGGGGCTATGTGTCAATATTATGTCTTTCCAAGAAAGCTGAAAGGGAAGAAAGACTGAGATCAAGTTCATGCTCACAGTGTTCTACTAGCAGCATTTATATCACCATCCTAATTTTGATATTGCAATCATGTCAAACACATTCAGAGCTGTCCCTGACAGCAAACACACCTTAACAGAAAGGATTTTTTTCAGCAAATGACATCTATCCTGTATTGGTATGGCTTCCCTGTATCCTTGCTTTACACTTCCTAACTGCTTTCCTAACACAGCAGTACTTCTGTGGGAGTATGGTGCCAAGCTGCCCTAATTCAATTTAAGCACATTCTCTTTTATCCTTGCAAAATTCAAACAAGTCATGCTTTTCATCCTATAATCTGCTGGGTTTTATATCAGTCTTTAAATTCTCAGGCATTACTTTAAGTCAAGGAGCTTAATAGATGAGAGGAATTTTTTCACATTCTTTTTCAACTGAGTGACAGCCTTTTATAATTTCAGGTTTCCTAGGAGTATAACAGAAAATAAAAAATCCAGGATGCAGTTAATTCAGATAGAGAATAAGAATTAACAGGCACTACAGAGGAACCTAAACAAATGCCTGTAATGAAGAAATATTGCCCAGTCGGTACAGCAAATCAAGTTTTGGAAGAGACATAATTCAATCTAAGCTGGCCAAGAAGTCCAATATCATTTTGCATGCAAAAGGCACAATTTTCATAACTGTATACTGAGATATCTCAGCCATCACACAGATACACTGAATCCAAGAGCAGACAGGCAAGGATCGAATTTCCAAATTTTGTAAACTCGGATTGCTCTTGGTTTTTTTGCTTCCACTTTGGTGCTGCCATGCAGCCTGTGGCCATCTGCCAGGTGGAATGGCTGGCACAAGACAGGTTCAGCAGGGTAAGATTATGACTCTGGGCAGGAGGGAAACAACAGGATATAAGGGAAAGGTCTGCTCAGACTGTTTTGGTGATGAAAACACACCTCCAACAGCAGTCTCTACCCTTATCCTGATGCAAAACTGGAGTATTTCTCCCAAGTGTTCACTAGCAGGCACACCAGCAGATGTTTCACCAACAGCAAGTCAGGGCTACCAGGGAAGCCACAAGACACTTCTAAGTTTAGCAACACAGGTTTTGTGGAACACTTCATTAAGAGAGGGTCTCCTACCTCGTTTCTCACGAGTAGTTGTTATCACAACTGTGATTCCTGGGAACCCCATCAGTCAGTGCACCTCTGGGTCACGAAGTGCTTTTAAAGGCATTCATTGGGCAGCTGTGAACTACCAGCTGAACCCCCATATGCTTTGTCACAGCAGGCAGCCAAGTACTCCAATCACATCTGTTTAAAGGTATGTTTTACATATTGCCCCACTTGCGCTCTAAATTATATTAGTGTGGAAGAGAAATAAGATGGGAAGGTGATTTCCAGACCCTGAGCATTCACTACAAGATGCTACCAAGAACCCATATCTGAATAAAACATAAAAGGCAGTATTTGGTACAGTGTATCATATTCCAGGCACTGTGATTATTTTTTAAAATTATTTTTATTTGAGTTATTTGGTGAATAAAATATGTTAACAGTTAATTTAAAGCTCATATACAAGTCAAATAGACCCCAGAAAAATAGGAGTGACATCCATTTTGTCAGGCAAGTCATGATATTCTTAGAAACTTTATTGGGCAACAAGAACAGTCATGCTTAGGACATTTGGCATCACACAAACAAAACGAGCACAGCATGTTTCTTGCTCATATACATCAACACAAATGTGTACTAATCTCTCTCATCCTCCCCTTGCAGTTGATGCACAAGTTACTATGCCATGTTCTGATGACCTGCTGGTAAGCAGAAAGAATAGAAGAAAACTGGTGACAAAACACCTGGAGAGATTCCAAGGTGTCTTCATTGAATGTTTAATGCCTTACAAAACCTGAAATTATGAGTATACTATCTTCCTGTGGTTCCATATGCACACTCCCACTTTTACAACTAATACTTCTTTCTTTCCTTCTGTCTTCTTATACTGGGGGCTTCAATTCTCTCCAGAGCACTGAGTTCAGACAAAGTGTCTTCATTCATCAGCATTTCCCCCCCTGTGAACAGGACCGGTCGCTTTGATTAAATGTGGTTAAGCTGCCTAGGAAACTCTGATCAAGGCAAATAAACAATAAGACAGCTGTTAACTTTAAGAGCTTTGTAGGAAAGAAAATTTAATATACAGGCGTTGGAAGAGGATTCTTAAAAGTATCATCATATCATCACTTCTTCACACCAGCTCCCATGAGGATGAATTAATTGCTTTCCAAAGTCTGCAGTTATAGAAGATGCAGTGCCGCGGCGCTGCGGTTGCCCGGACAGCTTTTCTACTGGACCGCAGAGGCGACAGCAAACAGCGCTTGGACTCTCCGGCGCCACGCGCGCCGGACCTCTCAGGTCTGGCACTCCGGCTGGCTTTAGAACGCAGCGGCACAGTCTGTCCCTGCTAGGGAGCAGCAGCTGTCGGTTAAACAGTAGCAAACCGGCAGAAGCGAAAGGCGGAGGGACCCTCTCTGGTAGCAAACACTCAGTTTATTGTAACCTGCCGCGCAGGCGATACAATGTACCTGAATGCGGGAGCTGGGGAGGCGGGCTCCGGCTGCCGGGGAGAGAGAGCCCCGAAGCCGCCGTTACACGGGATTATAAGGGAAGCAGGTGTGGTTTGGGTAGGGGGCGGGTCCAGGGAATAAACCAATGGGGAACACACACGAAGGACAGGGGGCCAATAATTTTGAACTGGGAATGAGTACATTAACGTCAACCAATGAGAACGACAGAAAGACAGAACTTTCTAGTAACATATGAACATTAAACCGACTTTATGAATATGTAACTAAACTTGAGGGGAAAGGGGTGTAACTCATAACTTGACTGACAGCAACCAAAGGCGGGAAAACTAGGGGAGATCGGGGATTTCTTCAGCGTAACTTTCACTCTCCCCCTCTGGCTGCCGTGGGGATCAGTCTCTCACTGCCACAATGCAGGGAAAGGACTGTCAGTATTCTTGGGCCAAAAAATACAGAAATGAGGCAAGAATCATAATTAAACATTTTACAAGTGATGCTGGAATATATACTGCTCATGACTGCATTAAAGACATAAAGAAGACCTCTGCTTAAAAAAAATTCTTGTTTGGATGTTTTAATCAAGGTTATGCCAATGGCAGACATCAGAAGAAAAAAGAAACACACATTTGAAGCCCAAACTTCATTCCTGGAGAAGGAAACATTTCTTCAACTAGCTCAGCAAGCCAACCCAAAGTCAGCAAGTAACTATCACTGGTCTCTTCTATTCCAACATACAGATGCAGCATGTAAATAAAATTTTGGACTCTTTAACTCCTGACCTAGAAAGGCAAAGGAAGGAGTGTTTTATATTTACTTTACACTTGTCTTTATAAAAATCATATGGGGATATTGATGCTGGATTAGATGAAAGAAGTATTTGAAAGGGTCTGAATATTTTGCTTGAATGCTAAATACTAGTTCTTGTACATTTTCTTCATTAGTATTCAGTCAAGATTCGGTGCAAGATGTAGCTGTCTCTCCTGCCCACATCCAGCATTAAGGAATGATTTGTATCCATTTGGGTGATTGTTTTACTTACTTACAATCACTTTGGGTGATTGTTGAGACATGCTAGTGTAAAACTGATATTTCTGTATTTTAATCTACCTCGTATTCCCACTGTCCCCTACAAATATAGTTCCCACTCCTTCTTTCAAGGTATGTGAAAAAAAGGCAGGGCGGGGCAATTTTGTGTGACCTGTAAATAAAGACTGAAAAGAAAATGAAGCATGCATTAACACACACCTGCTTGAGAAACTTTTCCTTCCTCAGTGATGTTTGTTTTTTATCTCTTCCAGGTCAGGTCCTGCTGAAGAAACTCCTGGCTTCCCACAAGGTCTGTACCCTTCTCAGTAAACTCATTATCCACATGTACTTCTGGAGCATTTATTCCAGGTGTTACTGCAACTCGGGGTCATTCACCAAGGGCTTAATTCCATTGTATCCTCCAACTCCATCTAACTGCAGAAATGTGAGGTGCACATGGGCATGCACAGGTGCGAAGAACAAATGAGGGAGAAGAGCTTTTTCTTTCCCTTCTTCACTTTTTTTGTACGACTCTTGCAGTTTCTCTACCTTTACTTGTTGTTGGTCCATACTTTATGCTCACTTTTGCCTTTACTTTACAGTGACCCAGAAAACCTTTTGCTACCAAAGAAGTCTATTTCTCATGCTTCTACAGTTCCTTCTCTGCTAAAGCTTTGAGGAAATAAAGATCTGATCATCTAGAAGCCTGCCTAGTGGTGTATGTGCCCACTACAGCAGCTAAGGCAAGCTACAGAGACACTTTTGAAAGAAGCTGCATACACTAAAATAATGGAGGGAAGGGGAAATAGAGAAATGGTGCTGCATGAAAACCTCTGCAAGCTGACTTCTTCAAAAGTTTTATCTAAGTGGTCACTATTACAGTGATGCGGAATTTTTCAAAGGAAAATGTCACAGTGCCCCAGGTTACGTCCCAATTAATTTTATGCAACAGGTAATTTAATATTACTGGTTCAATCCAAGGAAAAATGTCAAACTTTGTGTTCAAAATAAACTATTAATATATAATTCATCTTCTGTGAAGTTAGGCTTGAAAAATTCATCGTAGAATTTCACCTCAGGCTGTTCTGCAGTCCATAGTCTGGAACAGTTCTTTCTAAAAAAATCATGCCTGGAATAGTTCTTTCTAAAAATCCAGCATCTTCAATGTTGCTTGCAATCATTGCAAGAAACCCTCAGGAAATTACTTATTAAGTAATGACCAACTGGATATTGATGAGGAATAACTACATTCCAATTTTAAAAGTTGTGAATATTAACCTATAATCTTTTCAACAACAAAGTCTTATTATCCGTCAGCAGTTGATTGTCAATACAATTGACACACATGCTCATTAACAGAAGAGTAGTTCCTCCCATGTAAAATAAAATGAACAAATTCTTTAATTACTATTGTTTCCACCATTTCAAAGAAAAGATAAAAACATTAATAACACTCCCTCTATTACACTGGAGTTTCTTTGAGCACTTTTTCCATTTATTTCTGATTTTTGTAGGATTTTCTGAAGTTTACTGAGTTGCTCTTCCAAGGGTTATTTTCATCTGACAGTTAACAGTAATTCCAGTGGTTATTTAAGAGATACAAGTGTACTTATTGTTTCAAGCAGATTTCAAGAGAACCTGTGGTTTTCAGCAGGAAGTGTTACTTTCATGATACAATATATCTAACACACTAAACATTGTCAGATTCAAGAGAAACATTCAGCCCCAACAAAGCTATTCTTACTTTAAATCCTGCGATACACTCAGTTATTACAACCCCCCTCAAGACAGTTCTTGGGCATGTCCTGTGAGAGTGACTTCATGCTAACTCCAAAGGCATCCAACAGTTCCCACTGAACAGTCCTCTCTCCTCTCCTCTCCCCATCCTCACTTGACATATTACCTCAGGATGCAAAAAAGATTTCTAACTTTCAAAGGTGTCCAAATATATCACCTTTTACCATATAGATCAGCCTCACTACAAAAATGACATTGAGGGTCTGGAATGTGTCCACAGAAGGGTCTGGAGCACAAATCCTATGAGGGAGAAAAGGAGGCTCAGAGAAGACCTTAACACCCTACTGCTCCCTGAAAGGAGATTGTAGCCAGGTGGGGCTCAGCCTTTTCTCCCAGGTAACAAGCAAGAGGACAAGTGGAAATGGCTTCAACCTGTGCCAGGGAAGGTTTAGTCTGGATACTGGGAAAAATTTCTTCATGGAACAGAATGCCCAGGGAAGTGGCTGAGTCACCAGCCCTGGAGGGGTTTAAAAGATGTACAGATGTGGCACTTGGGGACATGGTTTGGTGGTGAGCTTGGAAGTGCTGGGTTAATGGTTGGCCTTGATGGTCTTAAAGGTCTCTTCCAACCTAAACAATTCTGATTCTATATCCTCCATTTCCAGTACTGACCTGTAATAATAGCTGTGTGTTCATCTCCACATGATATAAGTACAGGCTTGTCATTTTTGAACCAGAACTTGCTAGGAATATCTTCTGCAAATTTGCTTTTCCCAAATGTGAAAACAGCACCTGATTCTAAAACACAAGAAGATAATGTCAATTTTAGTGAAAGCAATTTTTGCCTCACATATTTTGAAATACCCATGTTCTATCAATTCAATGGCACATTTTATTTTCTTATCTTTCTCTTCTTTCTCCTCTCAGCCTTCAAAACATGGGTTGGCAAAATGCTTACTTCACCTGAAGAAGAGGAAGAACTTCTCTACTGTGTGAGTGGCAGAGCACTGGGACAGGCTGTCTAGAGAAGCTGTGGAGTCTCTGTCTCTGGAGATATTCAAAACCCGCCTGGACATGATTCTGTGCAACCTCCTCTGGGTGAACCTGCTTTAGCAAGGGGCTGGACTAGATGGTCTCCAGAGGTTCCTTCCAACCCCGACCATTCTGTGATTCAGTGCTAAGACCATGATCTAAAAAACCCAAACAAAACCACCCCAAAATAAAGTCCCAGCAGTTCTTCAGCCTTTGTAATCTGCCTGGTTTTCTCAATTCTTCCCGCTTTCAAAAGTGTTAGCAACATTGTTTCAAAACACAGAATGTTAACTATTTATTCAGCTTTTGTTAGGCATGTGGATTGACACAGAAAATACTAATTCTACAGAAAAATAAATGAATTTACAAGTTAAACAACTTGTCAAAATCCTTGCAGACAATGTGGCAAGCACAGTTAGACTTCCTATTTTAAAATGTCAAAGCCTGTGCTATAAGCATAGAATTTTTTTAAACAAAAGCAAGAATAAACCAAACCATTTCCTTGTGAGTTTTGTTAACATGTAACAAATGTTAAGAAATACACGCAACAGTAGACTGCTTCTGAAAATTACATTGAGACATCTTAGTGTGTTTACTTTCAATGAAAACAATCTCATCAACAATATGCACCCCAGCTCCAAAATCCAAAAGTTCTTTCTTAAACTGTATATTTGATTATAATTTAAAATAATTATTTAATGCAAAAGCTTCCCCTATTTCCAAAGACATTATTTGATGTATCAGATGTAGCAGACATATAAATTGTATTTATTACCTCATTAGATGTGCTTTTCACTTTCACTTGCTCAACAAGCTTTGTGCAGACAAACTCAAGCCTTTTAAAGAAAGAGTTGAATTTTTCCGTATTTTGCCTAGACACACCTACAACTACAGATAAGCTAAACAGCATCTGAAAACTCTGTTTTAAGTTTTTATCTCCAGCCAGACAGCCATGCATTTCTGAACTTGCTTAGTGATCTCTTCGGCACTTGTGCCATAGAGCTCTCTGGTTCATTCATTTTCCCTTCAGAAGGGTTAACATGAAAACAGGTGTATGGTCTTCATTCAGTGTATACAAAAAGCTGATAAATTTCTCAACGTCCTTTATATCTCGTTCATTTGACCAAGCCACAACATTTCACTGCTGAACACAACTACTGTGCCTAGTTCCGGGCTCCTTGGTACAAGTGAGACATGGAGCTCACGAAGCAGATCCAGGGGACAACAAGGATGATTGGGGGGACTGGAGCATCTCTCTTATGAAGAAAGGCTGAGGGATTTGGGCCTGTTCAGCCTCGAGAGATGGCTGATGGGGATGTTATTAATGTGTATAAATATCTAAACCGGGGGGTGCCAAGAAGATGTAGTCAGGCTCTGCTCGGTGGTGCTGAGCAATAGGACAAGAGGCAACGGGCAGAAACTGATGCTCAGGAAGTTCCACCTGAACAAGAGGAAGACATTCTTTCCTGTGCAGTGACCACGCGTGGTGTGGCGTTTCCCTCACTGGACATAGCCCAGAACCGTCTGGACACAATCCTGTGCCTTGTGCTCTGGGACGGCCCTGCCTGAGCAGGGCGGTGGGACCACATAACACGCGGCGGTCCCTTCCAGCCTGGTCTATCCTGTCATTCAGCGCTGCCATCAGTTTGGAAACTTGAATCTATCAACTCAGTAAATTAAATCCCACAGGACATACATGAGGCGCTTGTTGTCCCAGCAACGAGCAAACGTTTGAACATTACCTTAGGCCAAACCGCGACACAAACTAACTATGATCGCTCAGAATTAACCGCGAACCCCCGAGTGCCCCGCGCTGCCCCTGCCCCCGCCGCTGATGGGGCTGCCCCGTCTGGGCTCTGGCGGCAGCGGACGCGTTTCCCCCCAGCCCCAGCACGGGGCCCGCAGCCGGGGGGAGCTGGGGAGACCTGCAGCGGTGCGGCGGTGCGGCGGTGTGGCGGTGCGGCGGGCAGGGCCGGCACNAGGCACGGGCGTGTACGTTACGGGGGTGCAGGTACGGGGGGTGCAGGTTACGGGGGTGCAGGTATGGGGGGTGCAGGCACGGGCGTGTACGTTACGGGGGTGCAGGTACGGGGGGTGCAGGTTACGGGGGTGCAGGTATGGGGGGTGCAGGCACGGGCGTGTACGTTACGGGGGTGCAGGCGCGGGGGTGCAGGCACGGGGGTGCAGGTGAGGTGGTGCAGGCACGGGGGTGTAGGCACGGGATTACGGGATCGGCTGCGCTGGGAAAGGGTCTCTGGCATCACCCTGTCCAACCTGCGACCGACGCCGCCAGGGCACCGAGCGCCACTTCCAGCTTTTCCTTAAACACCTCCAGGGACCATGACTCCTCCACCTCCCCGGGAGGCCGGCGGTGGGTCTGAGCCCGGACCCGGCACAGCACCCTGAGCTCCCGGGGACAGCTTATCTGTAAAAAGGGACCCCCGCAGTGCCCAGATGGTGCCCCTGAGGACCCCGGATCTCGTTGGCCAGATGGATACCGGATCTAGGACCTATTATCTCCTTTTCTCTTCTCAGTCTGTTCCTCTCTTCCCATCTATTCTTTTTAAAATTCTTTTATTTGTCTTGCTACTACAAGATAAGGAGCTAACTTATACCAATTTACATTCCACGTGTATAATTTACTAATAAAACTTTGTAAGTTGTTTTGTTTGGTTGGTTGGGTTTTTTTGACCCTCTGGCATTTGTTGTTCCTTTTCAGCTGCAGGCATCTGTAAATCTTGGGTGCTCCCTTTCTCTTAGATGACGCTTGCTCACAGGAGTTTAGAAAAAAATTGGTCCATGTGGGAATTGGGATCAGGCAGCCCTTGTACGGGTATGTGGTAGATTGGCCTTCCCTGGACACCAGGTGCCCACCAAGCGACTCCATCACTACCCCTTCTCAGCTGGACAGGAGAGGGAAAATAAGACAGGAAGTATAGGTTGAGAGAAAGCAGTTTACTAAAGCAAAAATGAAAGGTTGCATGTACAAAAGCAGAGCAAAAAGCAAAAGTTTTTATGTCTACTTCCCACCAGCAAGTGATGTCCAGATGATTACCAGGAAACAGGACTTAAGCACCTCATCTTTGCTTCAGAAGGCAAATATTGTAAAATAATGAATGCTCCCCCTTCCTCCTCTTTTCCTTAGCTTTTATATCTGAGCTGATATCATATGATACAAAATATCCCTTTGGTTAATTTAGGTCGGATGTCCTAGTTGTGTCCCCTCCCAAGATCTTGTCCATCCCCAACCTACTGATAGCGGAGCGGAAGTTGAAGAGACAGCTACTGCAGCAGAGCCCAGCATTGCGAGGGCTGCTATGGGAAATGAACCCCAGCTCAGCCAGAGCCGGTACAAGTTGTGATCTGTCAAAGAGGCATTGGCACTGACCCCTCCCTCTGAGGCTGCAGGATGAGACTAGAGGCCTTGGCACCTCGACCACATTTGCTTTCTCTGCTGCCTTTTCTCCTGGGTGTCACTAATGGCACAAGCTCAGCCTCCAGGGGCTGTGCTTGAAGGTCATTTGCCAGACGACAACCAAGAGGGAAACCATGGCCTGGCTCTCTTCTCTTCTCTTCTCTTCTCTTCTCTTCTCTTCTCTTCTCTTCTCTTCTCTTCTCTTCTCTTCTCTTCTCTTCTCTTCTCTTCTCTTCTCTTCTCTTCTCTTCTCTTCTCTTCTCTTCTCTTCTCTTCTCTTCTCTTCTCTTCTCTTCTCTTCTCTTCTCTTCTCTTCTCTTCTCTTCTCTTCTCTTCTCTTCTCTTCTCTTCTCTTCTCTTCTCTTCTCTTCTCTTCTCTTCTCTTCTCTTCTCTTCTCTTCTCTTCTCTTCTCTTCTCTTCTCTTCTCTTCTCTTCTCTTCTCTTCTCTTCTCTTCTCTTCTCTTCTCTTCTCTTCTCTTCTCTTCTCTTCTCTTCTCTTCTCTTCTCTTCTCTTCTCTTCTCTTCTCTTCTCTTCTCTTCTCTTCTCTTCTCTTCTCTTCTCTTCTCTTCTCTTCTCTTCTCTTCTCTTCTCTTCTCTTCTCTTCTCTTCTCTTCTCTTCTCTTCTCTTCTCTTCTCTTCTCTTCTCTTCTCTTCTCTTCTCTTCTCTTCTCTTCTCTTCTCTTCTCTTCTCTTCTCTTCTCTTCTCTTCTCTTCTCTTCTCTTCTCTTCTCTTCTCTTCTCTTCTCTTCTCTTCTCTTCTCTTCTCTTCTCTTCTCTTCTCTTCTCTTCCCTTCCCTTCCCTTCCCTTCCCTTCCCTTCCCTTCCCTTCCCATAAATTTCTCTTGGATTTTACTTCTATTTGACATTTCCCCTGGCAACTGCTGCATTTCCCAAGCATCTCAGGTTTGGTTCAGCATGAGGAGTCCTGAGCACCAGGAGCTGTCAACCTGCATGACTTTTTCACAGCTGACTTTTTGTGGGAGTCAGACTCTTCCTCTGTATGTTTTAATTATAAGTTCCTTGCATTGTAATTTCAGCATATCACCCTCTCTGACAGATATGCCATCACCTTGATTTACACTAGTGTGTCTCTCCTTGCAGGGGGAAGGAAATGAGAAAGCAATGGTCATATTTTAAAACCACCTACGGGGCAGGTGGCATAAAATCTTATCCGACAATTATATTTGAAGGTAGAAACTTAAATGAAATCACTTTAGTATTTAGCAATTGACCTACTTCAGATTATACAGCAAGCAGTTAAGCCTAAGGAGGTAGGCAGGTTGCAATATTTCACTTTCTGGGCCCCCATTGTTCAACACTACTGTAGCACAAATGAAGACTTGGACAGAAAAAAACAAAACAAAACAAAACAGGAAAACGTATATTTTTTAATGCAGACTACTTCATTCTCGTCAGGGCCCTGAAGGCACGAATAAGTTATTATGCCCTGCCCAGTTCCATACCTTGGGCCCAGAACCCTCATTTTGGCTCAGGTCAGGGCCAACAGTCCCTCCCCGGGCTGTGCTAGAGCCCCCACAGCCAAAGTCCCATTCCTAGGGGCCCACCCTGCTCATGTCTCCTTTTATCTTTTTCTAACAGCATGTGCTCCTGTACAAATATTTAACACGAAATAGCTACAAAATAGTATTGACACAGGTATGATATTACATGATGAGCCCACACAGAAGAGCACAAACTGTGAGTGGTGCAATGGGCCCTGGGAGAAATCTCTGTATCTGTAAAGTTTGACCAAAGAAAAGGTTCAGGGTCAGCCCCAGCCTGGCCCAGCCCTGGCTGTGATACCCAAAGCAAGGACCTTGGTTCTTGGTTTTCCCTCATTTGCACAGCAACACAGCTCACTCTCTGCTTCATACACCTTCCTTTCTCGTTACTTTATTTGTGGGATGACAGAAGCCCTAATGCAAACAGAAGATGCTGTTTAATGGGAGGAATTTCGTCAGTATTGCAAAACTAGCAGGGACCAGAAAGCAGCTGCTGCAACAGTTTTGGTAAGCTTGTCCTTTAATTTTACCTGATATTCTGTGGTGTTTGGTCAGAAATGTGGAGACAACAGCAGCTGAATCCTCTGAGGAGTGAGTGTTTCAGGGAAAGGCTCTGGGGGCTTTTCCCCTGCATTTTTAGTGTCCTTTTGCCTCACCAGGCAGCAAGCTTTGTGACTTCAGGAGACTGGAGGATTATCCCTTTTAATGTTTGTGGAATACTATTAAATTGTTCTGTGGGATTTAGCTGTAAAATCAGGAAAGAATGTTTATTCTTGAGGTCAGTGTGGGCTACAGGTGCTGTAACCATCAAATAACTATTTGAATAAAGTACAGGTAATTTTTATGCATTTCAACAAATATTGTGACCAGTATGGGTGGAGAATTCTCTCCTTGAAGCTGCAAGGTGAATCTCTGCCTTAGCATTTTGTCTCTCTGTATACCCTGAAGGTGTGCAGGAAAAGCATGATGTGATGGGAGACTCAAAGTTAAGCAGGCAGACCTGCATCTATGACCTGGCTTTGGGTTCTTTCTGCACCCCCATGGCTGTGTCTGTCCCCCCCAATTTCAGGAAAGGACTTGTATGACAGCATTTCACTAAGCTGCTTCTCAGGTGTGTCACATCTCCAAAATCAGGTTAAAATTTTAGAGCTGAAACTTAATTCCATGTTTTCCTATGGTTTTAGGTCAGATTCAACAAGAATAGAATTACCACTTGTTACATAACAAGCGATTAGTTCTAGAAAACAATGTGGAGGAATTTCACATTCACAGGAATACTAATATGCACTACGTAATTTTTATTTATAATTTCTACATTATATCATATGAAAACCAAAGGTTTTCCAAGTTCTGTGATTTATTTACTACAGTTTTAGAGTGGTCCTGAAGGCTAGGTGTTAATTTTTTTATTAATTTTGGATTTTTACCACAACCAATTGGGAAATTTCTCTGGTTAAAAGAGGTGATGGAAAAGCAAGTTTGGAAAACAACTACAGTAAACCTGTTTTTCTGAGGAAGTAATCCAATTTGTAAAGTTCCACACACAGCATTGTTAATTTTAGTGGGTTTTTTAACATTATAGCATAATGTTGGCATAAGCTATCCCCCCTGTCTGTGAGCACTATCAGCTAAGCACACTGTGCTTGACACTGCAGGATAAGCTAATGTCTGTGGGTCTGTGCTAATAGTCCAAAGTTGTGCTGTCTCAGCTCATAAAGGAAGAAGTCACAACTGCTTGACCTTGCAATTCTGCCTGTTACATTTTAACTTTCGTATGTTGCCTCATGCTCCTTCTCTGGAATTTATTTATCCATTTCTGCCTTTCTTGAAGAGGATATGGACAACAGGGAAGGGAACAAATTTCTTGGAGGTCATAGCAATAAAACAGAATCTTCATGGGGTCAGGAGCAGATCGCTACTCCAACTTTGTGCTGGTAGGCTGTCAAACACCATATGAGAGCAGCTATGTCTTTGCTTGGCCATGTCTTGAAAATACTTAAGGATGGTAATTCCAAATCATCTCTGGGTAATGAATTTAAGTGCTTCACTATTTCAGTTTGCAGCAAGAAAAGATGTTCCTGCCCTTTCAAGCAAAGCTCTGAAAGGGCTGAACCCCAAGTGGAGCATGAGGCCTGAGGGACAGGCCTTGTCCCTGCCTGCATCTGGACATGGAGCCACTGACCACAACCCTCTGGCTGCATCCATCTGGCCAATGGCTCATGCCTGAACAGCCCAGCCTCCAAAGCCAGGGCTCTGCAGTGTGGGGCTCAGGCTGTCATGTGTAACCGTGTCCAAAGCCTCACAGGGGTATATCTGGGCATATTTCCCTAGCTGTGGACTTCAGGGCTTGGTAAATAGCAGGTACTGTATCTAAGCCTGTCTCAGTGGTGAGCTAAAGAGAAATACAAATACAATTAGAAATAGAAAAGTATTAGCTGCACTCTATCCATTTTGCACTGCTTAGGTCTCCATTTCTTTAGATCAGCCTAAATATGTTGACTTTAAGTAAAAGATATGTTTCGCTCATACTCATCAAAACCTTAGGAAGAGCACCGTGTGCGCTGTGTAGTGCTAAGGAGGGTAAGTACAAAGCCAGAGAAAGGGCTGAACTGCCATGCTGCCTTGTTAATCTTCAGACTGTGAAACATAGGCTTGGACATGACTTTCATTAAGATGCCTCATCTAAGCTGGAGGAAATTTGAACATGTAACGTCTATGGGTAATTATCAACATCCAATTTCATGTGATTCTCAAGTCCTAAATCTGGCTGGAGGCCAGAATACACTGAATAAACACTACATGTCCAGAATGTCTCTTGTGTGGTACAATAAGGCTGATTTGTTGAGTTTTTTACCCTTTTCCCCAGAGTAATGAAAAGATTTCATGCACATTTATAGAAATGACACCTTTTGTGACAGTGGGGTTGGAATGTGGCCTAGGTCTACTGGTCCACAAAGCGCCAAGGAGGGAGAAACATCACCAAGATCCATTTCTGTTATTCTGTCCTCCTAAAAGGCAGATTTGGGGTCTATATAAAAGTCATTTTACCAGGTTCTGAATGGCTTTATTTGACAGGCAGCATGCAGTTATCATATGCATCTCAGAAGACAAAAGAAAGTACACCTAATGTACATTTTATAATGAAATTTGAAACACTGTTACAGTGGCCATCGCTATAGCGCATAGTGGCATGTTGCGCCTGTCTGACAGAAAGAGTTATTTAAATTAATTAACACAGTCTATGAGGATGATCCAGCTGGGTCACATGGAGGGAGTGGGAGAGATTTCAGGTGCTTGCTCACTGGCTTTAGCACAAGTACAATTTAACATTGAATGGCAAAAAATATGTATTTTTCACTCTTTTGACACAGGTATGGGACACTAGCTCAATTGAATGTTCCTCTGAAAGGTCGGGACCTCCTTACTCTGCAGAACTACACAGCAGATGAGCTGAAGTATTTGCTGTGGATGGCGTCAGATTTGAAACAAAGGATAAAGCACAAAGGAGAGGTAAAATGATTTAACTGTCATTTAGGTCCCTCAGATGTTGAAATAAACACCGTTCTGAAAAGTATTGTGAAAAAGCCTTTCAGCTGTCTTGTCCTAAACAAAATCTCCTGAGCTCTTAAATCATGCGCTACATATCAAAGAGCCTTCCTGTAAAGTGTCCAGAGATATTCTTTAAATACTTCAGAGGACTTTGTGAGTGGAAAGGTTAAACAGGTTTGTGCAGCTAACTCTCTGTTGTCAGCTAACCCCATCCATCCACACATAGTGTACATGCAGCACTAAATGTGTGAAATGGAAGACACTTCCCTGCATGGAATTAAATTAGTATCTGAGTTCTCCTTAATGCTGGCTCAAATTGAGTGCCAAAATGCAGTTACTTTTGGCCCTAGAATTACTTCTTTGCCTTTGAACTTTCCACTGCTAATAAATTTATGGAAGGGCAGGAGAACAAAGCTCCAGGTAAAAAAAACCCACTTTTGCAACGTTTCTAATAGGGAATTAAAATGTGCAAAAGTATTTCATGCTTTAAAATGTATAATAACTATAAAATTGAAATACCTTCATTTTTCATGTTTCAGTATTTGCCTTTGATGCAAGGAAAATCTTTGGCCATGATTTTTGAGAAGAGAAGCACAAGAACAAGATTATCTGCAGAAACAGGTAAGTCTGAGCAATGGCACAGTAAGACTTTATATGAAACAGTATACATTGAGTATGTACTGAAAAACACTGCCTAATTTTGCATTTAACAATTTCTACCCTGGAGAAACCTGAACTTTGAAAGCAAAAATAAGAAAAGCGTGGTGGCTATTTGTGTTTCACCTTGCATATTAATTTCACAAGCACATGACTTTGGTCACTAAAATTTTGTCAATTTCTTCCAAAACACAGTAGATTAAAAAAACAGGCAGAAGCAAGCATTTCTGGTATAAGCTCCTAGCTGTACTGACAAGATGCACATTTCCTTACATCTATTTCAGTAAGCATCACAAATTTAATTTTGTGCAAGCTCTAATAAATATTTTTCTAATGTATTATGCATTACCATTGTTACCTTTCAAAGTATGTGTTTAGGCTGGGAATCACAGTAATGCCTTGATATAAATTTGGGGGAAAAAATTAACAAGATTACCTACAGGGGAAGATAATTTGATGGAGAGTCAAGGGTTTTAGCCTAATAAGATCAGGGCCTGGAACGTTTTTCTTTCAGGTTCCAGTCCTGCAAACACTGAAACATGTACGTATGGTAGCTTTATTTACATAGTTGTTCTGAATTCAATGACACTGCTGAATTAAATCATTCATCAATCATTCACAGCAAGGAATAACCCTGAACTGGTGATGCCTGAAGGAAGAACTTGCCCTTCTCTCACTTAAGTTGACCCGGCATCCCTCACTTCTCCCTAGTGAAGGGACAGGAAACCTGTTGAGTATTCACATTTCTTTACAAGCTGTAAGGGAGAAGGTAAAAATAATGGAAGGAGGAAGCAGATATGTTAACTCCAAGCACTTCTGAATTTGCTTTTGTTTTGTCTGACAGAGCCATTTGCCTGCTGATCCTGCTCTTTAAGCAGATTAGTTGTTGCTTTCTGCTTTCTCTAGATAATGAGGAGTTACTAATGTGCATTCCCTCACTGTGAAGACCACCCACCTTTTAATTCCTGAATTTTCAGTCCAGTTTCTTGTTGCCTGCCATCCTGGTATATGGCCAGGTAATGAATTCTCTGGATCTGTTTATGCTTCATTCTTCTGTAGTCTGAGGGAAACACTACTTAGTCCTTGGCTTTTGAAGGCTTATGGAAGGGGGAAGCTCAGGAAAGTTCAAATGAATTAACTTAAGGATGGGAGTTAATGCACATAGATTCATCCGAGAAAGAATTAAGCTCCAGTGAAATAAGCCAAATTTATTTCTGAGTGAGAACTTCCACAAGGGAGTTTAATGCAGTTTAGCTTCCGTGCATTAACTTCACACCTTCAGTTAATTGGTCTTAAGTCTGTTAAGCCTAAGACTTTGCTTCAAAGGCAGACTCAAGTTTTTTCTGTCCACAAAAGCTCTATACATTTCAGATGCTTTTTTACCATAAGTGACTCCCTCCTTGGAATTTCTAACTCAAAACAAATGTGGGGCCACATGTGTTTCTTTTAGCTAAATAAGATAATTTAATACCAATTTTCTAATGTCTAGTGAAAGTGGACAATTGCAGTGGATTAAAGTGTTTACTTATAAAGTTCCTGAGTCATCTCAAATAGCACATCCCAAGAGCTGCCCCTTCAATAACTTGAAAGAGGTCACTTGTAGGACAAGGTCCTGGGGATGAGATTAATCTAAACAAACTTTGCAACTCTCAGGAACAGCTAAATCAGTGGATTTCATTACAGAGTAGAGACTTGGAAAGCACTGGTTAGAAAATCTTCTCTGTGGGGTGTCTAGGGTTTTGTTGGGACATACTAGCACCACGGAAGTCTTTTCAGAATTCCTATAAAGAACACCATCAGTGAAAAATAAATAAACAAAATCACAGAATGGTTGAAGTTAGAAGTAACCTCTGAAGGTCATCTGGTCCAACCCTCTGCTCAAGCAGAATCTTCTAGAGCCAGTTGTCCAGGACCATGCCCAGAAGGCTTTTGAATATCTCTAAGGATAAAGATTCCACAACCTTCTGTGACAACCTATGCCATTGCTCAATCAGCCTTTCAGTAAATAGAATTTCCTGATGTTCAGAGGGATCTTCCCATGTTTCAGTTTGTGCCCATTGTACTACTGAAAAACACCTGGCTCTTCTTTGCATCCTCCCTTCAGGTGTTCATATACATTAGCAATATTTCCCCTGAGCCTTCTGTTCTCTTGGCCGTGCAGTCCCAGCTCTCCCAGCTTTTCTTCTCATATGAAATATGCTTCAGTCCCTCAGTCATCTTTGTGACCCTTTGTTAACATGGACACACCAGCCTTATCCAATATGTCCATGTTTCTCATACTGAGGACCCCAAATCCAGACACTCGAGGTTTGGCCTCGCCAGTGCTGCATAAAGAGGAAGGATCACCTCCCTCCACCTCCTGGTAGTACATTGTCTGGTGCAGCCCAGGATACCATTCACCCCTTGCTGAAAGGCACATTGTTGACTCACGNCCCTTGCTGAAAGGCACACACACTGCTGGATCATGCTCAACTTGCTGTCCACCAGGACCCCCAAGTCCTTTTCTGCCAAGCTGCTTCCAAGCTGAGAGGCCCCCATCATGTCCTGGTGCATGGGGCTGGTCTTCCTCAGGTGCAGGACTTTGCATCTCTCCTTGCATCACTTCATGTTGCTCCTGTCAGACTCTTTTTCCAGCCTGTCAAGATCCCTCTGGATGGCAGCATGACCCTATGATGTACCAGCCACTCCTCCCAGTCTTGTGTCATCAGCAAACTTGCTGAAACCACACTCTCTCATCGAGACCCTTAATGCAGGTGTTAAACAGGACTGAACCCAGGACTGAACTCCGAACTGACCCCTGGAGTACCACTGGTCACTGGCCTCCAACTGGACTTTGTGCTGCTGGTCACCACCCTCGGGCCTGCCCATTTGGACCATTCTGAAACCACTCCACTCTCTGCTCAGCCAGCCCAGGCATCAACAGCTTGGCTGGGAGGATCTCATGGGAGACACTGCCAAGGGACACAATGAAATCCAGGCAGAAAATACCCATTGCCCTTCCCTCATCTACCAGGCCAATCATAGACTCATCAAGGTTTATCAAGCTGCTCAAGCATGACTTCCTCTTGGTGAAGCCATGCTGAATGCTCCTGATGATGTTCTTGTCCTTAATCTTCCTAGAAATGCTGTCCAGGATTAGCTGCTTCATCACTTTCCCACAGATTGAGGTGAAGCTTCTTGGCCTGTATTCTCCGGATCCTCTTTCTGGCCCTTCTTTAACTTAGGAGCGACATTTGTGTATTTCTCCCAGTTGGCCAGATCAATTGAAGATGATCAAAACATTAATTTACAATGCATTGTAATAGATCAGTTGACATTTGAAATTTTCCAACATCCTGTTTTCTCTGAACTGTTTTATTCCAATGATGTTGCAACTGCACTGAATAATGTACAGCTCCTTGGGGAAAAAATTTCATTGCCTCTTTAATCTTGTTCTAATGTGCATTTCTGAAAACCATATAATTTTACCATTTCTAGGATAAGAAGTGCTGTTGTAAGTTTAATGCAGAACTTGAAGTAACTTCCATACAGTAGTGGCAAAGTAAATCCAGTTCTGTGAGCCTAGTAGATTTATTTCTATCACTGGCTATTTTATTGGAAAATGTGACATCTCTGCTATTACACTGGAAAATGTCTTCACAGTCAGAATCCCATACCCATTCTGCATAAAATCTTGTGTACTTTTTGAAAACAGAACTATTCACATGGTCATATATTACTTGTAAAATAAACATCCTCAGGCATGGCACAAAGGTGAATGCCCTGTTTTTGTTAAAACTTTGGTGTAAAATATTCTGATTGTCACTGTTGCTCTTAAAACATAGAGCTGCAGTTATGTTTTAGTAAGTCATAAATAAACCAAACCATTTCACAGATGCTGAATGCAGACAATATTTCACAGAGTAGAAATGGAGAGGGAGCAGTGCAGGCAGGAAAGCTCAGTCTGCCTTCTCTTACTGTGCACTGGAATATACAAGATGTTAACAGCCTTACAGAGGTTCACTGCCACTGACTTCAGTGAAACTACTCCAACTCAGACTTACACAGAGGGGTGAGAGGAAACTGATGGCCATGTCTGAAGACTGCTATACAGAGCCACAGAAATAATTGCATAGTAGCACATGAACTAATGTAGTGGGGATGGTATTCCATGGCAGGAATACAGCGTTTGATTTCTGTTGGAATGACTAAGAATTATGTAGCTTGGCCTCAGGGGGGCCAAGTGCACTTTTAGTTTACTCTCCACTTTAAAAAGGTAGCTTAAAAAACTTTTTAAAACTGTTTATCCAATTTTACCTTCTGCTTTAGGAATATTCTGTAATTGCCACCTAAGAGACTTCTTTGTTATCAGTCTAAATGGAAAAAATATTTCTATTTTGTAAGTCCTGGCAGGCAATGAGGAAATTAATAAATGCAAATCCATGTCTTGAAATTTTGAAAAAGATCCTTCCTTTGAGTTTGAGGATATGACTGTGTCTCTCCTGGTGACACCACAACTGCATAGCCAACGCGTGAAGTACAGGATTCATTTTTGCCCCCTTTCCCTATCCAGCAGGGAGAGTCTGGGATAGAGATTTAACTCATGTCCTGTCTAAAAGAGTCTGAGTAAGTGGGGTCAATAATGTGCCACAGCATGAGGTATGAAACTGTGTATTTTGAGAACTAACAGTAGTGAGAAGTGTGGACATGAGATAATAATCTATTCTGGATTTACAGTATGAATATTCCGTAGTTTGTTGAAGATACCACCCTTCATATAAATATTTAGCATGTGGCTTTGGATATGACCAGGTTGTGACAACAAAGAGGATTAGATCTCTCAGTTTAAAACAGCACTCCAATGTTTATTTGCTGAATTAGTACCTGCATACCTTCAAAAGTCTTTTTTTTTTTTTTTTTGCCTTCTACTGGTAGTCTGGATGAAAGAATCTGAAGGAAAGATTCTGTCTCTGCAACTATACACAAAGCTAGAGCATAGAGCTCTTGTATTTCCAGATGGAAAGTTGTGCATGGAAATACGTTCCCAGGCCCTGCACAGATGGCCAGTTCATGAGCAAAAAGCCCAACACATCAGGACTCTGCTATGTACACAAACTCCAGGTGGCAGCTCTGACTGGGATGTCTGATGTCTGGCAATTCTGAATAAATGTTCAGCTTCCCATTTTTTTACCTGGGTATCATTTATAGAAAACAGAACCTGTCCATTGGAGCCTGCCTGGACTGTGAATCATCTACCAAACTGGATGCATTTAGAATCCTAAAATGCAGAGCTGCTGCATTGTGTGGAATTTGCAGGAGTAAATCACTGACACTGATACAAGTCATCGTATATGACTCCAAAAAAATCCACAAGAAGTTGGGAAGGAAAAGTTACTGCCAACAACAATTCATCCTTGAGGTCTTGACTTAAAAACCTGCACTGAATAAACAGGCTGTAGTGTGTAGTTTGCATACACTTTCCTGTAAATACAGTGTTTGCCTCTGAGCCGCAGAGGGGAAGTGAAAGCAACAACCAAATGTATAGATAGTGCTTTCTAACAGCAGAAGAGTAATAGTAGAATAAATGGTGCTTCATTCTTAAAAGTTTGCTGTGTCTGACTTGCAATAGTGTTGATATTTGGAACAATCCTTAATGAAAACAAAAAGCAATTTAAAAGGGGCCAGTCAATAAAACGAGTGTACACTGGTTAGAGGGAGCAGAAATTTGCCCTTCAGGTGGGACCTGAAGCATCATTACTTTTAACCTGACATTTAAGGAAATTGACACACTCCAAAGACAATGATTTTCCAAAAATTATTATTTTTATCCATTGTATTTTGAACTCTGGAGACTGTCTGATTGATGCAAAGAGGAAGACCTGACCTCAACCCTGCTGCTGGCATGAGATGGAAGTTAATAAGAGTTTCTCTGTGGGACCCCAGTCGTGGGGCCCGAACCTGCTGCCTGTACCTGTTGGTTTTACCTGTGAAAGGTTCCAGTGTTCAGTCCTGATTTAATCGTCTTTTAAAAAGTAGCTGTGGGACAAAATTTTTAATCTGTGGCAGGCCTGCACAACCACCGTGCTGAAGCTGCAGTGCTGAATCTGTCAGCAGTGCCATCTAATGGATACAACAAGCCTAAGCAGCTTTTGACCTTGTTTTCTTCTAGTTTTTTCTTCCTTTTCTCTTTTTTTTTTCCTGTCTTTTTTTAATTTTATTTTTTTTAACAGCACGAAATTCATCAGCATCTCCAAGACATCACAGTTTGGTAAACAAGGGGGGGGAGGGGTAGTCTCTACTATTCTGTGCTGTATGCAGCCTTTCTCTTCCTGGCAATATAAAGAAAGACAGGCTTCTTTCTAGATTTTTGTCACAATAAAAGACTCGTGCCCTGCAGTGTTGTCTCAACAAGGCTGGTTTGTCCACACTAAGATTCTCTGGAAATTTCCTCTGTCATAAATACTGGTGATAGTGCAGGATCTCCCTGCAGAAAATTTCTGTGCTAGAAGGGAGTTGTTATGGGGAAGATCTTCACCAGCACACAGAAAATGCTACTTACAGCCCACTTCAAATCCTACACTTTGTACATCTCCAGCTGTGGGATTTGTGCTAGGCTTATGCTAAACCATCTGTCACAGTTCATAAAACAACCCCATCAGGCCCCATCCTCCCAATGTGTGGCCGTGCTGGACTTTACACTCAGATTCAGTAGAAAGCAGCTTCAGACTTAAACCAGGCAAAGGCAGAGAGATTCAGATGTTGGTGAAAAGAAACTGTTTTCTTCCCTCTCTGTGTCAGATGGTTGCTTGTGATAACTTTCTACTGATGGTGCAACTGAAACAAGGCAGGAGAGAACCTGAGAGTTGCCCTGAACATGTAATTTGTCTTCATCCAAAACATTGTTCAGATACCTTTGAAGTTCTCCAAAGCGTTTTATATTCTTAAATGATGCTCAAGTCCTTCCATGGTTTCCTCTTCAGGAATGGATTTTATTCTTCAGACCTAATCCATCCAGTTCCTTGGGCCACCTTGTAAATTCCTGACTATTGCAGGGTAGAGGGATGTTGGCAGGGCCTGAGACCTTTCCTTTTCCCTCTCTCATGTTATCATTTCTAAGGCACTTTGTCACTTGTGACCAAATTCAAGTTTGTTACAGTGTATGAGGCGTCTTAGGGTTTTCTGTCTGAGTGACTTTACATGAAAGATAATGTAGATACCTGCAAGGATGTGGAATTACACCTGGTGACTTGGATGGCCCTTGCAGGATGCAAAGTTCCTTGAAGTAGAAATGCAGCATGATAAATGGATTACTTGGCTCTTAACAGGAGCCACAGTGATGCTTGTGGCAATGTGTAGCCTTGAAGTTTGAATGACTGTTCCTGTGATCACAGGTGACAACTCACGGCTAAGGATTTCAGTCAGGCATACATTTGAGTGGGTTTATTCCAAAGCACATTTATTTGAAATTTTGTGTGTCAAATGCTAATTATTTTAGCATTTTAACATATATTGTTAGGTGTTTGAAACATTTGGATGTCCTTCTGAGTTCTACTTTTATTTTTGTAAATGTATTTTATATCAAGAAGATTTTCAATCTTGGTTGTAAATGTGAGGTGCTGGTGTTTAATTTCTCTTTTTTTATTTTTAATTTGTCCTCACTGTAGGATTTGCTCTCCTTGGAGGACATCCTTCCTTCCTTACAACACAAGATATACATCTGGGCACTAATGAGAGTCTCACAGATACAGCAAGGTTGGTAAAATGTCACTTGATTGATCGCTGTATTTGATAATTGATTGGGCTGACACCTGTCTTGCAGAATTTTGGAAGCTAATATTTTCTTTCTGGAAAATGTCAGAAGGTAGTCCAAATTTCTTAAATATTTACAGATCAGCTCACAGAATCTGTAGCTCAGTAAATCATTGTTCCATCCACTCAAGCTGTCCAAACATTCCACATTGAGAATTATTTTGACATATAGAGTGTTAATTAGGATTACATTTACAAATTGAACCATTTTATGAACCTCAGTAGTAGTGTAACTCCATTGATGACAGCACATCTATTCTAACAAGACCCAAACCTTCTGGTTCTGCTGCCCTTTTAGCAAAATCAAAAAGCAAAGACATTCTTTATGTTAGTTAGGCCAGCTGCTGGTGGGCCTTAGCCTGCTGTAGTAGCCTTCCTGCAGTGACAGGGTGGCACTGAGGGCCTTTCTGATCCCCCTCTTTCAGAAACATGAAACCAGACCAACACTTTGTAGCCAGTTTCAGATTTCCTGTGCCCTCCTTCACAGCTGTACCCACTGCCAGGACCGCTGTGGAGGCTGGGCCATGGCTCCCTTCTCTTACTGGCATCCCTGGAAGGTCTCAGTCATTCCCTCAGGGATGGGTAGCAGCCCATTTCCATTGCTGTGGCTGGGAGCCACTGAGCTCAGGCTTTTTCTCCAGTGGACTGCCTCTGATGGTACAGAAAGCTGCCAGAACATGCGGTCATGTTTTGCAGGTGCTCCTGCTGTTTTCCATAACACTCCAAATATTAAAGCTTCATCCAGCCTTAGCATTATCCTGCTTTCTAGGCAGCCCTTTTGCAGCCTGAGGTCGATTCAGTCAGGCCCAGCTGGTGGAAGGTTAGCAGTGTCTGAGTGGTCCTTTTTGTTCTGGTGAGAGATAAGCAGTGTCAAGCTCATCAGGCTCAATTCAAAATATGCAATCAGGCAGCTGAGTTCCATTGCCTCTGCTGAATACCACAGTTCTCAGTCAGTGGAAGAGATTGTTTAAGAACTGTGTTGCTGTTCTCTGTGTTGAAATCCAAGGAAAATTTAAGAAAAAAGATCAAACATTTCAACATTTTAAGTTTTCCTTTCTTGTTTTTAACTACAGAAGTGGAAGGCATACGGGTGTTGATGGTAGAAAGCAAAAATCTCAGTTCCCTGGAGGCTTGAAAGTGCTTAACTCTCTGCTAGATACATAACTCTGCCAGTATCGAAGTGAGCTGCAACAATAGAATCATAGAATGTTTTAGGTTGGAAGAGACTTTAAACATCATCTCATTCCAACCCCCTGTCATGGACAGGGATATTTTTCACTAGACCAGGTTGTTCAGAGCTTCATCCAACCTGGCCTCGAACACTTCCAGGAATGGGGCATCCACAGCTTCTCTGAACAACCTGTGGCAGGGGCTCACCACACTCAGAGTAAAGAACTTTTTCCTAATATCCAATCTAAACCTCCTCTCTCTCAGTTTGAAGCCATTCCCCTTTGTCCTGTCACTCCAGGCTCTTGTAAATAGTCTCTCTCCATATTTCTTGTAGACTCCCTTCAGGTACTGGAAGGCTGCAATTAGGTCAGCCTCTTTTCCAGGCTGAATGACGCCAGTTCTCTCAGCCTTTCCTTGTAGGAGAGCTGCTTCATCCCTCTAATCCCCCTGCAGCCCTCACCTGCACTATTGCAAAGCTGGCTGTGAGCCCCAGCAGCCAAACCTTCAGGAAGGGGAAGGATGCAGTCAGAGCCTTTCCAAAACACTGCCCTGCAATAACCTCTCCAAGCATCTCCCCACCAGCCATGCAGAATTGTCACCTGGAGGCTCTCTGCCGTTCAGGGGCCAACCCTACAGCAAGTCTAGGTGTGTTCTGACACAAAACCAGATGTGCTTTATATAGGGTAGTTTTCATTTCTTCTTCTTCCCAAATGTGACAGTAAAGGGACATTAAATCCTTTGTTTACAGTCTCTGGAATGGCCTTTGCACAAGCAAAAAGAAAAAGCCAGACAATAAACTACAAGAAATGAGGCAAGAAATAGAAGCAAGCAAATCTTCCAGAGGTTCTGGAGGCATCCCCATTCTGTGGATAATGTTCCTACAACACCTACTTGCCATTAAGCCTTTAGCCCCCTTTTCTCTGTCACTGCTTGCTCTTCCAGGACATATCCCTATTATGACCCTGACCTGGGGATTTTGCTCCTCTGCTGAGTCACAGCTCTCACCTGCTACAGTGGACAGGGGGTTTTCCCAAACCCTTACAGAATACCACATGCTTTGCTGCACTCCTGCTCTCATTAGCAGAAACACTACTGACTGCATAATCAAGGCTGAGCAATTTATCCGAAAGAACAACTGGAGTCTTAATTCCTTAGTGTTTCTTGTGAATGAAAGATGACATCCCAACCTCATTCAGTTAATGTAAGAATAAAAAAGGAATGCCTCTAGTAGACCCAGAGGGCATTTCAAATATTTACAGCCATGTGTCTGGGGCTCTGAAGGTCTTAGAAGTACTTGAGATTGAGACTTAAAGCGAAAGGAGCGCAGATCTATAAAAGTCACAGTTTTTATTAGAACTGCTGCAGGTAAGGCTTGAAAGCATTGCTGCTGTGAACATACTTTTAGTGACTTATTACCTGCTCATAAATCAGCTCCTCCATGCTTCACAAGACATTTACATTTACGCTGACATAGTGGCAAAAAGTTACCACCCATTAAGGAGCTCTAAGCCTTTCAGTGCTGTTTAACATGTCTGATATATCGCCTGAAATGAAATATAAGTGTCTATATTTTCCACTGCAGAGCAGTTCCACTGGGCATCACTAAAACTCAGTGGCCATAAGGTTCAGTGGCAGCCCTGAAGAGATCACAGGATGATTTCACCAGTCCACTGGAATTATTAGGGCATTAATCTCTGCATTTATGGGGAACAGGTTTACTTTGCTGAGAACACATTCCCAGTATGGCCCTGTGAGACTATGAGTGACAGTGAAGTAGTCTTGTCAGAAGTTTAAACCCTTTTAATGGATATATAGTTTCAAACCAAAAGCAAAACTAATTTGCATGGCATTATTCTATGCAAAATATATGCAAATGCCTGATTTTCAAATTCAGAGATCTGCTATACCAAAAAGGCATACTTTGTGTTTAATTTTTGATTCCTCAGAGGATACAGTTGAGGAAAAAAAATCCAGTTTTTCTCTGTAGGAATAAAAATTACCTTGAAAAGAGACACTTGTAGCATTCCAATACAACATATTTCCAGGCTCTGGGATTTTGAAGTTCATAGTCTCACAGTTTTGCAAAACAATGGAAAGAGAGAAAGAACTAGTGGTTGATTAAAATAAGAACCTTAAATGTAGTCACATGATGAGCCTGTGCTTACTGCTCCTCACCATCCAAAACTTCACCTTTGATAAGACTCTTATCTCTTCAGGGCATTTTTTCCTATGCAATTCCAGCCTTACATAGTTTCCTTTAAACTGATTCAATTACTAGAGACTTAATCATTCCTCTGTAATTAGAGACCTTCGGGTGAGGGTTATTTGTGGTTTTTCCCCCTAAGTTTAGTTTTATTTTGATTTCACAAAGAACAAAGCCAGTTTACAGGTGATTTTCCTGCTGTAAAATATGACATCTAGAAATGCTGGCCGAAGGACTGTCCGATGTTCTGCTGGTAGGTGTCTAATAAGTCTGGTATCTACCTGCAACAGACTAAAGATGAAAGTCCAGCAGTTTTCACTAGTTGGTAGTTATTGTTGCAGTGTGCTCTGGCCAGTTTCGGTCTATTTCATGGCCAGGCTCTGCTATGTACCCTCCCTCCCCCTCGTATTGGTTCTCCACCCACCGGAGGGCTCTGTATTGTGTAATCCTACACAAAGCCCACCAAATTCAAACCTATCTCTCCTCCCCTATTGGATGTTGTACCCTCCCCCCGCCCCCTCGTGCTGGTATTTATGTAACTGTAACCCCCCGTGCCAGTGCTTCCCCAGCACAATCCAGTGCCAAATAAACCATCTGGGAAGTCCCTCCACCTTGTCTCTCCTTCTTCGGCACTCCTGGAACATTGGTGGGTTGAGTGAACCCCTACAGGAACTTTGCCAGCCCACCCGTGCCTTGGAGCAGCCCAGACAGCCCCTGGAACCAAGGACGGACGCTTGGTGCCCCCCCGGAACTCACCGCAGCAGATTATGACTGTATTTCCCCTAATAGCATACCCTAAAAAGGAACCATCTTTAGTTTCTTGATCAGTTATGTCAAATAGAAATCAGCTGTACTGACATCCTCAAGGGAAAAAAAAAGGTATAAGGAAAATGAGCAATTTGTCAGTATGATTTCCCCTTTTCCTTGAGTGACGGGGACTGGCTGTATCTTGTTTAGGGTGGACACCTGTGAGATAGCAAACAAAAGAGACCATGCATCACATCCGTAATGATTAGTTCAGAGCCGAACAGGTTTTTCCCAGAGAAAGGAAATGGTGAGCTAAGAAGAAGTAATGGCCCTAACAGCAACTGTTCCAGTACTTTGTAAATACTTTGTTCAGTTCCCCCTTTTCATTTGTAGCTGCTATTGACAGTCTTCTTTAGAGAGAGCTCTACAGGCAATCTTGTAGCATTTTATAAGAGTTTTGCTTGTGTGAGGGATGTCTGGTGTCAGGAGAAAATACTTGTTACTCACTTCATCAGGAGACTTTGCTGCTGATGGAATTAACAGCCTTATTTCCACAGGAGGAGATGCAAGAATTTGTCATGGCTGATCAGAAAGGCAGATACTGCAAGGATTTTTTCCATACACTTCTAA
Source organism: Pomatostomus ruficeps (assembly GCA_013400735.1). NCBI lineage: Eukaryota > Metazoa > Chordata > Aves > Passeriformes > Timaliidae > Pomatostomus > Pomatostomus ruficeps. The sequence continues at coordinate 32,536 of VYZT01034578.1, read as the reverse complement.
TTCAATCCTCCCTTGTTTTGTTTTAAGGTTCTATTACAGATAACATGAAAACACACAAAATACTACTTCAAAGTCAGGCTTCAGGGCCTGATTAAAACACAGAAATGCAGAGAAATTAAGAGTTCCAATCCATATTTAATTTATCTAAAAAATTCAGAGTATACTATGCTAATCCAATATGCTAATCTCTGTGTCTTTCACACTTTAGCAAATGAGGTTAATGCCAGAGTGGCACAGGGGCTCCTGCAACCCCTTTCCTTATACTGAGTTTCAAAGTTGGGCATTACTTGGATATTGATACCTGTGAGTCAATACACAGGTTTGTAGGTAGGAGAAAGCAGCCAACAACACCGGCCTGTTCTGTTTCTGTGTTTATTAAGATCTGTAAACAATTCTGGTAATCTGAGACAAATCTGTATTGCTGCACCTCACAAAGTCAGGCTACCATACAGAGTCTGTAATATTCAGTCAATGTTACACTTGTTCTTTGCTAAAAGACTGAAAAATCATATGCCTTATCTCTTCTGAGGTTATCAAATTCTTCAAATGTTACAGTATCACACAATCTCTTATCTTAATTCAAGACCTTAACACGTATCAATGTTTCATCTACAATGAAATGCTAAAGAGAAAAAGCCCATAAAATACAGCAGCAGTTTTCATTTACTTACTATAGTAGTGTTAGGAAGTGAAACTTCTTGCTTATTAGCAGCTTGTTAAATGACTACATTTGAGCCTGTTCTGCAGGCATCATAAATTATTCAGATAGCTGAAAAATATTGATTCATTACCATTTCTCATTAATATTTATGCGTTGCACGCTGAAGAGTACAACAGGGGTATATTTATTATGTTTGACTTGAGTATTTTCTGCCATCTCTAGGGTGCTGTCCAGCATGACAAATGCAATCTTGGCTCGAGTTTATAACCATAATGATCTGGACCTAATGGCAAAAGAAGCCACGATCCCAATAATCAATGGATTATCTGATTTATACCATCCTCTTCAGATCTTAGCTGATTACCTAACTCTTCAGGTAAAAGTAGAAACAATATTTCTTTTGGTAAGTCTTAGTAAGTATTTGGGGAAGTCAGCTTCAAAACCATTTATCCTTAGGTTTTTCGAAGTAGTAATTACATGACACTTGTTGTTTAAAGAGATCTTCATCCAGCAATATAATTAAGGACCTGTTTAATTTAAAACAATTACGTAGTCTTATCAGCTGTAGTGGGACTGAAGTTAAGCATAAAATTAAGTACTTCATTGGAATTAGTCTGCAATTCAAAGAATGTATAGAGGGCTGTACATATTAAGACAAAGATGAGAAGCTGGCTCAGCCAAAGCCAACAGAAGTTTTTTCACTGACTTAAAAACACTCAGTAGTTCACTCTTGATTCCTCCCTAATCTATAGACTGCTTAAAAGGAATCACAATTTATATGTTAGGAAACTGGTTGAGCAAATTTTTTTGAAAAGCCAGTTAATGCTACCAGTACAAACACTTAGTGTTTGAGCACTTGAACCAGTTTAAACTTTGCTCACATCAAAGAACAGTTAAAAGAGATGGCATTTTTTATTTTTATCTAATGTAATAGTGGATCCAACAGCAGGATAACATTTTACACACAGAATACCAGATGTTTATCTGTGAACAGAAGGACTATGTGGTTTTACAATCAATTGAGGATCTGACTTATAAAAAAGATTATTATACTGCAGGGCTGGTTGACAACTATGATGAACTCCTCTGACCTTGTTTACTTTCTGAATTAATAAAAACCACACTGCTTGAAAACGGTAGGGCAGAATAATTTCCTGATTCATTCAGCTGTGTTTCTCAGCTGTTGGAGACTTTGCTATGGGACATTCAGTAGGTGGGAAAGATCTAGTGAGAGTAATATTAAATTATTCATGCTTTAAACCTTAAATATTGAAAGACTCATGTGTTTGGCAAAAATTACTTTTTGTATTTTAGGTATTTTTTTGTAAATTTTTTATACTCACGGTGAAAAGACCAGCAAAAATTAGTGAATTTGAGACTAAGATGCTTCACATGTAGAGATGTCATGACAAAGTAAGCACTTACAGAGATCGCAAGGAATCGTTTTGCTTTTAGACAGACATGCAAGTCTTTTAAAATTAGCAACACTTTCACACTCAGCCCACTAAGCAGAGCACCATTTCCTCCCCCTGTCCATTTCTCCTTGATTCTTTCCAGCGTGTTCCTTAGCCCAAAGTTTGTCAGGAGATCTTTACAGGGCAGCTGGGTGGCCACCCTGCTATGCCAAGGGCAGGTTGCACTGCTGGTTGCTGACGCACTTTCCATTCCTGCTTTCTCACCCAGGAGAGAGGGGCAGGGCAGGCAGGGGAGAGCTCCCAGCAGCTCCCTGTGGGTGATGGCACTGCCTGAACCTCCCCTTTCTGACCTGTTCCTCTGTTTCTTTTCTCCTCTTTGCACTGTACAGTGAGCTGGAGAAGGCTGGAGTGGCACATAATGAAACAACATTTTAATCATATAATGAACTTTACCAGGTCACAGAAGTGAGATTAACTCTTGAAGAGGTGTGAGCCACAGGGTCTAGTTCCTACTTACCACAATCAAGCTTCTCGTGGGATTTTCAGAAAGATGTCATCCAAGTACTGCCTGCAAGAAGATTAATACAGGGATGTGGAATGGTACCACTGATTCTTTAAATTAGTTGAAAGTCCACATATAACATTTATACAGTTTCTGTGCAATGCAAAGGCAATTTATTTAATTTATACACATATGCAAACTACGATGGCACAGACTGCTAGCCTAATATGTAAATGTAACTACAGATTTTGTGCAGCTTATTTCTCTTTAAAAAATGTCTCTTCCCTATCCCCGTAAATATTTCTGTTCCTCCCTGATGCCCGTACAAATCCAAAATTTACTTTTTTTCTTTTCTTTTTTTTTCCTTCTGTGTTTGCCAGTGGAGCTCTACATGCACTCTGGCCCTCTTCATGATTAGCACATTTTTATTCCTCTGTTTTTTATATCTTATTAATTTTGTAATGTGCCTTCTTGAATCCCCTTCAAGTACTCTCTCTTTGGTCTGAAACTACGTAATTGCCTGGTTTGTTTTGTCAAAATGTTTTCTTGCTTATAGCTTCTGATTCCCTTTTCACAGGTGCATTTTAGTATGGTTATTTTAGTGTAGTCCATTGCATCCCCCAAAGAGTGCAGCTGGTTTATTTTCAGGCCTATCAATTCTTATTCTGTATTCAGGGCGAATTCTCACCCTGTAAATGTTCAGGGTGTTCTTTTCAGATCATAGAGTGTGCTCTTGTTATGAATATTGGGGTGAGATTCCTCAGGTTCAGCATCCTCCTGCCCAGTGCCTTCTTCCTGAGCAACCTGGATCCCCTCACATGTTTGAAGTCTAAGCTGATTCTGTCCTTCAATACTGTGCTCAGGGGTTAATACCCTCTATTATGCCAAGATAAATGTTTTTCTTAGCATATATATACAACCTTCTTTCTTAAAAGCTCTGTTGAACTGAGTTTGCTTTAGCTATAACCCACTCCAAATGGCTGCAAACACGTAAAGAACTAGATTTTGAGGGTTTGGGGATTTGGCCTTTAGGGACTGTGAGTCTGTGTGCTGGTGGTGTGTACACACTGAGCCCCTTTACCCCTCTGCTTGTGCTGCAGACGTGTCACAGCCATGTGCTGAGTCCACCCTGTGCCTCTCAGTGTCCTGGGTAGGAGCTGTGGCTCACAGCTTCTGCTCTGCTCTGCTCAGCTTGGCTGGAGGGCAGCACCACACAATTTGTATTCCAGAGACAGCCTGGGTATTGACATTGATTCAATTGATATTAATGTCACCGGCCAAATCAGCTCGCTTGTAGCTGACTGCAGGATGGCCAGACTGGTAATTAGAGTGGATCCATATGCCACTAGCTTTTTATGTCACTGGTCTGGGGGGAATTTTTTTTTCCAGAAAGCAACGGTTGGCATAAGAAATACATCAGTGATTTCTTTTTGAACAGCATAACAAATAGTGTTGCCCAGCTTGAAGAGGGCTGAAATATATTCTCAATTTCTCCTCAATGTGTGACCCCAGGACCTCAAATTATTACAATTTTCAAATTCATCACCATAATCATCTTCATTATTCTAACAATTAGAAATCTCTGCTAAGATCTGGACTGATCCTCTAGAATATACTGTATCAATAACCATGACAAAAACCAGTGTGGGAGTAAGAAAGATAACTGACCCAGCATCTGCCTTAAGCCCAGTTTGAGAGCCAGAAGATCCACGTTTGCCCAGTTCCTCATTTACTGGATTGCACTGTCTCCCAAAGGGCTAAAACTTTGATTAGTGCCTGGCATTCCATTTTAAAATTTGACAGATTATTGATTCATTATTCAAAAGCTTGTTTTAATTGAGGGCTGTTATGACAGTTGTGGTCAAACATTTCAGAATTAATCTATAATGGTGTCAGAGTTTTAGTCTCGCTGGAAGCAAGTCCGGGCAGAGGCAGACATGAATGTCCCTAATTAGTTAACCCAGTCTTCCCTGCTCATACAGCAGGGTCACATCACTGAGCATGCTTCTTTTTTCCCAGGGTTGCACACACTGATATACTGCAGCCAAGGATAAAAACAGAATGAAACATTGCAAAAGCAACATGAGGGTGAGAAAGTTGAATGTAAAATTGGTATTACTTATTTAGCTGGGATTTTTCATGAGAATAACAAAGGCAAGTTTTATGGCACTACAGCAGCAATTACTACTTTGCTAAAGAGGCTTCATAAGGAAGAAGGGCTCTAGACTTTCTAAATGTTATTTTTTTGTGTGACTTTGCTAGGAGTCATGTTCCAAATGTAGAGTGAAACTGCGGAACAGCCATGCAGGTGTAAAGACTATATCAATAGAACATAATTTGGAAAAACTGGGGAGGGATGCAAAGGGGAAATATTGTAGGAGGTTCTGGTGATCAGCAGGTATTGTAAAGGTTCTCATTTATTTAGGGTGTTACCATCATGGCAAAACACTTTTGTATGTGGTTGCATAAGCACATACTATAAAAGAGGGAGTGGGCAGGAGGGGAAGTGTGTCTCATTTACAGTAGATTTGTGTTGCCTCAAAACTTTCTGGTTCTGACCAACAGAGTCACCTCATCTTTGCTGGAAGCTGAGAGTGTCTGTTTGCTCATAAGCAGTGCAGTCACAGTCACAGTGATCTGGCTTTAGATGAGGAGGTTTGAAATACGGCAGCAGTGCACCAGTGGCAGCATAAAGCCTAGCACAGGATATAAAACAGGCTCCACTAGCACACACTGCTTGATTCTGCCTTGCTATGACTCCTTCCATTAGCAAAACGTCTTCATTAAAATCAGTTCAGCTACGTCCACTCTATACAGTAGTCACTGCAGATGGAGTTTGCAATTTGCTGCGCAAATCAGGGATCATTATACAGACCCATCCAGTACTTAGTATTTTATCTGTAACAGCTAGTGGCTTGGGAAAACAGAGGAAAGTACTTAGTATGCACCGTGCTTCTTTTAATGCAGAGTAGCAGCTGGCAATAAGGTGAAGTTGTTTAACATAGCAGTATATTTGTGACTTCAGTCAGTGCTTTGAGCATTAAGGCTGAGGTGTCTATTTTTAAACAGTAAGATGAAAAGAACCCAAGACTGTCTCATTTGCTTCTGGCTGTGGGTTCCGGTCTCAACCACCACTAAGCCCTAAGTGGAAATAACACCTTAAATAAATGCTTCAGTTTAGCCTTCTCCTTGGAGCGCCATTGCTAGGAGATGTGGAAGGACTTTGAAAGATCCTTGGAGACCTGCAGAATGGTTATACTGAAATAACTTCCATGTCCACAAAGTCCTGATTTGTTCTCCTGTAAATGTCCTTGCATACATCCTCTGCCCATGAGCCTGCTGTTAACAAACTTCAACTGAAAAAGCAATATTTTTGCAATACCATAGTTTTAGCCCTTAAACCTGAACAGTCTAGGACTCTATTAGGTTTAGATTTTTACAGCACTTTAATGTCATTCAATATCTCAATTACTTCTATTTTTAACTCAAAAATGTGGCACTGGAAGAAATGCCAGTAACTTTGTTCTGGAACAACTTCACAAACTATTTGTTTAGGAGAAGCTGCTGCCAGAAGAGGAGGGGGTAGTCCCAGCCCTTTTCCTGTTCAGTCTTTTGGCATATTTCTGCAACTGCCTGAAAGGTTGCCACTTAGTACAATGTGGATGCTTATCCTCTCTGACAAGAATTGAATCGTCACACAAAGTGTTGAAACACTGTCTGGCTTCCAGCTACTACAATGCAATTGTAGCACGGCCCAGATCTGAACTAAAAATAAAAGGCTCTCCAGAAATTATTTCAAGCCATGAGGAAGAGTTTTACAGAGCAGGCTTATAGGAATATTTGGTTATGTGTTTGCAAAAATTTTGGTATAAGCTTAAGTGCCTATAAACATGCATATTTTAATAAAGCTTGTTAAGGAGCCTCAAATCATCTTACTCTGGAAATAATGTAAGCCCTGTTATTCTTGTTCCTCCTTAGGTCATATCTGTTAGGGTGGAGGGACAGAGTAGCTGCACATGGCCAGGCTGTACGTGCCATCAGGCAAGGCCACAGTTAACTCTGTAATGCTGTTCCAAGTTCGGGTAATCCACATATAAAAAAACATCTCTGCACTCTTTGGCTGTACAATGGAGAACAAATGCTGCAGGCCATGAGTGGCACAGCTGCTTTCAGAGTTCTGCTTTTTGTTATCTTGTGAGGCTGTGGGGTGAAGATGCACTCCCAGGGCATGGCCACTGCCACAGCCACGGGGAACAGCGTGTAGGGGCAACCAAGCCAGAGCAAACTTCAAAAGGGATATTTTCACAGTTTGGGGCAAAGCTGGAAGGAGTTCTATTCCAGGCATTAGGACTGTCTCTAAATCAATAATTTCTAACATTTGCTGATGTTTATGAGCCCCAAAGAGCAGCTGTTCAACAGTGAGGCTAAAATCACTTCGTGTCTGGTGCTGAATCCCTCAGCCTGAGCCTCACCACGTGGCTCATGTGCCAATGTGTCCTTCCCTGGGGCGAGGTGAAGCACTTGGGCCTTCTTGTATGACATGGGGGGCTTTCACTCCGTGACCACCCTGTTGGAGCAGCAATTCCAGGTGTGGTCCATGCAGGCAGCACTTGAAGGCAGCCAGCTATCTTTATACAGACCCATCTGATCATTCCCTCTTGCCCATCAGCCTGCCCAGCTCCTCCAGAACGTAACCCCAGAGCCTTTGATTCCTTTGGCAGGAGCACTATGGAGGGCTGAAGGGGCTCACCATCGCCTGGATCGGGGACGGCAACAACGTCCTCCAGTCCTTCATGACGAGTGCAGCAAAGCTGGGGATGCACCTGCGGATTGCCACTCCCAGGGTGAGGAAACCATGGCCCTGGAGAGAGGAAAGGAAACTTCAGCCAGACTTGTCTCAGGCACTCAGGTGTTTGTCAAGACCTTCAGCGGGGGCTGCCTGCATCTGTTCTGAGTGCCTCTTTTCAGAACCAAGGGACAAAATCCTGATCCAGTTGTTTTGGTGCAAAGCCGGAGTGATTCTGCTGAATCCAACATCAGAAATGGGAATTCATGACAGGAGTATAAATCATGGAGGATCACAATTCCATTTGATAAGGCCTTACAAAATCATCCAGTGCACTGTCCCCCACCAAAAACTAATTGAAGTTCATTTCAGATGGGTGGAAGTGTTGCATCTCTTTTGGTCTAAATTGGTGGTGCAGCCTTTTAGAATGTTGCATTGTAATACAATATAAAATATTTTTAAAAAATCAGTTTAGAACAAAGAAATTAAATGTTGGATATGAAATACATATGAAATACTGAAACTGAAATACATTTTTCTTATGTTTTTAGAACATTTTCCACCACTTTATCTCTAAAATAAACTTTCAACAAAATCAACATAATATCCTCAAGTTTTACAGTTCTGAAAGATATTCTTCTTCCATGGCAAATGGTTCAATCAGTATTTTTCTAATAATTCTTATTAATTAGTGAAGATGTTATACATGTTCCATAATGTGTTGCCTATCATCTCTTTTGTCAGGGCTTTGAACCAGACCTCAGAATAACTAAAATAACCGAACAGAACTCCAGAGAGGTAGGACCCTAAGAAACAGCCTAGTAGAATAGTTTGAATAGAGTTTACTTTCATTATAAATGAAGTTCCTTGTCTTAGTGATCTTCCTTCTTATATTCACATTAGTATGGCACCAAGTTCCTTCTCACGACAGACCCTTTGGAAGCTGCAGACAGTGCCAATGTCTTAGTTACAGACACGTGGATAAGCATGGGACAAGAAGAGGAAAAGAAAGAAAGACTCAAGGCCTTTCAAGGTTATCAGATTACAATGCAGGTAAAAACTGAGATTTCGTTTTTTGTTTATGTTTTCACAGTTTGCATTTATAAGAATCAACATCAACAAAGCATGAGTTGGGGTTTTTTTTGAGTGAAGCCATGGAAAAGCCATATGCACACTTTTCTGCAGCTTAAAGAGCTCACAAACATAACAAAGTTTGAGTTATCTTATACACTTCACATGGCTTGGTCTCTTTCTGAGCTTTCCAATGAGCTCCAGCTCCAGAACATGTGCAGCAGAGGGGTTTTCACTTCCCTTCTAAAGTCAGAGAAATTGGAGTGACTCTGACTTTTGCGAAGTCAGCATTGAACTCTTACAGACTTGCATGGACATATTCCCACCTTATTCACAGATGACGAATTCTTTTGAAGTCTGTGGAATTCTTCTGAGTTCACCATCCAAGTAACCAGACTGGGAGTTAATATAGAATTTGTTAACCTTTTTACTAGTTAAGGATTTTATTAATGTCCTCACATATGTCTTTATTTTTGTATGCCTTTTAATCTACAGACTGCAAAATCTGCTGCTTCCAACTGGACCTTCTTACATTGTTTACCCAGAAAACCTGAAGAAGTTGATGATGAAGTATTTTATTCTCCACAGTCATTGGTTTTCCAGGAGGCTGAAAACAGAAAATGGACGATTATGGTAAAAAAAAAGAAAAAAGATAACAGTAGTTGGAGTTTAGGGTCAGTTCTGTTCTGCCTTACATTACAGGCTTGGATTGAGCCTGGTTCCACAATAAATAGTAAATGTTAAAACATATGTTTCAAATTCACCCCAGAGCACAATGCAATTTTGACTATAGGCAACATATATTCGTAGCACAAATACTTCTGGACACAAACGTGATCTATTTTGGTTTATCACCAATCTGCCATTGTTTGATTCAGGTTTTATCACTAAGTGAAATCTACAATATGAATTGTCGTTGTTTCAGTAATTAAATCACTGGATTTACTCTAATGATTAACTCAACTTCTCAATTAAAACATGTTAAATGCTGAGGGCCCAGGGTCTGGTCTTAGAAACTAGTTTCCCAAATACTTAAAGCTAGTTATTTTCTCTCAGGAAAAGCTGCTGCTGACACCAGTGGGAACTTTCCCTGAGAAAGTGCTGGAAGGGCAAATGTTTTAAAGATCCTGAAAAGTTATGGTGTGGGCAACACTGTGTGATCCACAGGAACCATGAGAGGACACTTGGCATTTAACATAAACCATAACTCCCCTCTCAGCATTCCTAGAATTTCAGAAAATTACTGCCAGATCTCAGTAGCCTATTATTTACTTTTGGCTTTAGAACCACCAAGTTGAAAAAAGCTAGTGAAACTTTCAGAGGTGAAAAGAAACCAGGAATGGCATTGTCATAGCTCTGAGAACACGTCTAGATGTGCTCCAAATGAATAAGTAGGGGGTTGAGTGTTGTGTTTACTAAAATCTCATACACTGGATACAGTGAAAATTACTAACACATTTGTGTTAGATTCAAAGTTTTGGCCTTAAAGTTCAACAAAATGCTCAGATTTTTGTATTTTACTTTTACAATATTTCTCATTGCCATAAATATTTTTTTAAAAGAAAAGAAACACTTTACTTTGGGTTTCAGATATGGTTGGAGTTTTCGTTTGGGGGGTAGCAAAAAAAATGTCATCTTTGTATTTTATCAAGCTATAAAAATAGTGACTATATGGGTCTTGTTTATATAGTATTTTCTACCACTTTCAGCAGAGAGAGCAAGCTGAAGAATAGATTATTTGCTCAGCTGCAGATCCAAGCAGGGCTGAGTGCAGCCACGAATGGGCAGCACTGAGGGGCTGCACAGCTGTAATTCAGCCACCTCTGTGTGCCTGGGATGACCTGCCACACTGGGAGGTGAGGAAGGGAAAGGCAGGGCAGGCAGCAAGGTGACAGCCCCTGGAGAACCCTCACAAATCCCATGCTGGACCAAAATAACATTGTGCAGTCAGAGCTTGCTGTGAAATCACAGCAGTGTGAGCCAGGTAATGCCCTGCCAAGGCCTAGCAAGCGTGGGGCTGGTTGTGTGCATGGGCGTGGGAGTGACAGCAGAGCTGCTGCAACACCACGGTTATTGAGCTGACATTCCCAACACTCCCATTTCCCAGGCTGGGCAGGCAGGGCAGAGGGGTAGATGGTACACTGTTAACCTCAGTGAGGAGTTTCCGTGTTTCACTACAGAAAGTCCAGCAAGACTGGGATAAATTGCAGAGTCCATATTCTAGTGTGATGCTAACGGAAACTACTGAAACTCACAAGCCAGCCCACATGATGTCTAGGTACCCACAGCATCTCCTAGAAGTAGCTGAGAATGCATCACAACATGCCAAAAAGGCCTCAGCATTTGATCTAAATGCTTGTCTGAATTGCTCCTAAGATGTCCATTAATATATTTTGTCCACACTGAGAAAATCTATCAGCTACAAAATAGAACATCCTAACTGATTTTCAGTTCTTGCCTGATTCATCATCAGAAATTCTAGCAAATAAATCTAAGTGTGCCGTTTTTGTCAGGACAATAATTTTCAACGCAAGGCTTCAGAGCTGGAAAATATTTCCCCCTTATTTATTTTTATGGAGTATCTGTTTCCAATGTGATTGGATTTTTTTTCTTTTCTTCCTCCTCTAGGCTGTCATGGTTTCCCTGCTGACAGATTACTCACCACAGCTACGAAAACCCACATTTTGATGCTTGGATTACTGCCAGGAGAAAAATATTCCTCATCAGCAGAATATTCTGGTCTGCAACACATAGATCTTCTTCAGAAAGGACCAAGGCAAAGAGTGATTTTTTTAATAAAACCATATAGTTAGCCGTATAATATTGCAGTACACTCGTGAAAATCTTCAAGATGATACACACCATTGCAGAAGCTGCTTTTCATCTGGATGCTGCAAGCTGGAACTCCAAGGGGGCTCTTCCTTTTAGGGATCAGCAGCACAGAAAACATTCCAAGGTTACACCTTAATGGTTGGGTCTGCCAGCAGTGTAGGCATGGCATAGTCTGGGTGTAGGTGTGGTGGGCTTTGCACTGAGTGATATTGATGCCTAAGGATTTGTAGCTTTTTCACGTATTTGTATCTTTGTATATTTTTAATATATAGTTGTATAGTTTCTAGTGCTTTTCCTGCCCCCTCTCTCATTTTAGAACAATAAGCTAACCCTTTCTAACACATTCTTGAAATTCTGCTTAGTCTTTTTCTCAAGAAGAGAATTTCTAATAAGAACACTTTGTTTTTCACCAGAATTTGAGAGACATAACAAGATAAAGGGCAAACAACACCCTCGACCAGCTCCAAAGGGGCAGACCCAAGGGTGGGTTACTGGGGCAACTGATCTCAGATTGGATCTGCCTGCTAGATATACTAATTAATCAACCTTATAAAAATTGTAGGAATCTTGTATCATGTGCGTGTAGAGCCATATTTGTGCACCTGAAAGCTTTCTTTAAAGAATTGCTTTTTATCTTACCACTCCTAATATTGTTTGAAAGCTTTGTCTTTCGATTCCAGGCAGCAGTATGACAGACACAAACTTCTCCCTAAACCTGTCCCTTAAATTGCCGATCTTGGGAAGTGCTTGTGGAGAAGCAGAGCTGCAGTTTGTCTTGGCTGCCTGCATTTCCTGGGCACCCTGGCTCCAGTTTCTGTTCTCCAGCCAACCTCCAAATCCCACTCCTGTTTGACACCAAAAATATAGAGACCTTGTGAGCATTATCCTCCTCCATGGCATTCCTGTGGGCTGGCACAGGGGGATATTGCAGTGGAATTGGAATAGAGCAGTTTCCACGGAGCTGGATGCAGCAAAGAGATGGAGGAAAGGAACTGGTTCATTCTATGCCTATCTCCCCTAAACCTTCATTCCCTAAACAAAGTTTTGGCTAAAGAAGTGAATATTCTATTTCTTTTTATAAGTAAACATGAGGGGCACCACATGATGAAACTTATACAGCTTCTTTGCAGAAATAATTTACTGTATTTTGCCTTGCACTGTAACACAGTGTACATTTCAGCTAATCCTTCTCAGTAATAAACAAATTCATGACATTTGTAGTTTTTGTGACGGCTAGGTGTGCGTATTTAATATTTCAAGTAAAGTTTTAAATTAACTATTAATAAACATCTTCTTTGTTGTTTCTAAATAGTTTCAAAAATGCTTTTTTTTCCCACTGTAGTACTGGGACAATGTCTGCGATATTTAAAAAAATTTTTCAAATGGGTTTGCATTTTCTGAGCAGCTGCAAAACATTATTCAGTTCCTTTCTAAATTGAAGTTCACTGCAGGGCCATACAGATCAGTGAAATGAAAATACTTTTTTTCAAATCTATCTATTTACAATTGATTTCTTGGTTTTGCTGGCATTTGTGTGTGTCTTGTTAAGATTAACATTTTCCTTTACATTACAAGGGTTTCAATAATTCAGTGAACATTTACACTTCAGCAGAGACGTAGCTGCATCAATGATGCAGGAATAGGGTATGTGCTAGAAATCAATGTTTTGCTTCCCAGTTCAGCATGTGGAGGAAAATGCATGGAATACAGTATATTTCTGGTTGCAGTAAGTCCTGCTTTTTGAATTAGGTTCCAGTTCAGCAAGATATGTAAAAGTATGATTGGTCCTCTTGGACCTGGTGAGCTGTTCACGTGCTCAGAATTGAAGATATCCTTACTGATCTGAATTTAGTGCTGTCTGAGAGTAAGACAACTCACTTTGCTAGTCCTTTCATAAAAACCACATTAATATCAGTTTTACGGTGTTGCTCAATGTACTGTCAGTGAAGCCAGGCACACTTACAATACCAAAGCTGTGTTGTTCAATGTTTCATGGTGAACAGTTGAACAGTCCTGCTCCCCTTTTGGTTCTCAGTGCTCTGATTAGAGCTAATGTGCATCTTTGGTTATTGCTGACTCTTTTTGTACTCAGGAATCTGAACAGGATGCCAGACAGCTGAATCCCCTTGACATTTTTATAACACATGCTTAGAGCTGCTGCACAGCCTGTGAGTAAGAGGGTCCAACATTTCCAGGAGGGTAATTTCACCTCATTCTATTCCTCTGTGAACACATACAGCATAGGATGACAGTCCCTGCTCTGTCTTGCACAAACTGCTCACACCATCAGCTCTTCTGGTGCTTTATAGAAATAGTGGGTGGACTTTACACATCCTGAGTGCTGGATCACTGTGTAGAACCGCTGAACCTCCTACACCCCCTGCATGTGCAACACCCACTCTGTGTGCTGGGAGCCAAACGCATCCCAGCAGGGCAGATCTATGGAACATGTGGAAACTGTCTGCACAGAGCACGCAGAGCACATCTGACACTTCCTAGAGGCATTGGGCTGGTACCAAATAGACTTCCTGCCCCACAGACCCTGAAATATGGTGCCCTGAAGGGTTTCTGTTATGCCTGTAGGGACTCTCACTGCCTTGACATACAGCAGAACAGCACTGTGAGGATTAATCCACTTGGGCAGGTTAAACATCCTGGGATTGTGGGTTGGTAGCTGTGCAAGACAGCATTATTATGCCATCCAGACTTCTCATGAATTCATTACTTGAATTTACTAGTGATGACTGCAAATGTGGTGAGTAAGGGAAACAGCAATAGAGAGATTTTCTACAGGGGGAAACTGTTGATCAGTATTCAAATGGCTTGAAACAAATGCATAACAGGTAGCAGTCACTAATAACTTACAGTGTTTTTCATTACATTTATTATGCTTTAATCAGTAGGAGTGCTGTTTTCATTGCTGAATGTTTTTGAAGGATAGGGTGTTGTTTTCTCCATGTTTTTACAGAGATGTTCCTGCCTGGCTTGTGACAGCCTAGACCTTCCTTGCACAGAAGTCCTGCTCTTCTGTTTGACCCAGAGGACAGCCCTGGGTCTGTTCAGGTCTATCAAGTCTTACCCACATCTGACTCACTCCATAACCCCCTGATCCAATATCTTACCCCACACATCTGCAGGGCTGTGCTCTGGCCCCTCTCCAGGACCCTGCACTGCTGGGGGCAGCTGCCAGCCTAATCCATCTCCTGCTCAGAGGCACAAGGGGTGGACTGACCCCCCCCAACCTTGTTCCTCCTCCCTGCAGGGCTGGCTGTGTGCTCCTGCTTGTGCAGGCACATCCAGACCTCACACACAGGCAGGCACCATGGTTGTGCGGTGTCCCAAGGGGGAATACTCATACTAGCTTTGGTGCCCAAAGTCCAGATGTAGATCCAAGGCTAGTACTGAATCTGGCTCTGATCCCAGCTGAGGCCATGGGGCACCACAGGGGCCCAGAGGTACTCTAATGTCATTTTAGACAGCTGGGAGTTTTGGATACATCTGCACAGACATGGCAGATGTGACACAGCACCAATGGGGCACTTAGAGCAGAAACTGGTGGCCAGCAGGGACTTCCTACAGCACCTCAAATGGTCCCAAATCCAGTGTTTTGGCAACAACTCCCTCACTATATACATGACCCTTAGAGGATTATTCCTATTCTATGCCTAGAAAGAAAAGTGCAGGATTGCTCATTAGCAGTTCACAGACTGTAAACACTTGTTCCGCAGCACATTAACAGCAGTGGGGGGATTCTCTGATTATCTGTGTGTGATCTTCCAAAAGTGATCTAACATTAACTAAATATTCAGCAGAGAAAGAGGGACAGGAAACTTCTCTGTAATTTTCTCAAAGAGGAAGAATAGCATCTTTTCCCTGTGTACTACAAGGCTAAGAGAGCACAGAAACTACAGCAGGTAAGGAGCCTGCAAAAAGAATTTGCAAATGATTAGTGTCACTTAGGAAGGACTGAGTGGGGAGCCTGGACAACCAGGAGAGAACAAAGTAAGAATTCTCAAAGAGAATTAAATATTTTATTTGAGCCAGCTTACATCAGGAATGACACCACGTACAGCAGATTTACTCATTGTCTGCTAGCAGAAGCAGTCGCCTGTGAAAGTCTGAGCTGCTAAAAGGGAAATACAGGAATAACTAAATAGCAAGAAGGCACCAAAGCTTTTTTGCCTGAAATCCTCCAGAACTCCTGAATTAATGTTTGCCCCTCATAAGACAGAGCTGTAAGTTATCCATAATTATCTCACTGCCTTTCAAATTCTGTGAGAGAAGGAGAAAGAGCTGCATGAAAGTCTGAGCAATGCACTGAGCTGATCATTCAATCTGGGGAAAGCTTTCATGGCTGAGTTGAAATATATTGAGCTTAGTTTTGTTTTCCAGGAATGTGTAATACTGGTGGAAAGTCTGAAAAACAGATTGTGCACAAAGGGAAAGGTTTCTTCTTTCTTCTGGGTCTCTCATTTCTCGGCTAATCACTTGGTTAATGTATTGAGCAAATAAACAGTGCTTTTTTGATTATTTTGCCACGGCTATTTAGCCAGCTGCTTTTCAAATGCAGAGCCCAGAATTTCTGGGTCTTGCCCAAGGTTATGTGTACAGAGACACTTCATAAGCCACAATCAACATTTAATTCAGCCCAGCATTTGCTCTCATGACTAATGGGATACAGCTATTTGCAAGGTTATTTGATTCTTACACAATCTTGTTACCAACTTTTTGAAGAAATCCCAAACCTTTGTGGCCTCTGTAAATGCTGATGATCCCTTCCATGTGTATGTGTGTAAAGGATTTTTCTCTAGGGGCAAGAAATCTGAGGTGACTCCATTCAGACAACAGATCCTTCACAGCTGCAGTCAAAGCATTGCTTGCCCTTGCCAAATCCCTTGGAAAGTTCCTTGTGGTCTGCATTATATGTTAGAGGATTAATGAATGCCTCTGCTCTTTAATGGGCCCATTTTCAGGGGATTGGCACTCATGCAAAGTAGACTCCAACACAAGCATAATATATCTAGAAAGAGGGACGAGCACCAAGGTCTGCAATCTCTGCTGATCAAAGTTCACTTAGTTGAGCCAAAACTTAATTCCAAATGTAAGGAACAGCAGTGATAGCTGGAGAAGAGTACTGAAGAGTTGGCAGGGCAAATGCAGGTCATGCTTAGTGATTTAAGTACAAAATAATATTAATTGAAGGGAGAAAGCTAAATTATGCAGGTCATAGAATCAGAGAGTCACAGAATGGTTTGGATTGAAAGGGACTTTAAAAATCCTCTTGTTCCAACCACCTTGCCTCAGGCAGGGGCACCTTCCAATAGGCCAGGTTGCTCAAGGCCCGGTCCAACCTGGCCTTGAACTCTTCCAGGGATGGGGCACCCAGAAGTTCCCTGGACAACCTGTTCCAGTGCCCTGCCACCCCTGAAATTATGGGACTTCAGAGGTCCCTCTCCATATCACAGTCAGCAAGGTCAATGGTTTTGCACCCCACTGACTTCTGTCCTGTCCAGCAGCCTTGCCCGATATGCCCACCCACTATCTGAAGGTGAGGTAGATGTTCTCCCTGCTCCCACTCCTGGCCAGTTTGGACTCTTGGAGGAGGAGCACTCCATGGTTCCCTTGCTGCTCACATGGCTGATCCCCTGCTAGTGGGAAGCAGGGTGTGTGGAGTGGGAGTGAGTGTGTCCAGCCCTGAGAGGTGGGAACCCCACCATGCCCCCAGGTTTGGCCCATGTGCCAAACATGTGACCCACAGCCCCTTTGCCCACCCCAGTGTGGGACACCTTCTTCTGAAGCTAAACGCCAGGCTGACCATAGTGATGCGAACTCAGTGGTATTGAAACACCTGCTGTGGGTGACAGAAACCAGATTCTGTTTGCAGCCCTAAAGGAAGGCCAACTTTCCCATCCTGCTCCCTATGCTGTGTCCAGGAGAACATGGCCTGGGTGTTGCTGTGCCAAAGTGTTTGAAAAACTGCCAGCCACTACTGCCTGGGTTCTGTGCCAGACAGTGTGCTTGTGGCTGGCCTTTAGGTTACAAAGGAAGAAAAGCTAGAGCACCTGAAATGAGAGACACTGCAGTGCACACACAGAAAAAGTGCCCTGGTGAGTCCAAGTACAGGCAGCTGCACACAAGCCTTGGCTTAGGTGAAAAATGAGGGTGTCAGAGTGCTCTCCTGATGTGTCCCTGCTGGCAGAGCCGCCTGTTGTGCTCTCTGGTGGTGTCAGGATGGGATCTGCACTGCTCTGGTTGCCTGGGAGGCTCTCCTGCAGTGCCTGGGGTGTGCTCTCTCCATGGATGGGCTTCAGCCACAGCAGAGCCCTTGGGTTTTCTGCAAAGCACTGTCCTGCTGATGGGTGATCACATCCTGCAACCTCCTGCCCTGCTGGGGGCCCAGGCTCTCCCAGGAGCCCCTGCCCTGCGCTGTGGGGCTGAGCCCCCAGCCCGGGGCAGCCTCAGTGCTGCTTGTCCCTGTCCCGCAAACCATGAGAATGGGGCCCCACAGAGGGTGCAGTACACTCGTCCTGGGCAGACTGAAATATTTGTAATTTATATCACTTGAAATATATCTGCTTACTTTGGGAATTTAACTAATTGAAAAGAAATATCTGCCAGCACCGCAGGATCCCAGCATGATTCATCAGCAGGCCCATGAGACCCACTCCACAGCTCAGATTTCTGACTTCAGTCCCAGAGCAGTTCTGAGGAGTTCCTGAGGACAGGGTGCTGGCAGCGGGAATGGCACAAGCACATCTCCAGGGCATTTCTCTTGTGGCTGAGCAGCCTTGTGAACTCCTCTGGGGCACTGTCACCTGCGACAGGACACAGCCACTTCTGAAGGGAGAGAGGCAGGATGTCTAAAACACTTAAAACCTCAGACTGTCTTCAAGCAATAAAATGTCTTAATCCCAATCCAACAATTACAGAACACACCTCATGTGGTGATCTATACATATGCCTTATAGGCATATAATCTTATAATGGAGAGCTATTAATAATATGGTCTACAGAGAAAGGAGAGCTTTCAGACCCCCGTCTTAATCCTCTGTGCTGTGACACAGCTGGGTCTTTCTTAAGTCCATTTGTAACCCCGAATTTCCTGTATTTTGTGTAATTTCAATGCCCCATGTTTATCTTTAAATTTCTCACACATTTTTACAATGGAAGGAACTTTTAAAAGTGTAGCCAAATAACTTGATGTTGAGAAGCACCGTGGAGGAGATAGGGGAAGATGTATATAATTTGTCTCCTACCAGCTTTATGAATGTCTCTCTCTCAGGAAAGGTAACAATTCCATCCAGAAATAATTCCATTAGACGTGAAATATCAGAGCTGTGAATCACTGGGCATTACAGAGCATCTTCCCAGCAGGAGAGAATCTGAAAACTGCACCAGAGAGAGGAGTTTAATTCTTATTGTAGCACTAGGGAGGACAATGCAATCAAAAACAGCTATAGGAAGTTGCAGTACCGCAGAACTATCTATTTTACTAGTTGTCTTCCTGGGAAAAGGAAACCAGGAGATTATAGCTATTCTGCCAGCAATAGTGTTGATTTGCTCAGGGTAGTAACTAGGATTCACAAGACTGCAATTAAGGACCCAGGCAAGCATGTTAAATAAATTCCTCTGAAAGACTATGGTAGTGACTATGCACAAATTGCTTCTAGGTGTCCATATAGCAGGAATAATTGAGTCTGCCAGGGAAAAACTTTCCTGATATTCTGAGAGGGCAGTAAGTCCAACCTGCATTAAAGGTTTCTAAAGGCAGGATGGATCCTGAATTGTGGGGGCAGTCAGTTATGGACACTTGGAAGGGTTTAGCTCTGACTACAGGAAAAAGTCACCGATTCCTTGTTCTTGTCCCTGCAGCTTGTCAGAACTCCACTGTTTCACTGTGGATGACTGTGGGAGCATCCCTCCCACAGAGGTGGCCCTGTGAGATCATCATAATTAGGCAGGACAGTTGCTTCACCTGTAACTTTTAGGACTTGCCCCATTCTGCAAAGTGACAAAGCTGTTTCCCAGTGCTCGCTGCTGATGCTCAGAGCCACGGTGTGTTTTCCTACTCTTCCCCATTGCTGAGGTGGACAGAAGAAGGATCACAAGCAAGTTTATTCTGAATGCTGTATGTTGTAAGTAACAATAATCAAGGCCCTGTTGACTTGTGAGGTTAATTTGTAGACATGGGACCTAACCCTCAGGAGAAATAAATTCACAGACCTTAAGCACTCAGTATCTCTGAAAGCAAGCTCATACTGGCTGTCTCCAGATTACTGCTGCCTGTGAGAAACAGGTGTCAAAGGCTGTTACACAAAAAATAAAGGAGGTCCTTGTAGGTTGTTAGCTAGCAGCTGAAAAGGGTAATCTGCAGAGTATTTGCCTTACATGGCTTAACTGGATTAGCCTCTACATCCTAAATGTCTGGACTGTCTCCAAAAGAAGTGATGAGTGCCTTTCCTCACAGCAGTCCTTTTTTTCAACCAGTTGTTGGAGAGCCGTTGCCCACAGAGATGCCTGGTTGTGTGATACCAGAATGAAGATGGAGAACTCGTATTACAGGTTCTGTTTGCAGAAGTAAACACAGGACATGCTTAAGCAAATCCTTAAGCAGGAGAACACGCTGCACAGCAAAATTGCTGCGAAAACTGGGGGCAGTTTTTCCAGCAGCAGTTGTGGCAGTATCAAAACACTTTGCCAAACCAGTTTTTCATAGTAGAGCTTGGGTTTTTTCAGGAAATTTTACTTGTCTTTGAGTTTTTTCAGCAGGCTACTGAAGAGAATATGTGTCATTTAACCCAGGTGTTTACCTGGCAAAGGGACAGATAACCAAGTGCCTACCAACTTTGGGGATCCTCTTATCCCAAGCATCTGAGTCCATGGCTTCCTGATAACCTGGGCTCGTGGTCTGAACACCCTGGAGCCACTTCCAGTGTTTGGCACTGAGATGCTTGGCAGGGGACTGTCCTATAGCCAGGACCTTCTTTCTGCTTTTCAGAGACTTTCAGCACAGACAGAATTATCAAATTCATCTGCCCATTCCCTTGTCTCAGTCCCAGAATCCCCAATGCATTTCCCAGTTTCCCAGGACCCAGGAATGTAATACAGTGTGGAATAAAGGCCTGAAATGTGAAAATTTTTAAGAAAAACACCCCCACTCTTAAATAATGAATACAGTGTGATACTCCATTTATGTCATATATTATCTGCAACCACAAAAGTAAGAGAAAAGTAATTCTACATTTGTCTGAGATGAAAAATTCTGGAACAGAATGAGAGATGCCAGAGATGTCTGGGTCTGTAGAGAAATTTCTGCACAACAAAGAGGGAGATGTTCAGTGTGGCAGAAGACCTTGCTAAAATAATTTATGATGTATTTCCTGCATCTGCCTCGAGTTATCAGGAGGCCTTCAACGTGACCTTCATAATTTCCCATCCTTTTTCTCCTTAAACTTCAGTCTCTGCATCCCCAATGGCATTGTGATCTCACGTGAAATCCAAGAGGAATGCCCTTCTGGTCTCTGAGTGCCATTTGGCATTAAACGGGTTGCTGGTCATCAGTAAATGCTATAACCCACTCCAAACATTTATTTAAACATTCCTGTGTGCTAATCCACACAAAGTCATAAACAGTGTCATTTATCATGTGTGTGCATAGGTGTAGGAAAATAAAAAAGGACAGTCTTGAGAACTGTGCTGAGGTGATCTATGTCCTGGCTAGAAATGTGTTAAGTTGGTAAAGGCTGGGCAAAAATAAATAAGAGGGGGAAGATTCACTGATTCTCACCTATCTTCTACCAAATAAATCACAAAGGCTGGCTATGCCTCCCTTGAGATTCTTATTTGTTCTGCTCTCCCCCTAGCCACAATGAAAGGGGCTTTTCTTCCGCTTGAACTGACCTTTGGCAAACATTTCCCTTCCAATTAATATCTGAAATGTCCTTGAGGACTGCTGTGGCTGGAGACAGCAGGGAGACAGCTCTGAAGCCACTCACACAAGAGTCAGGGCAAAGAATAATTACCTGAATCCATAAGGTTAATTCCAGTCTAGACGAAGGCAGAGAGAAGTTAACTAGAGGTCTTCTTTGGAGAACAATATGTTTGTTTTCTGGACTTTCTGGTCTCCCTGTGCTGGCTGCTATCTATATACTGTGATTATTTCTCTTATGGACTGTTGAGCAATTACTGTGTCTGAGCACTGGGCTCACTGTCCTCATGTCATTATCAGTTTTATAGCCCAGTGTGAGCCTCCCAGGAATGAGGCTTTGACTGGGGCTTGACCTGGTTCACTGGACTAAATGGAAAGACAGCAGGCTGGGTGCGGGTGTTTGGCAGTGGGGAAGTGGTTGCGTGAGTAAACCAAAGAAAATTTATTAAAAACATACATCAAAAACTTGCTGCACACAAACTTAAAGGTAAAGCTCAGCGTGACTTAACACACAGTCTCAATAAAAAGGACCAGGATAACTGGAAGAGGTAATAGAGGTAAGAAGAGGTAAAAGAGGTAAGAAGAGGTAAAAGAAAACATTAGATTAATGACTATAGGAAATTCGAGGGTCCAGACCAAGTTCTCTGGATTTTGCAAAATCTTGCTAAGGGAACAATATTCCAGACAAATTACTGGCTGGAGACTGGCTACAGGATGTGCTGTGAAACACTTGGGTTTATGTGGTACAATTAGCTGGGTTTCATGACACTGCCACATCAAGCCAGTGGTGTTAACAACAGTATCACTGTCAGGATGGATGAAGGATTTGAGGTAAGGCTGCTCTGTGAAAAGAGGTAAGATCCTACAAGAGAAGGTTTTTGCCGCAGAACTACAATTCTCTCATGTGCTCCTGGGCAAGGGTGAGTGAAATGGGATGAACAGCGGCCCAGTGCTTGTGCACTTTTTGGTGGGTGGCACATACATCATGTGTCATCCCTCCTTTCCCAGCTAGTCCATATCTTGAGGTCCTAAGCCTCCTTACTGGCTTTGGTTTTACCCCCTTGCTGAAACCTTTTCTTTCTTTGTCTTTGGCAGTTCTCCCCCTCTCCAGACCTCTTTCTACTTCTCTTATTCCTTTAATGCTTCTTGTCAGTGGCTTCCTCTGTTGTTCTTGCATCCTTTGGAAAGAGAAGCTCACAGTACGTTGCTCATCCTCTCTGCACTCCAGCCACATACTCTTACGGGTTACAAAAGCCTGGAAGTTATCTTTCTAGGCTAGAACTTAAACATCCTTCACATCTTCCTTCCCTTCTCTTAGTTATCACCATTCTTCTTGGCCTCAGGTCTCTCATTGACCACACTCCCTGTCTTTCAGGTCTACTGTAAGGTGAACTTCCACAGCCAGAGTTACTTGCTTTGCTCCACATCGTGTTTGTAATCGTCGACTGTGAGGTGAATTTATGAATCCTTCCCCTCTTGGCCTTCCTAGTATGAAAACCATTAAACCTAATGCATGTGCACTGATAGAGCAATTTCCTTCCCTGCTCTATCCCTTTCTGCTTCTGTCTTCCTTATAAATACATCAAGCACAAATATTCTCTTTTCCTGTTCCAGACTTCTGTCCATTTATTTACTTTAACACCCTGTTGATTTGCATCCTCTGCTATGCCAGAAATCCCAGCCCCCTTTGCCTAGATATCCAGTTTCCCACTGAGTGCACACATACTTTCCTCCTCGTAGAAGGGAGGCCCTTCTGATACTGGTCCTTAAAATCTGCATTTTGCAGCATCTTCATTGTGCTGCCCACACAGCAGTGCCAATTAAGCACGATGGTGCAGGCAGCCAAGGAACTGAAAAGGCCTATTCTGTGTGGTGCTTTGCCCCCACATTTCCATGTGTGTGGCTGAGCTATTCATAGGCATTACGTGATCTCTTTAGATGGGACCCGGGCATGTGAGGAGGAGGCAGTGTGAGAGTGCGAGAAGGGCTGGCCTGTGACTGGGGTTTTGATGCCAGCTCTGTCGCTGCTTTGGCATGCTCTGACAAGTCACCTGCTTGAGCCTCTGTTTCCCCACCTTTGAAACAGGGATAATTTTGCTTACCCTGTCTTCCAAGTGCTTTGAGACGAAGTGATAAAATATGCTATGCAACAACCATGCAGTGCTGTTTTTCCTGTCCCATTCTTTCTCATTATGTGTCGCTCCAGCTGGTTTCATCTGTGGCTAAATTAGTCCAGGGGAACTGAAGGAATCCTACATTTTTCACAGAATGCTGGCAGAGGCGTTGCAGTGCTCTTTAACTTGCAGGTAGCAATGCAGCACAAACAAAAATTATAATGAAATCACCTCTCCTGGAGCTATGGACAGTGCTACAAAGGGGAATGGTAAGTGTCTGCACTCAATAATGGGGATCTAAAGTGACTTCTTGTGACATTTTATAGTAGGAAGGTTGCCTGGAAAAGATCCCATATGGGATGTAAATTGCATGTGTTGCTACCATATGCTTGGGAAAGCGAGATTTGTTTGTTCTGTTAGAAGAGAGGAGCCTGCTGAATTCAAACCAGAAGTCAGGTACATATTGTGTTCATCCCAGCTTGTGCTAGGGTTGTAGCAGTTCTTTATTCTTTTTCTTTTGAGTGCTGCACAGAGCTCAGTTTGGTGTAGCTGAGCTTCTGTCACAGGGAATTTGTTTATTATTTGTGAAGAGATGTATCACATCCTGGTTGAAAACTGTATTTTCACTCCAAGGGAAAAAAGCCCTTGTGAGCTCCCCCATACAACACAGGAAGACAAATTCAGGCGTAAGCCTGACTCCATGAATTTCCTGACTTCATGAGTGTTCCAATCACTTACATGAGGGCTGAATTTGGCCTGGAATGCACATTAGAACACTGGATTGCTATTTGAAAACTAAGAAGCTTCTCTCTAATATTTTCAAGATTTTTATACTCCGGGAAAGATAGGTAGAATGGGTAGGGAGTGTTGTCTGAATTTTCTCTACCTTCTGTTTCTCTGTTCTGACACCTTGTAATGTTTTAGGGATTCTTGTTCCTTATTTAAGGTCTGTAACCATTTTATGGCTATGCATAAATATAAGAAAAAGCAACCTGTGAGACACAGAAACTTCCAGACTGAACACCTCCATTAGATGCTGATCTTAGCCATCCCTTGCTGTAATTCTAAAAATAAGGCAATTTTTGATTAAGGAATTATGTTCTGAAAGGAACAGCACAATGGTTTAGGCCCTTAATGGTATCTGTGATTTCCTAATAGCATATTTCTCACTTATTTTTTTTAAATTTGGCCCTGACACTCAAGAATATTGAAATAGAAATGGCACGATCCTGCGAGGATATTTTCTCTCAGGAAAAAAAATCCAGGCTGTTACATTTAAATTTTTTTTTTTTTTTTTTTTGGGAGATCCATGTACTAGATCACAAGAAAATAGTTTTACTTCCAAAATACCCATTGTACAGGTGTCACCTGAGGTTGGGGGGTTTGCAACCACTCAGCAGCTGCACCAAACAAGATGCTGCAGGGCAGGTGCTGCAGCCTCTCCCCTAACTCCAGATCTCTGCACTGCTGACAGCTGGGCATGGGTGAGCCACGTTAGAAACAGGCATTTCCCAGAGATGCATTTTCCCCTGGTGTGAACATCCATAGCAGCCCAAGAGGTAAATGTCTGCAGCCCAGCTACTGCTTTCTCCTAGCTGTAAGCAGGGGAGTCATGACCACCCCACATATGGACATCTCCAGTGAGAGAAATTCCTCTTACACGGTTTCAATTTGGGTTTCTGACGTTAATTTCTGCTTTGAAAACATGTATAAATTGCTTTCCTTGGGTCACAAAGCAAGTCTGCAACACATTCCCCAGCGAAGCTTCAGATGACTCGTTCCTACACTGTTCACATCCCAGTCTCTGCCTCTCTCTGCCGTGTTCCCATCTCTTTCTCATTGCTTATTTTTTGATGTGGCCAAATGAACACTTTCACTGTGAATATTTAAAAGAGCCATTTGCTGTCTTTCATTTACATGCTGATAAAAGTCATAAGCCATGAAATAGTTTAGTCATATATCATCCATGTTTCCACTTTCCTGCAGGGATTTGAATATGTCTCCCAGGAAGAAATTGTAGGCAGTTTACCCACCCCTAGACAAGGGCAAAGCATTCCTCCTCATTCTCTAACCCATATGTGGACCACCAACAGAGAGCATCACACTCACCGAACCACTTAAGAGAGAAAAAAGAAAAAGCAAGACAAGACTATGAAAAATGTCCCTGAAAGAGAAAAAGTGAGAGAAAAAAAAGGGAAAATACCCTACTAAGTGTAAATAAAAAAAGAAGAAGCAACTAGAGTGAGTTAAAAAGAAGTTCTCCAGGGACGCTGTTGAATGGAGCTTTTGTGGCACTCGGATGCTGTGGTGCAGAGCAGAGGTCTCAGGCCAGGTCGTGTGCTGCACCCCTCCAGTCCCATTTCTGTGCCATGAGCAGCACTGCTGTCTGTCTCACAGCTGCAACAGAACCAGGGGCAATCAGAAACCAGAAATCCTGTCCTCAGGAAAGCTGCAGGGCTTCAAAACTTGGTTTCATCTGAATCCTAAATAAAAGTGACTTTCACTGATTTTTTTTTTTTTGTGTGTGAGTACAAATGTTCACACTCCAAAGTCAAATTGTTTCCTGTGGGATAATTAAATTAGACTTCATTTTGCATTTATGTAAAATGACAGTGTAACATAAAAGCTGTAGCAAAAAGGTAAGAACAGAATATTTTAATCTATTCTGCAAATATTTTCATGAAAGCCATATGTAGCAGTGAACAAATTCAGTTTTGTCAAACCAGCATTTCCCACCTGAAGAAAAAGAATCCCTCTAAAATACCTCTGCCTTGCCTTTCTAATACATTCACCTATTGGTTAAAACTAAGTGTTAAATAATCAAAAATATGTATCTGTCATGCTCCTCTTTCGATTTCCTTTCTGCAAGGAAGAAGGCCTTCCAGTGATTTATGGAGGCCTATGAAGACCAATAGAATTTTTTTTCTGATGGAGACCAGCCTGAAGATTTTTCATCTCTGTGTCATACAAGGATTTAGGTTTCAGAGGCAAAAAAAAGAAAATTGGTGGGAGAGGAAGTAGGGAGGGACCATAAAACAGACATGCTGGATGGCTGCAGACGAGTAAAGGTTGACTCCACCATTTAAAACCAAGCCAAGAGAAATATTAGGTATTTATAACATCATTGCTTGTCATCTTCTCTTATCAATATGTTGTGAGGCACAGGGGCCAGGCATCCCTTGCATTCGCACATGAAAGAAGCAACACCACACGCAGCAAGCAAGTCCCAGATCATGCAGGAATGTAAATATTTTTCTGTCCCTCTGTGGGTCATTTGCCTTCTCCTTGGTGGTCTCTTCAGGTCAGCATAGTAGAATAATGCATGTGGCTGAGCATTTATGAAACTCTAATAACTTACTTAGGCCAGAAAATGAGGTTGTGTATTGTTTGATAATCCAGCAATTACTAATAATCCTGCTAGCTTCCTTTGGGAAGAAACAATGATTACAGGAGAGTCACCGCATGAACAAAGCATTCAAAATGCTTTTATGAAGTGGATAATATTTTATAACTAGTTCTGTAAATATATTCCTGGGCAAGGAGATTCAAATCAAGACTTTAACTAGGGAACACCTCCTTTGATGAAAAAAATATGCACTGAAGAACAGTTGGAGCCATGGAGCCATTTGCTGAGATAAATCAGATGCTATGCTCCACTTTTATGGGTTGCTAAACCCCAGAAATATGTGGCATGTCTAGGATCTGTTGGCTGCATTCTTGTGCTGTGAACACAGATATTGTAGTTCACTAACAAAGAAAAACGATGGACCCAGCAGGCAACAGCAAACATCTTCTTTTCTCATTTTTACTGATTAGAGCTGAGAGAAAACTGCTCTGGTAAAACCTCTGGAGCTGTCTGATTTTTCCCGTATTAGGCATGAGCTGAAAACAGCCATTGCCACTTATATCTCTAGGAAGGAAAGTGAAGAAAATATCACCAAGGTTTTTTTAAGGTAGAGCAGAAGGCTCACTAGTTGTTACAAAGATCTGGAAAGAATAATGGATTTTTAGGAACATTGTCTCAAGAGACAGTCTAAGAGACCACAAAGTCCCTCATGTCTCCAGCATCTCTAAGTTTATGATAAACACAACTTCTATTTTGGATACTGTCAGCTTATATAAAGGGAAACAAAATCACTTCTCTTAACAATGATCAATGGGTTGCAAAAGCAACAAAAGAGAAAATATATTACATTGTCCTTCCTCCCTCCTCTCCTCCCCTCCCACGTGGGATGGGTTTTCTCCATAAAAACATTTCTCACAAACAATTGCACCTGAAGACTTTCAGCCAGGCAGCCAGGGAGTCATGGGGACACAATCTGTTTGTAGGTAGAAATGATCGAGGATGAGGATGATGTGAGAAAAAAACCCACAGGTATAAATTAATAAATACAGAAAGCAGATCTCAAAATACACATGAGGCATCACAAGTGTAGAATGAGGAGGCGCCACAAAAGGATAACAACATCAGGATAACAACAGCTTTGCTCCTCTGCAACATCAGTTCAGGAGGCAGAGAAAGGTTCATTTTCAAGCAGCCCCAGAAAAGATGGGATGTGAATGATTTACCCAGTTCACATCTTGTTTTTTCATTTTCCTGAAGCTTGTGTTTCTCAGGTGTGGTGGCTGCAAAGGTAAGGGACAGACTGTTGTACTCCAGAGACTTAACTGGCTGCCAGTGAGATGCACAGTGTTTTCTTATGGAGATCTTGTGTTTTCTCCCTCTATTGTTCTGCTGAGTCTGTGTTACTATTTATGTTACAGTTGTTCTTCTGCTAATCAGCAAACTGCTTTGAAATTCTCCCAGTTGAATTATCAGCCAAAACTCAAAGTGTTGCTTTTGTTGGCAGCTAACAGAGACATCACAACATTGCATCACACAGAAGCATTTAGCTTTCTATTCTCACTCCCTCTTTTTTTTCCCTTCACTTTTCTTTGGCCCAGATAGAAAGCAATGGTAGATGTGTTGTTAGCACTTATAGACAATATTTCCATTGTGAAGTCTCCAGGACATATTCTGTTCAATTTGTAATTTCAGTTCTGAACTTTCAGACTAATTCTCTTAGCAATTCCTCTGATTCAGCCTCCTAAGGAAGGGAATTTTTCTGCTTTTCTTTTTGAAAGCCATTTTAGCCAGTTGAGCTATATACATGCTTAAGAAGAAAGCTGTTTCTTCCTTCCCCTCTCATTCTGCTTCAGCACTGACAATGATGTAGCTTTTTGCTGTGTGGAAATGTGCAGTTTCCTGGTGGCTGATATAATACAAGGTGCCACAGGGGAGCTCCAACACACCTGCAGTGAGAACATGCCTTCCTCCATTTTTGTGCCAAACACAGAAAAATCCCATTTTCAAGTAATGACATTTTGGGGTGGTTTAGGGGTGGTTCTAGAAGTAGTGCTAGTTAAGTTAGAAAAATTCCCCCAGATATAGAACTCTCTGTTTGGTAGCTTGGGTTGAAGTCATTAGCATAATTAAATTTCAGAGAACCTCCTAGTGTTAATGGCACCATGTAGGGTAAGTGTGGGCCGGCCTGCTCCTGTGCAGGCCAAGAGACAGGATGGAATACAAGAAACAGCATAAAGAAGATAAATTCGTACATATCTACTCATATCACTTCTTTCTTCCACCCACTTGACCTCACTTTTACAAATCAGCACAGATGTATTTTCTTCCACCCCTTTTTTACATCGTGCACTCTGAGTTATGCTGTTAGCTAAGAAAAGCAAGCATTTCAAAAGGTCAGAGAAGTGGTGGGTTTTTTCCACCTACTGGAACAAGGAAATTTAGGAAACACTATAATGATCAATACTAACAGTAAAGATTACTGCAACAAACTGCGTGCTCCAAAGAAAGATCAGGGCAAGGGGTGTGCTTCAATGTGCATATACAGGACAAGGAAAAGAGCATCTTGTTGTGATTATTACAGAAAAGTTATTTTTTCAAAAGTCTCAGAGACCAGCAGAGGGACGATCTCCACACCCTTACCACAGTTCCTCTTCCTAGACTGGAAAGAAAGCAGCACTCGACACGTCTCTGAGGATGAGCTGTGTGCAGTTGTTCTCACATGGGTACAGCAACACCACCAGAATGCCTGAAGCAGATGGCAGGCACGTGGGTGGGGAGTGGGTTGTGGAGATTCCAGGAGTAGCAGGGGAGAACACTAGTTATTAGAAGAACTACAAATGTGCAGGGACATGGCTTCTCCCATGTTTAGCCCCCCTTTGGTGCCCAAGCCTATGAGACATTAACACCCTGGAGGAGTATCAGCTGGTGGGAGGAGTGTGGTGGCACAATAATACCCTGAGATGATTAATAGAAGCATGGTAAGAGTTGCCATTTATATTTAGTTATTCTTCTGCTCTGTGTTATGAATCATCTGACACACCAGAAACTGAGAACAGATTGTGCAGAGTTTGAAGTGCTCATGACTGGGTGCTGCTCAGGTAGCACAAGCCATGCTGGCCCCGGGGTGAGCCCCGCAGGCCTGCTCTCCTCTCCTTTCAGGGAAAGTGTGTCACTGCTCCTCTCAGGACAGCTCATGCTGGCTTTTGGAATGTGGAGACAGGAGGCTGACAAATATCCAAGGTGTGATTCAGCCCCAGGTCTGGAAGTGGGAAGAAGGCACACACATAGATCCAAGGAAATACCCCTGGATCCCACAGGAAAGGCACAAATCTGAAACTGAAATTAGCAGATGGGTTGGTGAACCAGTAATCCAGACAGTTTTTGAAAAGCCAGTGTTGTTCAGGAGACTACTTGTCCACTAATACCTTCATCAGAAACCTGTAGCTCAGAGCAGCTTGGGATGCTCTGCAGAGCCTGCTGGAGAAAGGGGCATTTGAGGCAAGAGAGTGGCCTTCACCCAGTCTAGAAAAAAGGACATGGAATCACCTTACTGTCTCTTTCTACATTCCCACTGTTGAGATATTCTCGCACGAGCATTAAAACAGACCAGGAATTGTATCAGTAGTAATGATCTGGTGGAACAACTGGCACAGAGAAGAAATTGAGAACCTAATTCTATTTTATCTCCTCTTTTTTCTGTCCTCGATGTCTAAAGTATCCCATGAGGGGACACCAGGCAGTGTCAGTGTCATTCTCTATCACTAGAGCCAGCGGGAGGTATTCAGACACAAAGACCCAAAGAATGGGATCACAGCTCTGCATACAAGGCTCAGAATTGCTGCACACACCCATGCTCAGATATCTACCCCTGAAAATAACACTGAACATGAAGAAGAAGATTAATCCAAGCATGTGCCAGCTCCCAGGGATGTGAGGCCACTCAGGGCAGGATCTGCACTGCAAGGCCCTAGCTTTTTAGGACAATGGGCTTAGGGTGGGCTACCCTTACTCTGGAGCTCAGAGTCATGTTCTGTAATATAAAATCTTTTTTTTCTTTTTTATTTTTTTTTTTACTTGCAGCACTTTTGCTAGATGAACTCCCACTTAATACTGCAAGTTCCTAACACCAGGAATATGTCTGTTAGCAAGTATTGGAGGAAGGCATCTCTGAGCCCCCACAGGCACACTGCTTCTGATGATGCTATCTCAGAAGATCCAAGGATATGTGCAATATGCAGCATATTATTCCAGGAATATCAACAGCATCAGGGCCAAGAGGTCTCCTGAAACCACTTAGAAGAAAACAGAGGCAATCACTCGTTTTCTCTCAGTGCTCATCCCTAGGTTATGTAACATGTCCTGGCCACCATTATTTTTGTCTTCCCATCCTATTCCTGTGGCAGATGGTTCACCTGGTGTTAATTTGATTCATAGGATTTCTGGGATAGAGAATGTATCTCGCTGTGCTTGTGGTGACTACATCTGGCATTTCCTGGCTTTCAAGTGCTTGACTATGCAGCTTAAATAAACACAGCTTTTCTACAGAGATATTTGTACTACATTAGTATTGCTATATTTATATTAATAATGTATCATTAGACATTGGAGGAAAGTAATTTGAAATGCAAAATGAAGAGAGAGGTGGATATGAAAAAAATATAATGCTGTAAAATGTAGAAAATTGCAATATATTCACAAGGTAACTGAATTATGTTTTGTGGGGTAACTACACACAGAACTTTTAATTTTCAAGTGTCTGAGTTTGCAGTTTGTTTCTTAACATGAATTTTTTTGCATGGTTTAGTTTTTTTAATGTAATTCCCCATTTTTTCCCCTGGAGTGGAAAATGAAGAACAAATTATATGTAACTGTAGCAACCTGCTGCCATTGTGAGAAGGACCTGAACCCTAGGCACAGACACAGAGGATGGCTCCAGACCCACACCCCCTAAAATTTGCGTGTTGCTGGAATAGCTGCCTACACATGAAACACTTACCTGTCCTGCCACTGTAGTCATTGGGGTCTACAGGACTTCCCTAAAATGGGATGCCTGGTGAATTCACAGCTTTCCAGGCTCTACTAAATGGCTCTCCAGTGACCGTAACAGGAGCTGAGCCATTCACTCCACCTGCAGGTGCCTGTAGTGGGGACAGGTATGTTTAAGAGTCTGAAAGTGGGGATGAAGAGGTGCATCCGAATTTATTTCCTAATCATGGACTTCTGGTGCTGTATTGAACACTCTAGGGAACCCCATTAACTCTCCAGCCACCTCTCCAGGAGCCTGTGAGTCTCCTGCTTTTCCTTCAGCCCCAGAGAGGTCTGCAGGAGAGAAGCAGATGTCTGAAATAGCACAAGTTGTCTTTGGAGAAGGGAACTGAGTCCGGAGTGTCCCCTCCAGGCTGGGGAATGGACACACCCAGGGCTGCCGTGCTCAGCTCGCTCCTTGCTCACTTGCTGGGGACAGGAGGTCCCGGCACTGTGTGTGGGGAGTGAGGAGCTGGAGGGAGGAGCAGGAATGCTGGTGTTTAACAAGGTTCCCCAGAAAAGAAGGTGTTCTGCTGCTGTGTGCAGGGCTCAGAATAATCCATGGTTGTACAGGGAGAGGGAAGGCCCCTGGCCTGTTTCTCTTCTCATCACTGATTGCTTCAGCAGAGATTCTGAGGCCTCCCAAGAGGAGGAAGATGAATGGTTTTGCTACAGCCACAGCCTATCCTCAGAAAGCTGATGGCTGGCAAGGAAGCAAGTCTTTCCCAAAGATTAAAATTAAGGGTGATATTTTGGGGACGATATACTTCTTCACAAAAACCTTAAAAGAATTTTACTCTTTCAGCCAAAAGGCTTTGCTGCTGCTGAATATCCAGCTCCCCTCAACCACCCCCCC